>LPNX010576584.1:0-36314 GCA_001517045.1 Pseudotsuga menziesii | reverse complement strand
TGGAAATATAACTTTGTATTAAGAATTTTTGGGCCATTTAAAGATCATCCAAATATTTAAAATTTCCAAAAATTTAGTAGATGGAAAAACATTGCCTTAGTAGAAAAAAATCAATGCACTTTAAAAATAGAGTGTGAACACTTATTTATTGCATAATGAGTGATATATTGGGTCAATTATGGCTAGCTCATTTAGTTAAGGCATGATTTTTGCTTTTCAAGGCTACTCATGTCCAATTCCCCTTAGGGGTGACTTAGTT
Source organism: Pseudotsuga menziesii (assembly GCA_001517045.1). Taxonomy (NCBI): domain Eukaryota; kingdom Viridiplantae; phylum Streptophyta; class Pinopsida; order Pinales; family Pinaceae; genus Pseudotsuga; species Pseudotsuga menziesii. The sequence goes on along the minus strand of LPNX010576584.1, from coordinate 36,055 downwards.
GGGAGGATACCATGTTAAAATTGTTGTGCCATTTAGATCATAAAGAAACGAGTCCATAATTATTGATGGAGTAAAAGAGGAATGACAGTACACACTAACAAAATAAAATATCACAAGAAACCGATGAGTATAGGTCATATAATTACAATAATCATGTTCATTACATAATCTGGTGTTACAATAGTGTTACATAGGAAAGTGTAATATCTTGAACTTTGGACCTACCATTTATAGGCATGATCCTATTGATCATCATGATTATATTGATGTTTTATTTTTATATTAGGACAAAGACCCCACTGCATATGAACATGATGATTTTTTTGTATATTGGGCGTAAGCCAATTGCTGATGATGTATATGTATATATATGTTGGTTGTGTTTGGCATGGACCTTGAATCACATGATTGATGAAATGTTTTATGTTGGGCGTGGACCCTGAAGCACATGATCGATGAGTTGTTTTGTGTTGAGCGAGAGGCTCTAGAGAACATGAGCACTTACACTTGTGTTGAGCATAAAGCTCTGGAACACATGAAATTATAATTAGAAATGTTGGGCATAATATTTGGAGCATTCCATGTTGATGTTGAGCATAAGCTGTGGAGCATCAGATCGTTGGCCATTGTATCCCTAGGTGTATCGTACAAGTACATCATACAATTTAGTGTTGAGCGAGAGCTCTGGAATTGCACTATGTTTGTAACTCGCTGTTATAAGCATTGAGTATGGGATCTAGTAAGTGCTAGGGGTTATCGAAAAGAATTTAATAACTTTCGAGTGAAAATGACTCGAGAAAAAATATTGATCTAATCATACTTATTTATAAGTGATTAAATGAAATTTCGAATTTCTGTATTCTCATCAAGTAATGAAGAACTACCACGCTATACGAGGGAAATCCAACATGCAAGGATGTTTAGAGTTGCCTAGCCTACTAGACCTGAACCATCTATCTACTTGACCATCATAAGGAAGTGTTGTTAAGTCTAGGGATCATGACACATGATTCCTGAAGACAAATGTTAATAGCTATTTTAATACTATTTATTTTATCCATAGTATGTATAAAGAATTAATTATAATTAATTATATAATTGAATAAAGAAAGAAGAGAATATCCACCAATTATTATTTATTATTAAAGGATTAATAAATAGTGAAATATCTATGAAAGACTAACTAGGAACTACTTAAAAGTTCCTAGGTTAAGAATTGAAAATTACCCTAGTAAATTAAAAAGGGTTAAATCAAGAAATCAAGTATTTCTTGATTTAACTGCCCCTTTGACTGAAAATTCTATCTATAAAGACTCAATCCAAGCAAAGGATTGGGGTTCTTATTTTTATCTAGGCGAATTATTATTCTGGCTATTTTTTCTCTCAAGTGTTTTCTTGGAGAACTTTTCCTACAAGGAAAAGAGGATTGATTCAGAAATAAGTACCAGTTAGGAAACCCTGCCTTAGGAGCTATAAGCTACTTTCATGTTGGAGTACAGCTCGGGGGGATCTGTACTAGAACGAAGAACTATTTTGGGTCATGGTTGGGAGGAATGTGGTAGTTCCCAAGTGATTTTGTCATCGAAATTAGAGATCAAATCTGTCTTAAATTGATGATGCTGGTTATTTAAAAAGTGTGTGGGTTCAACCATTAAAGGAGTTGCAGGAAGAAAATTTATAGGTATGAGTTCTTAGTATGCTAAGTTTATTTCTAGGGTAAAATGCTAGCTGTTTTATATAAATGCTCTTTATATATTTTAACTCTAGAAATGATGGTTCTGTCCATATCTACTAGGGTTACTTTTTCTTAAAATCTAACCCTCGAGTGTCCATACTATCTTCTAGATTATATAATGAATATGTTAGATGAATTTTCCAATGAATTTACTAACCCTATGTAAATGAAGGTCTGCCTAGGTTCTTCTAGGGTTTGTATTCTCTTCAGCTACTCCCTATGGTTGTAAATATTTTTATAGGTTGTATATATCTAGGATTTCATCTCTAAAGTTTGTTTTTGTATTCATTCAATATTCAGAAATTAACACTGTAAACTAGGTAAATCTAAACCTGCTATTTCTTCTTCACCTATTATTTATATCTCTACTGACATATTACATTTGTGAGTAGAGAAATGTTTCATATTATAGTAGATTTAATCATAGGGGTAAGTTTAAAGAAATAAATATACTAAATAGATACCTTAGGGTATTATTTACAAACATAACGAATTTATAGATTATGTGTGTGTGTGTGTGTGTGTGTATACAAATAAGGCCATCAAGTATAAACATATATGAAAACTATCTATACAATTAATTCCAAAATTAAATAACTCATCTAAGATCTTTAAAGGTCTGTATCCATATTACAAATTTACATTAACAATACTCCACATAAATGAAACAACATTATCAATAATCACAGGAGGCATCATGACCATCCATGTGGTCCTTTACAATTCTTTGATCATATTTCCTATAAAAGAATCCATAGTTCTAATTTTTCCATCTAAACATAACCATAAATAAAATTACATAACCCAACAAACATTACCATAGTCAAATTAAAATAATACATCCTATACAGTAAATCATATCATAGTAAAACAACATCAGAATCATATCATAAATCCATATATTGCAAACAGTAATAGGAATCGAATCCTGTGGGCATGTAAGCTGAGTTTGTTGTTATTTATTAAAATACATTTCATTACAACTCGTTACATTAAAAACCATGCTTGCCAACAGAGGTCATGACATCGATCCCATGGATGTCCAGACCAAGGCAAAGCCATAACAACAAACCATAAGTAATGTATATACAAAACGACAACCGAATCCTATAACCATTTTACATAGGTCAGGCTATGCATCAAATCATATGCAAGTTGTGGTTATTAAAATACAACCGATACATATTAAACAAAAAATTCCATCGGGGGTTTTTAAACCCTGACACTATGAAACAAACGATTTCACAACACTCACATAAGTAACAGCCTCAACCAAACTTTAAATCTAATACATAGTCCTACCAAAATTAACCCTATGCTATACTATCGCAGCACTATGGGAAGGATCATGCCACTCACAGCATTGCTTATACCCAGGATGCCCATATATTTTTAATTACAAACTAAGTAATGCCATAATACATAGAACCTTCAAGCAAACAAATGCCCACATTATCCATCCTAACAACAGAATAACAAAGTGAAATCCTGTTATGCACATCATAAGTCAAACCATGGTAATCAATTAATGAAAACAATAAGCATCCACTTAATCAAATGCTTGCCAAGTAAACTACACTATCATCATATTAAAATTTATAAACAAGTTTACAGATGCATGCCAATGGGATAACACACCATTGCAAGCAATGGTGCTGCCCATGGCTTAAATGACCCCATGAAAACACAATTTGCATGAACCAAAACCAAGTATGCTAGAAGACCAAACATTCCTCTTTTCGTTGCTAAAAACCCAAGTAAATTTTACAAACCCAAATTTATACGCAGAACCAGAGGGGGTGCAACTTCACCCACGACCAAATCCATTTGAATATTGTTCAAAATTCAAGTCTGTAATCGTATGCCCGAAGGCAATGTTTAAAATCCCACATCGAAACCCACAGCATAAATCCCAAAACCAAACAAAAATATATGCCCAGTCTTGGCAATAGGTGCAAAGGGTAGCAAGTAAAAAATCGCTCACATGCTTACCGTAGAAACGAGTATAAATGTTTGGAGCCCACAGAAGCAAATCCATGCTACTCCTCATTCCCTTTCGGGACCTGCAAACACAAGCCAAACAAAACATGAGAAGTATGGACATTAACAAATATTAAACCAAACCAATGTGCAGGTGTGTTAAAACCAACGTGGACATACCTCATAGTATGGAGGTCGCCTCCATGGTTTCCCCCCTACGCAAAGCCAAAGTGAAAAACCCCAAATGACAAACAACACACAACCATCATGAGCCAAGCCTAAGGGAAGGCTATCATGTTTCACCAAACGCATTGAATGCACCAACTGGAAACCATTAAATCCACATAAAACCCCCTCTTCATAGTTTTGTTTCACTGCATTACAACGTGACCACCTCTCACATAAAACTTAAAACCATGATACCATATGTTTATACCATATAACAAAGTTTCACCACCGAAACGCTATCCCAATGTTAACGTGTTACAACGTTTTCATTATGGTATGTTTACAATAGTACATAGTCCCTAGGATGCGTTAGCCCAAGGTGTAATGCCATAAGTCACACCCCTTATAAGTTATATGATATGCACTTTAGGCTTACAGCCTTATATTAAGAGATAATATGCGATGTGTTAAGCTTAAACGCTAAGTGAACATGGCATATGCAATATGCCATGTTAAACTTTTTAACCCTCATAAAAAAAATCAAAGGTCTCCTCTGGAGCCAATATAATAACCTACCAAATAAAGGAACACAAGAGATGTTAATAGCTATAATAAAAATATATATCGAACGTAAAATGTATTAATGACTTATAGAATAGTGAATTTAAAACATAGCGAAGATTAATCAGTGTATAGGAAATTTAGTCATAGTAGCTACATTGATGATAACGACACTTACCAAGCTATAAAACCAAGTCTATAAGAAACATAAAAACTAGCAGCGGGTCCTCTAGGATCAAGACAATCAACACACTTTACACTATATCTCATTGCAAAGTAATGAACTGCATAAGTAAATAAAAGAGGTTCCTTAGTTCGATTGAACTAAGTAAGCCTGCATAGCTAGGAAATACCTTACCTCCTAGATTGTCATGGGAGAACAAGTCCTGCCACTCCACCACTTTGTTCCCATTAACAAAGTCAAGTTATTTTTTATTAAATAAACAAAGTACGCATGTGCAAGAGTAAAACAATAATCTGTATAGTTCATTAATTCATCGACAATAATAACTAAGATGTATAAATAGTTTAAATAATAGAATTAAGACATAAGAAGTAAACAAACTAATAATCATTGAATGGATAAAATATTAACAATCCAGTATGGGTAGTTTCTGAGGAGATCGAAAGTATAAGTAGCGCATGTAATTCCGCACAAGTAATAGTGATCCCATTTGGGGTAGTTTTCACTAGCCTATAATTTTCTTTTTGTTTTCAATTTCTGGGGACATTACAGAAAGAATTCAAATCATTAGGGATGAATTTGAATCTAGCAACTAGATGTGGTTATATCGAACTACATGGCTAACTAAGGATGTTTAAGTCAATATCTAAGTCCAAGTGGTTAACTCCAGATGTCCAACTAAGTCACAAAATCAATTCTAATCATTTAACTCGGTCTATCTGAAGTGGTTTCTTAGAAAAGGTTCCTTATCCACATGCAACCATGCATAACTAGTGCTAACTAAACTGAAAGTAACTGAAGAATAATTGATATTAACTAGTTCCAATTCCAAGTGACTGAAAGAGGTTAGTGTCGAGACTCCTAGTGACTCCTAAAATGTAGGGATTTGCCTAAGAGGCACTTAAAATGATGCATGCAAGTGTTGGCAATGGTAGTTAGCCTCTATCAATGTTCCCCACACTCTAGTGACTACTACATGTCACCCATTAGGCCAAGAGGACCAAATGGTACTAGTGGACCCAATAAATAATAAAAGGCTCCTAAGTTAGGCTAAAATAATCTAACAGATCGTTTAGTCAAGGGAGAATTATAAATCCTAACACCCTCCCTGAATCCTAACTTGCACAATTGTGGGCCTTGGAAACAAGGCCATAAGTCACCCAAATACAATTTAAAAGTTAAAAAAAAAGTTTCTTAATAAGCCGAGGAAATAGAGGAAAACCTCATGGGAAAAAACCCCCCTCAGGATAAGTAGTGAATTAGGAAAACATGTTTTGAAAAAAACCTTTTGAAATTTTTGCTGCAATTTTTAGCACTATGCAACAACAAGTATAGTATCTTGGTTCTTGTGTGCAAGAACATCTTGAGACTGTAAATGTGAACCTATGATTTCAAAATAAATGAATATATCTGGAGGAATCTTCCTCTTTGGAAGAATAATAATGTGCTCAACTGAATCAGGTATACACAGTTGCAAGATGAAAATTGGACCCATGTAGAGCAACTGAAATCAACTAATAAGAGATAAAAAAAGTGCGTTATAATTTGAACCATGTGAGAAGCACCCAAGAAACTGATATATTACATCCTTGAACATCAAACCATGTGATATAAAATCAGCCCCAATTGTTAGGAGCAAGTGTCAAGGCGAATGCAGAATGTCTCCATCTTTACTAGTTCTTTGAAGAGATGAGCATGTGATCAAATAGGTAGGTAGAGAAGCCCTGGGACTATGGAGAGCGAATGATTGAGCTCCATAATCTGATAAATATTCATAAATAACCAATCATGCACAAAATACAATATTATCAAACTCATGAAAGGAAACTAACATCAAATCCCCAACAAAAAGTTTGAAGAAGACTTGTAGTTCTTGATTTTTCACACCAAAATTAATAAGAGCAGCTACAAGCTTTACTAAAATCTCTTGAAAATTAAAACCTGAACCAAATAAGATCATATCAGAACCAAATAATTTCATATCAGATCAAGTAATGTGGAATAAATCTAGGTGCATCACCATGATGGTAGATGCACAATTTTCTCCTTCATCAAAACCCTGAGTATTGGTGTATGCAATGATGTAGGAATTTTCTGAAAGATCAAGATTAATTTGGATTAATGTCCATGACTCCTAAAATGTGATATTATTTCCAAAATATCTAGACATACACAAAATATAATATTATCAAACTCATAAACTAATATTGACATCAAATCACCAGCAACAACTTTGAACGAGAGTTGTGGTATTTGATTTTTCACACCAAAATTGATGAGACCACTACATGCAACACTGGAAGCTCTTGAAACTGAAATATTGAACTAATTAATATCAGATCAGATCGAAATAATATCACATCATATCTAAATAGGTTCATATCAGATGCAAAGGTGTGCTCCACTGAGATGGTAGATGCACAATTTTCTCCTTCTTTAAAACCTTTAGTATTTGTGCATGCAATCATGTAGGAATTTGTTGGAAGCTCTAGATCAATGAGAGTGAATGGAACACTCCTATAATATGATATTATTTCCAAAATATCCAAATATTCAAAAAGTATAATATCATCAAACTTATGAAAGTAAACTGACATCAAATTCCCAACAGTAATTATGAAACAGACTTTTGGTACTTGATTTTTCACACCAAATTTGATGAGACCAGATACAAGAAACACTGGAATCTATTGAACCTAAAAGATTGAACCAAGTGATATCAGATCAGATCCAAATAATATCATATCAGATCCAAATATTTTCATATCATATTCAAGGGTGTGCTCAACCAAGATGGTAGATGCACATTTTTCTCCTTCTTCAAAATTATGAGTATTGGTGCATGCAATCATGTAAGAAATTCTTGGAAGATATAAATCAACGAGAGTGAATGGATCACTCCTAAAATATCATATTATTTCCAAAATATCCAATTAATTACTTATATGTACACCAGAAACATCATTAGAGACAAAGAAATCAAATTCCTCCCCCTTTCTTGGAGCAATCACTGGTAAACTATGCACAAAATTTATAATAGAAGAATCACTGGAGAATTTTTGCATATAATGAAAGGATGTCTTGAAATTGTAGGGATGTAATGCTATCAAATCCTTTTATGAAATGTGTCCTTGAATCTCATATTGATTTCCAAACAAGAATTCAAGTTTCTCACAAGCTTCTTTGGGAGTCCTCAAACCTTCAACGTGGAAGAGGAGATATCTAGAAATATGAGTACACAAATAACCAAGAGCTTCATCTAAGTGGTTCAGAAACCTTTTTCTCTCAGCTGGATGATGGGGCTCAATCTCCCTTCCCAGTATTATCCTGTACTAACCTTGTTTTCCCAATATCAACTGCATATATGCCCTTAAGTCAACATAATTGAAGGGTGTTAGGATCTAAGGTGTGGAATATTGAGAATCCATAAGTCTCGTGCTAATCATACAATATATCCAATCAAGATACATAGAACTACAAAAACTAAAAAAAAAATTCACACTATGTTAGAATCATTCCTTCCCTCCCGACATGTACACTTTTTGAAGTTCTGTCACACCCGCACTGCCACTCTACATAAATTCAAAGGAAGTAAGGCACTCTTTGCGGGACTTCTATGGAAACCCGGTTTCTTTTGGTGTTCAATGGAGAGTATACAAACATGAAGCTTGCTTGAAATGAATCTAATACCATGTGAAAATTGTTGTTCGATTTAGATCATCAAGCAATGAGTCAATAATTATTGATGCAGTAAAAGAGGAATGACAATATACACTGAACCAATAAAATATCATAGGAAACCGATGAGTATAGCTCAAATAATTGTAGTATCATGTCCATACATAACTTGGTGTTACAATAGTGTTACATAGGAAATAATTCAAATCATTAGGGATGAATTTGACCTACCAACTTGATCTGATTGTATTTGACTGCATGGCTAACTAAATATGTTTAAATCACTATCGAACTCCATGTTGTTAAATCCATATGTCAAAATAAGTCACACAATTAGTTATAATAATTTAACTCAATTTAACTGAACTGGTAGGTGAGAAAAGGTTCCTTATCCAGATGCATCCATGCATAACTGGCGCTAACTGAACTGAAAGTGAACTAACTAAAAGTAACTGAAGAGTAACTAAGCTTAACTAGTTCCAACTCCAAGTGACTGAAGGAGGTTGGTGTCAGGACTCCCAGTGGCTCCTAAAATGTATGGATTTTCCTAGGAGGCACCTAAACTGATGCATGTAATTAATTTTAGTGACATTTTTCCTCTCTCATTGTTCCCCGCAATCTACTGACTTGTACATGTGGCCCCATTAGGCCAAGTGGACTGAATGGTACTAGTGTACCCAATAATTAATAAATGAATCTTAAGTTAGGCTAAAATAATCTAATAAATAGTTTGGTCAAGGGAGGATTATAAATCCCAACAAACCAACTGTAATACACTTAAGAGATGGAAAGTTTATTCTTTTAAATATCTTAAGTTATCTTAGGGCACAGAGGAATCAAACCTTCACCCTCGTGCTTGTAAAGTAGGCACTCTTCCATTGAGCTAGAACCCTTTGAGAATTGGGGAAAGGTGCAATATTAAAACCAATATTGCATCATTTCTAGATTCTAAGACAAGACAACAAATCCCAACATTGTTTCTGACACAAGAGACCTAAGGAAGTAGTCTCAATGGCTCTGACCTTCTTTAGATATATGCTAACCACTTCAAATCTGACTCATGTAATCAAAATAATGCAGATGTATGTTTGAAAATTCACATTTAGACTCTTAAAAATATAATTTATGATATGCTAACGTGGCTAAGATGATCATTCTTATGGAAAAATAATCAAAATGTTGCACTATATAATTGATACAAAGCATATAAACTCTTGGCATTAAAACTTTATAAATGGTATGGACTATATTGGCTTCCATATAAGCAACACAAAGGTGATAAAAGGCCATTCCTTTTTTCGTCCAATACTATTGGATTTTAGTAGGGACTTTTTCTAGAAGTATGAATTCCTCCTTCCAATAGTCCTATAACAAAAATTTATATTTCGGTGCTCTAAAAATCACAATAGATGTACAGGTAGAGAAACATTTGTGTTTTCTTAGGGTCAAGCTCAATGATGTGTTGCATGCCTCTAGAAAAAGGTATCTCTTTGGGCATATCTTGAAAAACAATGTTGTATTTTGGAATTAGTTTGGTAACAACCAGAAGCTAGTTCTCAACAAGATGATTTTCTATTCAGCAAAACCAATCCATAGTCCTCGACATGCTAGAGAAAAATAATGGAACTTTGGGGAGTTCTTATATCCTAAATAAACAGTGTGATAGTAGGGATCCCTTTCGTTTTCAGTTCTGAGCACACTATGAGCTATGTTTCAGACTCCAATGGACATAAACAACTCTATAATTAAGTTTGAGCATCAAAGTTACAATTATGAACATTTTGAGAGAATTTTGAAGGTCAAAAGTACTAAAACACCTCAGTTCTCAATTCTATAAGCTATGGGTGCATAAATAGAGGTAAAAGGGCTTAATCTCCTCCAAATCAGCTATAAGTATACATGGATAGAAAATGTTTCAAATTTTATGACTACTATTAGTCCTGATTTAAGGGTCAGAATTGGTGTTAAGCTAATTGTACCCTTGAGAACTGTTTCGAGACTTGATAATGGTGATTTTCATTGTTATCAAAAATTCACGATCAGACTTGATTATGTAAATGTTTTCCCAGACTATGTTTCCATCTACCATGACTACTTCCAATACTGGAAAATTACTTCTTACTCCCCATGTTTCTTTACGTCTGAATTTAACCTAGAACAATTCATAGTTGGTCATAATTAGAGATTTAGGTCTCTTTGTTTCTATTGTTGGTTAAACAAGTTCCTAGAATTTTATTAAGCCACTCAAAATTTTGATTTAACATAGACAGCCCAGAATTCATCTTTCATGCCTAGGAACCATGTTGCTTCTATATTTATGTTTAGAAAACTTAGGATTCAACCAAAGGCTATCCAAAAAGGGTCTAAGTAGCCACCCATGCACATATGGGGGTAATATTTTGTGACATTTAGTGGGTAATAGAGGTGAGGTTTCATCAATCGGGGTTAGCTAGAGCACACACGAATTGGACCCAGGTTTAAGATGGAACTTGTTGGACTGCTTCATAATGATGGATAATGTTGGGCTTTGATCTACTGATGCAAATCAAACCTTCAGTTTATGTCAATCCAGGTTGGTGGACTTAGAGGCATATCCAAGTATCAGGACTCAAATCTAGGCTTGTTTGGTATTCTAGTCATCTGTCAAATAAACCTACTGAAAAATTAAAAAATACTGTGACTTGAAGATACAAAAATCCCTTTACAGGAACAGCTTCATTTGTTTTTTTCAATTACACAACAGTCTATATATTAAAGAAATCTATTTGTGAAAGCACTGAGATAATAAAAACAATTAAACAACAACCCTAACCCTAAGATATATACTACAAGGCTCTGCCTAATATCCCAACACTGAATAAAACAACCAATCATCAATTTCCCTTACAGGAAAGCATTCATGATGTATATTTGTTTTAAACACTTCATCATTAAATAAGCAGCAATGTACAGCATGATGAAATCATGGTCTGAACCATCCCTTCAGTATTTAACCAATAAAAGAACAGATCTCATAAAAAATGCAAGTGATGTGCAGCACAATGGGATCGTAGTTTAAGCTATTCCTTCTATATTCAACCAATAAGATAACAGAGATTTTTATAAAACTGATTGGAAACTAGTTTAACTCGTTCTACAATAACAAAATTGAATCCTACAGAAGCTAAAACATACCACTGGCACAATTTAAACCGTTTGCATCAATTCATCGGCAATAAAAGAATGTGCAAACTCAACAATGGGGGGCCTCCAATGCCTTGTTCACACACACAGTTGAAGAATTATAGAACTTAAACTTTGAATGTATTCACCATCAAATCGATTACACATTAATGAAACCACCCAGTTCAGAGTTGATATGCGTTCTTCCCCAAAATCGTGATGTCTTTCTTCACTGTTTTGTGAAGTACTTATACAAATTTGAAAGAAAACTAGAAATGCTATAATCCTGGAAACTAATTAATGAACATAGCCATCGAGATCCTCTATCAGATCTGTGAGACTCAACAAAATCAAAACTGCCCTTCTTTTGTGCTGAGTAGTAGCACAGGTGGTTGCCTTTGACTGTGGTTGACTTGACACCTGTGAGAGCCACATCATCTATCCGTTGGAATTTCATCCACCCTTGGACACTGAGGATCTTTTCTCCATCTTCTAGTTCACGCCTAGCTGGCCTGCAAATGCTCAATCTTGGATACATTACGGGAAGTTAGGACATCTTGTAATATGAATAAAATTCTTAGTTTAAATGCTTTAAAAATCTCAAAACTTAGTTTATTAAAAAGTAATGACATTTATACCTCTTAACCAAAGTTTATGGGTGAACTTTAAAGATTTAGAAATCAGTATGAAGGTTTTATGAAGGGAAATGGAAGATATATAGGTGGCAAAAAGAGGTCAAAATGGTTCCCAACATCTCCCCCAAGAGGAAACTGCTGCATGTCCCCATGCCAAAAATATTTGACCCTGTTCAAAACCAAAATTTTGCTGCTGATCATCTTGCTTCTAGTCTTCTGTCTGTGATGATGCATCTGTTGAAGCCCGAGATGCATAGAGGACCTTCAGTCTCTCATACTTAGCCTTATAAACCTTCTTTTGCTTATACCATCTGTATGCAAGTTTAGAGATGGATGTCCTCTAAACCTTCAGCTTCCAGTTGACTTCTCTTAATTTCTCATTCCTTTTCTCTAGTTCCTTTATTTCAAGTTTCAATCTCTTGATCTCTTTATTGTTTTTGGAAGTCTTCTTCTTCTTCACTTTCATTGGAAGCTGCTCAGAATTGGTATCCATGCCCAATTCTTCATGCTCTTTTGTTGAATCTTCTCTCTTTTCCTCTTCCACAACTTGCTACTCTGAGAAAAGAGAAGCTGAGTCTTTTAATGTTTCCTGTTTTGACTTCTTTTTATTTTCCTTCTCTTGCTGATCCAAAAAGAGATTGATTCTTTTTGTCTACTTGATCACCTCATCAGGGTCTTGGATATCCTGTCCTATTTCATCTGCTAGATCTTCTTCTTGACTCCCCAAGGCTTGTATGTGTTCCTCGTCTTCTAATGCTGACTGGCTTCTAGCTTGCTTATACTTCCTTGGCTTTCTTTAATAAGTAGTTAAAATATGCTCTTGTCTTTGAAACTGTTTCTCTTCTCTCTTCACACTCCTAGTCTGTATCCTTCTCTGAGGATATTTTGAACTTGTTGCCTCGGAGTTGTCTTCATCATCAGTAATCAGCAATACCTCTTCCTTTTTCTTCTTCCCCTTTGGAGGTTTTGAGCTTGTTTCCTCAGGGTATGTTATCATCAATAATTCATCTTCTTTTAAACCTTCTTCAAGCAATTCCTCTTGCTCTTCAAACTGATTGTGAACTAGAAATCCTGACCATGTAAAATTTTTCCTTTGTAACTCATGCTGGATGATCATTTTAATGAGTCCACAGTGAAAAAGGCTTGTAATCTTGTCTTTTGCATGCCTTTGGACAGATTTAGCCATCTTAGTTATACTCTGTAACAGAAAATAGGGCATATTGATCTCACATTCCCCTTTTAAATGCTGCAACAGCTTGATGTGGTAAAGATAAACAATACTGAATCTGCCTTCACAGGTAATAAATTTTTGAATAACATAAACTATTTCATCCCAAGGATGAACTAGCTAGCTCCTTGGTATCCCTTTCTTCCAGTTTACTGACCCTGCTCTTGATTTGCACAAAAATGGCATCCATGCTTTCTCTTTAAATTGTTTAGTCTCAAAAAACCTTTCTCCTTGCTGTGGAAGGCTAGTAATTTGTGCTAGGATGTCTTCAAACAGTGTGAAGTGTAATTTTCCCACTATAACATTTTCTCCATCAAAATTTTCAGCAAAATCCAGACTAACATGCTCATTATCCCAATCAAACTTTTCAAATAAAGTTACCCACTCCTTATTTTCAAAAATATCCATGCAACTCTCATGAATATCAGTGGAATTGAACTTCGATGGTTCTAGTCTAGATGACATTTTAAATTTTAATAGGAAACATGAAACTTTCAACCTTTCAATCTTTAACTCTGCCTTTGTTTTCCTATCTCTGAAAATGTAGAATTTCTGTTGGTTTTGGCAGAGTCTTCAGCAAAGAAAAGGGTTTTAAGTTTTACCTCCTCTGTCTTCACTTCTTCCTGCGCGATTTCTACAGCAATTGGTGTCTGTGCCCTTCCTGTAACCCATGGCCTCTTCTTACTGCAAACGGTCACCCACAATAGTCGATTTTGCAGAGAAGAACAATTGAATTCAGTCCCAGGAAAAATGACCAGTTCGTGTTATATAAAATTATTTTCCAAAAGGCTGGTTACAATTTGCAACATTTTGTTGCCATATTTTTCTTCTGTTATTCTCCTGGACTCTCCATGCAGGAGTATTTTTAAAATGATGACGCAATTCCCCAGTACAGTGGAGGAGGGTGTGCTTCTAGGCACAACCAATCCTTACATTCGACTTCAAGTGTGACACAATAATACATACTAGACTGTAGAGTGTGCATATAGTTATAGTTGATAATTAAAACAATACTTACCTCATCTATATTAGATACTCAGGATTATCTAGCCGGAAATTACACTTGACACCTACAACCGTAGATGCAATTTTATAATTTAAAACAATAATTTCGTCATCAGAACTATCTAGATGAAAATTTTCACTCAACACCTACACTCCTCCGTTTATATTAGGAAATCACAAATATCTACAAAAGAAAACGTCCCAATGCTTACCACACTTAAATCTGGGATTAAGTCTACATAGCACGCCCACGTTGCTATTCCTCAAATACACATGCCAGATAAGGAAAAACACCCTCAAGAAAAAATTTCATCAACTCTGGGTCTAGAACATGGTTTAAGTAGAACAAAAATGTATCAGCAACCAATCTACGCATTCAATCCATCCAATGGTTATGGATCAAATGAAATCCAAGAATTTTGATATTTAAGGATCTAAATGCAGTCAAAAGAAAAATCAATAACCATGGATCAAACACATTCAATAGTCAATGATCTAATAATTTTATGGATCGAAAAACACTGTCATATCTATCCCATAGCTGTGGGACAAAATGCATTAAAAATAAAGGACAATAGATCTAATCCAGAATTGATCCAACCACGGATTATTGGGTGGCATGTAGCTCTGCAATGCCAAATGCATTCAAACCACCGGTGACATAAATCAAAACCATGATCAATCCAGGGTAAGCAGATAGAGATCACTGCGTATGTATATATCAGATTCTTTTACAAATCAAATGCAGTAGAAGGTGATCACGATTTATAACTATATAAATATGTTCATCATTCCAATCGCAGGAAGACAGAGATAAAGAAATCACGTGAAACATGGTAAGTTTCAGATCATAATACTACCAGGCATTCAGATCCAATCAGTGTAAAAGAAAACACGAGAAAAATAATAAATATGAGTAATTTGCGAATGAAAGTATAATATCAAATTTAACGAAAAAATATGTATTTCGCGATTTCAAAGACGAGCCTCTGCAGACCATGGCATTCGCATTAAATATTAAAGTTCTAAGAGATGCCAACATTTTAGCATATTTAAAGTCTACAAAAATGGAATAAAATCTCACTTTCTTGATAGGTAGAGGTCGCAACTCCAAATACAAAGTCCTCAGGGAATTTGTCTCTACTAATTCCTTTGACATCTTTTCTTTCTTCCTCATGGAGATCGAGGCTAGCGAGAGCTTTGACAGTAGGCACCATGGCTTGGCTTGATGTTCGAACAAAATAACAGATGGTCTAATTAAACCCTTGAAAGCAAGGATATACAAATGCCCTCTTAATGCAGGTAATGAGGAATCATCCAATGCCGGTGACATACCAAGATATATCTACACTGTTCAGATCGGATGCACTCGATGGGTGTATAAACAAAGAAAAAAGTGCAGCAAGAGTTCAAGTGTGGGATAGGACCTTCCCTAGGTGTCCTTATTGCATGAGGAGAAGAGCCCTATGTTTTCACTTACTGGTCACGCTCCCCTTTTCCCCTTATTCCAAAACACAAGTAGAAGAATTCCCCCTTTTCCATGAAATCACTACATAAAAATGATCCAAAAGATCACATGCCATTTTGTAATGAATAATAAAAAAAAGCCACAAGGAAAACTCCCCCCCCCCAGGAATAAAAAATGAAATCTCTTTAAAATATCCCTCTGGTCTTTCCAAAAGATGCCGAATAGCTGGTCTACTATCTAGTTTTTCCTCTTTCAAGGACAAGTGGCGAAAAGGTCATACAGAGTCCTTATTAGGGGAATTAATTCGGTTATAGATGATTTTACCACTCTAGGTGAATCACACTTGTATGGCCTTCCCCTGTTCCTCTGTAGACTCCTTAGACCCCTTGGACCATTTTTTGTCCTTTCATGTTTCCTTGACCATCCCTATAAACATGTGAAAATTGATACACGTGACTTTTAAACCCCTAATCACGTATATAGGTGGGTTTGACACCTAAAACCATGTACATTGAGATGTGTGCAAAATCCAAATCCTTTTGGAGTTTTCCTTGACATGGATCCGACTCACTTGACTCCTGGACTTCCATATGCCTTGAGATCGCTCGAATTCGACCTTTCATTACCCCTTTGAAAAGCTATATAAGGAACTCTTTGGATACATTGAAGGCATAAGATAATTGAGAGCAAAGAAACTATAGTCCATTGTTGCCAGAACTTGTGCTTGATTCTGCATCCCTTTGTCCCTTGGAGAACTTTTGTGTTCTTCCCAAGCTTGCCTTTTTCTTGTGAGCTTGCTATTGAGAGCAGGAGGATTGAGGTGGTGGAGGCCCAAGTGGGGGATTCAGTTTCTCCAATTCACAGATGTGCCGACAGAGGTTGTATCCATTGTAATCTATGATTTTATATTAATAGAAATATTTTTTCCTATCTAATAATATATATTTGAATGAATATTTTATCCATGGATGATTTCAAATGCTTATACATTGTTGATTATATATGCTAGAATAGATATAACAGCAACATATATAGTATGCTTGTCTTGTTTACTTGTTGTTGAGGAAGTGATTCATCAATTCAAGATGAATTTGGAAATCTCAACGAGGATCTACTTCAACCGTTCGGAATAAGGTACGAGGTGTGATCCTTTAGTGTTAGATATTTGATTTCTATTGCATATTGGAAAGGATTGATTTATGGAGTCAAGTTGTCTGTTGTGGTACCCCAAGCCATAGGAATTTCTCTTCATAACAGAATTGGTGACTCCGCTGGGGAGTTCCTAGTAGTTGTCCTTTGGGGGTCTTCTGTCGGCATTCAATGACTTTGAATTGCTCTTTTTTCTCTTGTTTCTTTGTCGGGTCTGGGGGCATGTTTTCCTGGTAGTGTCTGATTGGTGTGAAGTTTGTCTCAGCTTGTCTTATTTCCTTTATTTTTATGCACCTTTCTTCCTATACGTGAGTTTTTAACTCACAGACACGTATATACGTGGGTTTCACTGCTATTTTCATGTACACACACAGGTTTACTTCGAACAGTCGCGTATGCCCTTAGTTTTTCCTTCTAAAGGAAGATGGATTGTTGATGGGTGAATTTTGATGATTGTTGAGTCTCCTTTGATACTGCTAGAGTCTATATACACCTCTATTTCTGACCAGAGACGTTATTTTTAGGGTAAAATTTCTTTTTTGAAGAATGTTATTGTCATTGCATTTTCGATTTTTTGTTTTGGGATTAGTGCATTAGATCTTTTTACCTTAGTACTTTGCTTGAGTGTATCTTGAGTGTGCTTGCAGAGTCTGGGGGTTGTAGAACCATTATTTTGCTCTAATATCTCATTTTTATTTCAAAAAATCCAACCATAGTTTCTTATCATTATGCATTGCATCTTGCATTTTGCATAGTACTTGCACTAGATTTGCTTTGGAGTATTTGTTAGGGTTTCATATAGAAAAGCTTGCATTTATCATTTGAAGAAAATTATGCATTTCACTGTCGGGCACCCAATATGCAAGTGAATTACCACTAACATACAAAGTGTACAATATTTATTCTCAACCCAGGAAAGTCTTGTATTTCAAGGATAACATGCACAGTATATGCTTAAACACAAAATCACTATAATTGAACAATACTATCCTCTGTTCAGCGATGCTCATCCCAAGGATCTACTCAATCCAGTTATCTTCTAAGAAACACAATCACAATTACCTTCTGCTATGCCTTGATGTAAGAATGGAAAGATAAATGTCATATCTAAATTACAATTGCAGATGAAAGGAAATCCTACATCACTTAATTATTAACTCACCTGTCCAATCCGATTGTCCTAGGAACCCACAAACATAAATTAAATATTGATATAGGAATTCAAACACAGAGATTGAGTTTGGCTATTCTAGGAAACTGAAGTGCAGGAATGAAATTTGGTAATCATAACAATAAAATACAAGCTGTAAATATTCATGGAACGACAACTAAAATATATAAGGATGAACAGAGCTATTATAGTTACCACATGAATTGCATAATAAATAATTACCTAATCAGTCAACTGTCAGATTATACCACTACATATCTCCAAAGAAATGCAATTACAACACACTGTAAATCCACACTTGTTACAGCTTCTTATGAGACAATAAAATTAACATAACATCACACGACAAAGGAATTGAAAAGTCCTAATTGAAATCAGCAATCCCTATGGAAGGCGGGCCCAACCTTCATACATAGATTCTAGCTGAACACATGTAAAAACCTTTAGATCAGAAGTAACTCCTTGTATTAAAAGATAGAGTGATTACACAATTCCTCCTCACAGCTAATACAATGAATTAATTATGTGTTCAGCAACCCCTGGCTCGAAACAATTCTCCATATTTATAACATGTATATCATAACATCCTATCCTATTATGGGGGATCCATGAAGATCTCTGATATCTAGGCACCATAAATGACAACAACTGTTACAAAAGTGGCAGGATGAAAAATAGGAAACATAGAAAAACTGTTAATCGCCCTAGGAGTTACGATATCTTCATATTATGGCTACACATGAGCAGTAATGCACTATTGACCTCCAAGTTCGATGCATTCTGCTATAGCTATCTCGTCACAGCTTTGTCCAGGATATCGAACTAGAACCGCATTCTTTGGGTGATGATAGGATGGATGGGGATCAACTTGAGCAGTGAATGCCCATCCTTTTCATATCTTGTTCAGCCCAATCTTTCTGCAGTCCACTTATCTCAAAATACCTTTATAAACCATAATATGTTAGCGCATTGAGAGATATGAAGCCTTAATTATCACAATCATAAGTATTAATACAATAAAATAATGACCAATCATACCTTGGTGGTTTAAAGAGTAGAGTGGGGATAAAATGTTTAATTGGCATGCTGAATAGGGTAGGATAGAATAATAAGATGTAATTAAGGGTGGTCAAAAGAGACCACTTTTGGGCCCAACATCTCCCCCTAACTGTCCTGTTGCATGTCCTCATGCAACAACCTCCATTATTCTGAATCTAAATATTATACTGAGCTCTGTTCGTGAAGAGAAAAGAAGTTGTAGGGGAACTTAGGCACCCCTTCTTTTTCTACGAACCCTCTGTGAGCAATCCAATACTCCAGCATCGCTGCTTCTCTTCCTTGGTTAGTGAGAAGTCCACACTATATGGTTTTGTCGTCCACCAGATGAGGGGAAATTTAAATTTTAGACCCAACCAATTAATACCACATTCCATAATACATCCAACATAACCTTCGAATCTAGAAAGTGCCTGCTCAAAATTCCTAAAATAATAGGGGTGTCGGCTTCTGAGTATAGGAGAGGCAACCTGCCATCCGTGCTTACTTCCTTCCAATACTGCTTGTTGTTGTATAGAAATATGGTTGGTACAAGTAGAAATCACTGCCTCTTGAACTTCCATTATGTGCCGATTATGGATGGGACATGAAAGCAAACTCCTGTATCGAGCAAGAAGAATACTAGGATTCTGAGGCTCACTTCAAACCCACAGGTTAGAGTGAGCTTCATTGTGAGAAAAGGTTTGAAAATACCTTTCCCACTGAGCATGATTGCTCATAAAAGAAGAAAAATCCCTCAACTGAACATCCCCTGAAAAATGGATAGGATTTGAATGTCAGTCCAGAGGGAAAGCCATCTCATTCAAATATAAATAACACAACAAATTTTGATCTTCAAAACTACTTCTAAAAAATGTTTTCAAAAATTTTGCCGAGGTTGTTATCTCAAATGACTTCCCTTCTTTCACATCTCTCAACTTAAACCAAACAAACTATTCAAATAGGAAGACGCGGTAAGAGGAAGAAGGTACCCTAGTGCCCAAAAGTTCTTGAGATAGAGCATACATCTACTCTTTTTCCTTTTGCATAAACTGGACATTTTTCAGCCCCCTTAAATTGCTCTGTAGCTCTTCCTCTCAAATTATCTGGGTCATACATTCTTTTTCCCATTTCTCCTCAAATCCCTTGATAATATTCTTATGCTCAGTAATAGAAATTATCCCTCCTTGGTATTCATCCAACTGGCTCTTCCATTTTATTACCTCCATTCTTAGAATTGAGACTTCTAATGTAACGTTCAGGATTTCTTCTTTATGATGTTCCTCCTTATCCGAATCCAGGTCGATGAAATTTCTAAGGGGATCAATCAACACCTTGTTTCCTGATGTGCCACATTGGACACCTTGCACATCTGAAGCTATCTTGGGAGTTGTTGGTTCTTGTGTGGCAGCAACCTTTTCTCGACTTTATTTGGAAACAACATCCACCCCTCTTGGAGACACTGGTTCTTATGTAACAACGTCATCTTTCTGAGGTTCTCTCGTGGCAAGTTCGGTAGCTGACTGTGAGGATTTTGGTTCTTCTGGAGCAACATCCACCCAAATTTTAATTCCATGTTCTATTTGATTATCAGCTGCTGTCTTAGTCAAAGGCTGTGAGGATACTGGTTCTTGTGGAGCAGAGCCCTGTTCTTCTTTGTCCTCCTGCTGCTAAGATTGGATGTCTTCTTCAATGTGCAGCTACTCCTCAAGGATTTGAGTATCTCCTAAGGATTTTGTTTGGAATTTTTCATCTTCACTCCAATGCATATTGGGAATGACATCCACTTCAGGGTTATTTTCTTGTTTCATTTCAAGATTCCTTACTGCAATCTCCAAGGATGTTGGTTCTTGTGTGACAACATCCTGGCTCACTTCTGCATCTCCCTGCTGTTGTGTCTCCTCTTCTATGATTTCTATGTCATGGGACCATTCTAGAGTTGTAGTACATAATTCTTTATTAAACTCCAAAGTGCCTTCAATCCCAAGTTCTCCTCCCATCTGGTCAGCCACTTGGACAAGCACATTCAAGGATTCTGGTTCTTGTGTGGCAGCACCCTATTCAATCTCATCATTTCCTTGTTGTTTTGGTTCCACTTTTATAATTAATATGTCATGGGAGGACTCCAGGGTCATAGTGCGATATTCGTCCCCACAATTAGAAATAACTTCATCTCCTGGTTCCTCTGTCCTAGAGTTAGTGGCAACTTCAGCAAGAATATTCAAAGATGGTGGTTCTTCTGTGATAGCATCTTCTTTCTCTGCAACTTCCTCCATTGCAGGTGTAGAATGTTGTGTTGTAAAGGCACGAATTACAATCTTGTGGCCTCCTTCCTTAAATATTTCTCCATAGGTGAGATAGACAATTCCATCTTCCTAATTGCCATGCTCGGTAAAAATTGGTCCCTCCAATTGGTCTGCAGCCTCCACCAATGTGTGCAGTTTCCTTTCACCCTGTTTTCTACATGCTTCCTTCCAATTTTCCAATTCCCTTTTAAGCGTTTGGAATTTTTCTTGTAATAGCCTATTTTCAAACAGAAGTCCTTCAATTTGGGGTTCTTCTTCGACTGGCCCTTAGGGGGCATCAATTGACCTGGGTTCAAGAGTGGGGAACTCAATTTGTGCTTATAAGGTTGCCCATATTTTCCTTGTTGCTTATGCTGATGCAACCGACCTAGTTCTTTTCCTTCTTATTGGTGGGGCTATATTAATTTCCTCATTTGATCTCTTCCTTTTCTTTTGTGGTGCTGGAATATCTGGATTCACAGCTAAGGTAGAAGGAATGTTCCCAGTTCCAACATTTTCTTGTCCCTTGGGCTGTTCTTCCTCAATAAAAGTTCCTCCCCACTCGAGTGAGGATTCAATGGTCACCAGCTCAATATTTTCTTCCACTACCATGGCTCTGTCATCTTCGGGTTCAGTTGTCGTAGCATTTAGTGCAGCTCCAATTTCACCCTCTGTTGTCAGAGTTACCCTATTATTTGGGTCTTCCACAGGGTTTTTATGTACAAATTCTCTCAATTGTTCTGTTTGTTCCCCTGTTTGATCCTCTCATTTAGTTTCATCTCCCCCGCAACTATATTAGAGGGGATACAGTCCCCCTATTGTGCTTCACGTCCCCCCAGCTGTGGATGGACCTGCTCTTCTTCTATTGGGACACCGGGCAAAGGAGCGGGTTCCTGAACTTGAGCTATAAATTGCTCCTAGCTTATATTGTGTTAAGAAAGGGTCCTTAAGATAATTAATTTAATGAGGCCATGGTGGGTCAGTGAGGCAAGCGGATGCTTGGCGGCTTGAACAAACCCTGCCATATGATGCAACTCATTAAGCAAATAGCATGGAATATTTAACAGAATCCTGTGGAAGAGATGAGATAGTAAAGGGATTTCGGAATTATAAATGGTTTGGTACCTACCTTCACAAGTGATATGTTTCTTGAGAAAAATAGTGAATTGATTCCATGGTTGTGGTAATGACTGCAGTAATATCCCCATTTTTTGTCATGTGAACTTGCTCCCCCTCTATTGGAAATTCCTGTAATGCTGCAATAGTTGGGACTCGAAATCCAAACCAAGCCCTTCCCACCTGAGGAATACCAGTGACCTCAGCTATAATGCCCTCATAAACTTCAATGCACAATCCCCAAACCTCTGAGTGAGTTTCGGTGAGGTTCAAAGCAAACTGTAAGGCTTCTTCACGGTTAAATCCATCCAAACACTCAAAAAATTACATCCAACTAGTAGCTTGAAATATAGCGAAGACCGCAGCGTTTCTCCCGAGCGCTCATGTATTTAAAGGTTCATAACAAGCTGGAATCCCCATGGTTCTGACTTCAGACTTAGTTTGTTGTTCAACAGATTACAGACTCCGACAATGGAGGTTATGGCATAGAGCATGTATGGACCGTTGGGAGGAGAGTTAGGAAAATTTGGAAAGTGTCAACACACCGAATTATTTGAAATTTCATTCCGAATTGAGAAAGGTGGCGGTTATCAAGTAACATAATTAGTCTTTATGTTGCACGTGCAGAGAGTTAATTGGGAAATAATGGGCATAAAAAGGGAGGTACGACTGACATTGTTAAATCATATGGATACTTAATAACATGGTTAACCAAATCCATACCTTTGAGAATGCGCATTGGATGTCCTTCGGAGAATACCAGAACGTGTGGTTGCATACATTGCGGAAGCCAAACTTGTGCGGTGCACAGTCATTAAATATAATCATTATAATAGAGATGTTGCAATAATTCTTTGCACTGGTGAAGCAAAAACCATCCCGTCAAAATGGTTGGAATTATGAGAAATATCACATTATGGTTCAGATTGTTGGCATGATGAATCAGAGCCATATCTAGAGGAGTTGATGGCGTACAAAGAGGTCTACTAATAACATAGGAGTCACAGCCATAGGTCATAAAGAAACTGAAGCAAAGAAGTGGCCTTCAATGCTGGAAAGATCAGCTAAATATAGTGGATTTGTTGCTGGAAAAGATGTTGTAACCGCCGAAAATGATGTCATAGCCACTGAAAAAGATGTCACAGCTGTCGAAAAAGAGAAGGAAAATGTTAAGCAGACAGAAAGTAACTATGCTAGAGTGACGGGAAATGGATTTTATGGTTAAAAGTGAAACGGGTTCACAACATGTGGGAATGGAAGAAGGCGGAGTTTCATGATGTGGAGGCTGATGGAAACAATCTTGTAGCCATCGAAAAATGGTGTCACGGCTACCAAAAAATGGGTTGCACAGCTGCCGAAAAAGGTGTTGCAGCTGCCGAAAAATGGGTGGCGACTGGAAAATGGCCAGCGACCGGAAAATGGGTGTCACAGCTGCCAAAAAATGGGTAGTGGTGAGAAAAGTTGTTGCAGCTACAGGAAAAAGTGTTGCAGCTACCGAAAAAGTTGTCGCAGTCGCCGAAAAAAATGTTGCAGTTGCTGGTAAAGTTTTCGCAGCCGCCGGAATGTGGGTGTCGCAGTTGCGACAAATTTAACTAAGGAAAAATAAAGAGAAAGATAAAAAACGGTCGTGGTGCGGGAAGGCATAGAAAAATTACTTCTGGTCGGTAGGCCCAATCTAACCCTCATCCGTGGGCACTTCCCTACAAATCTTGGAAAAACAACAAAAAACAAAGAAGATCAAGTGCAAAAAGAAAAAAATAATATAACGAAAAAGGGAAAAAAAATAGTAGTTATTTATGTACAATGATTCATGCACGATTTACAGTGATTAATTATAGATTGAGAGAGGTAGAGAGAAATTCCTATCCTTGTGCTAACTGATAATCTGGGTCAACAACAATTTGTGAGATAAATGCATCCTTTGAAATTGGTTTACAGTACAGTCGTAGCCTGTGGCCATTAGCAAATAATAGTACGCGGTTTTCATCAATGGTTACCGGGTGGACTATGCCATTATCAAATACCCTATCTACTAGGTATGGGCCCAGCCATCTTGTGCGTAATTTTCCCTTGAAATCTCTTTTGAATCTGGAGTCGTATAATAATTCTCAGTATCCTTAATAGAAGACCTTGTTTTTAATGAATCATTCATGCCAATTGGATCTCTTTTGTTGAATTAACATTGTCTGGTCCACTGCAGCTAACCGATTCTCATCCAGTTCATTCAACTGATTTAATATTCTTTTCTAGGCTTCAGTTACATCTAGGTTTACTTCGGTGGCCGTCTTTAGGGTCTTGATTTCAAATTCAATTAGGAAGATGACACTTTTTCCATACACTAAATCGTAAGGAGAGAAACCTGTGGTGTTACACCAAGTGGTGCGATATGCCCATAGTGCTTCTGGAAGCCTATTAGCCCAATCTCTACGATGGCTCTTGACTTTCTTGGTAAGGATGGCTTCAATAACTTTATTAGTGCTTTCCACCTGACCATTAGCTTGGGGGCGGTAAGCTGAAGCTACCCTATGTTGAACATGATACTTCTGTAGCAGATCTTCAAAGTGATGCAACATAAATTGTGGTCCCCCATAAGTAACTACTTCCTTAGGTACCCCAAAACAGGTAAATATTTCACTGTATAGAAATTCAATCACATCCTAGTCATTAGCCTCCGCCAGAGCTACAACTTCCATCCATTTGTTCATATAATCGATACAGACCAAGATGTAAGCTTTCTGTTTGGAATGAGGACTGATAGGGCCAACAAAATCCAGAGCCCATCTATCAAATGGTTCAATTACTGATTGAGGTTGTAGAGGCATTTGATCTAATCTGTTGGGATGGCCCATCTTTTGGCAGCTATCACATGACTAAACATACCTTTTTGCATCCCTGAAAAGAGTACGCCAATAGTAGCCCATCCTCAGTGCTTTATGTCTTGTCCTTCTATCTTCAAAGTGTCCCCCACAAGGTTCATCATGGAAATCCTTCAATATATGAAAGATTTCATCTTCCCTTATACATATTTTGATTTCAAGATCAGGACCTGTGTAAAAGAGATGACCGTTTACCCAACAATACCTGGCACTTTGCTGGATGATTTTTCTCTTTTCTCTTTTAGACATATGTGCTGGAAGCTTTCCTGCAACCAGATAATTAGCGATGTCTGCATACTAAGGGGAATGAGCTGAAACTATGAATAAATGTTCATCTGGAAAAGAGTCCTCAATAGGAAAATTATCATCACTGTTAGTGAAATGAGATAAAATATCAGCGACAACATTTTCTTTTCCAGGTTTATCTATGATGGTAATATCAAATTCCTATAATAATAAGAGCCATCTAGTCACTCTGGCATTAGTGACGAGTTTGTTCATTAGATATTTAATGGTAGAGTGGTTAGTGTGCACAAATGTAGGATATTTAATGGCAGAGTTAATTCCTTCTCGTTGACAATATAATTAATTTCAGCAGGGGCTAAATTTTTACTAATATAATAAATTGCATAAGGTACTTGACCATCCTGTTGTCCTAAAACTGCTCCAATGGTGATATCAGAAGCATCTGAAGAAATGTGAAAGGGTAGGGTCCAATTAGGTCCTCTTAAGATAGGAATTTTGGACAACTTCTCCTTAAGCTTAACAAACACTGTCTGGCATGCTTCACTCCAAACAAACTACACATCCTTCATTAACAACGAAAAGAAAGGAGAAGCAAGTTTGGAAAAATTTTCTATAAATCTTCGGTAGTATCCAGCATGTCCCAGAAAACTTTGCACCTCTTTTTGAGTTGCAGGAGTAGGTGTATTTTTTATCACCTTGATTTTTGAGGGGTCCACCTGAATGCCATCGATAGAGATGAAGTGCCCCAATACCACCCCTTCACTCATCATCATATGGAACTTTTCAGTGCTTAAAGAGAGCTAGGTCTGTTCATAGTGAGCTAAAACTTTTTTCAAATTTTCCAATGCTTCTTCAAAATCCTTGTCATAAGGAGTAAAATCATCCATAAAAATTTCCATACTGTCATTAACTAATTCATAAAATATGCTAATTATAGCTCTTGGAAATGTTGTTGGTGCATTACATAAACCAAAGGGGAGCACTCTGTAGGAAAATGTTCCCCACGGATAAGTGAAGGTAGTTTTATCTTGGTCTTCAGGAGAAATCTGAATCTGATTGTACCCACTAAACCCATCCAAGAAGGAGAAGAACTTCTTCGCTGACAGGGTGTCGAGTACTTGGTCAATAAAGGGAAAAGGGAAGTGGTCTTTTTTTTTTGCTTTGTTCAGCTCCCTATAGTCTACGTAGACTCTCCATTTACCATTTTTCTTGGGTACAATTACGAGCGGGGAAACCCACCCACTGTCTGAAATAGGATATATAAATCCTGCTTCCAAGAGTTTCTAAATATCTTCCTTCACTATGTCCCTAAGATTGTGGTTCATTCATCGTTGAGGTTGACACATAGGTTGGGGGTCACTTTTAATATAAATATTATGGGTGCACAGGTTAGAGGGAATACCCCGCATGTCTATATACTCTCAGGCGAATGCCCCCTTGTGTTCTTTCAAGAGACTGATCAGGTGCTTCTGTTCATCTAAGGTGAGGTTGGGATTAATATTCAAGGTTTTTCTAGATTCTACCTCAATAGGAATACTTTTCAAATTTTTTAATACTGGGATTATGTGTGTGTCACCGACTAGTGCTTCTTCTGTGAGATTTTCTTGTTCTTCCTTGCCCAGATTAATGTTTAGGATTTGATAAACTTTTTTATTGACTGAGGTGGTCTCACTGATGAAGTTATTAATGGCATCATCTTCAGTTTCATCCTTAAAAGTTAAGGCCTTCCCTATAGTTAACAATGGCTGAACACCCTCCTCTTCCTATGGCTCCATCGAAAAAGAGGTTTCAGCTTGGAGGATAAAGAGTGAGGTTCTTAGTCTCGGTTCCATCATATATGGTCATAGACCCAGATTGAAATCTGATGCAAGCATCGGTTGTGGCCAACCAAGGCCTTCCCAGGATCAATGGGTGTCCTCCCAGCAGCGACTTCGGTTGTAAAACCAAGAAGTCAGTACGATACTCCCATGAATCAACTGAGATGATGAGATCGTCTAGAATTCCCTCAGGTTTAATGGTGGATCTATCTGCCAGTTCTAAAATAGTGGGGGTCGGGATAAGATTAGTGAGCCCAAGTTTTCTTACATTTTCAATTTTCATGACATTAATCGCTACTCCTAAATCTACTAGTACGTTGGGTATCTTTGTATGCCCAATATACATAGTGACAGTGGGATTCCCAGGGTCATCATACTTGGCTAATAGGGTTTTTCCTATTATTAACGCAGATAATTTCCCTATGACGTGGACAGTGGGAGGATCTCTGGGCTTCCTTCCTAGTTTCTTTGTGACCAGGTCCCCAATAGTTCTAGCATAGATAGGTACGTCTTGAAGAGCTTGAAGGAGGGGTATTTTAACATATATATTCTTTAACTCTCTTAAGAGGTTAAAATGAGGTTGTCCCCTGCCCTTGGTAGCATTAATCTCTCAGGACACGGTGGTTGCCTAATCAGATGGGTAGGCTGTGCATCGCTGGATTTATCATTTTGTGTTTCAGCCATCCCATTTGTGGGATGTTCAGAATCTTCAATAATGGGAATTGTATTAGATAGATGCTGGGGATCCACCCCTTCTTCATGTACAGAGGCTGGAACATATTCTATAATTAAGGGTTCCACTGAGCATAATTTGAAGGGAATTATGTATTCACATTTTGCATATTATTCCAATTGCTCATATTATTCAAAAATGTAAACGAGTTTGGGGTCATACCTTGGTTTTGAGGCTGCCAAGGTTTCTTCTGTGCAATGAAGTAGGCCGACTCCACCTCTGGAGTTGATTCCTGCAAAACAACCTTCACTTGGGAAAGTGAGGGACACTCTTTCCTTTCGTTCTTCATCTCACACAGCTGACACACCTCTACTTTGTCAATTGGGAACTCCATTAAAGGATGGTTCTTTCTACATTGAGGGAAGAACACACCTAGTGTGAGGTCCTCTACTGCATGTTTTTGTTTTGCCTTCAGGACGTCGATTTTCGAGGAGATAGAGCTCATCATTTATGTTTTAACATTTTCAAGGAGATTTCCTATCTCTACATGGGTGGCTCCTCTGTTTGATGAATTCTGAGTTCTGTCGAAGACATCACATTCTAGCTTATCCCATTTGTCTTTCCTGTTGTTCCTAGAAGATCCCCTGGAGTACCTTTTACATAATTCCACAATCTTTCTGAAATATTCCTTGGAGATATCCCCCTTTCCCAACAATTTTAACATATCTAGACAATCATCCCTAATCCCATGATGTAGGATTATCATGAGAACATCTAACCCCATGTTTGTCTATCCAGTTCTTTGCATGTTGTATAAAATCCTTTCTACAAAATCTTCCAGACTCTCATCCTCCTTCTGCAACATTTTGAACAATTCTTCTCTTTTGTCCTTGGTGTTGCAATATTCCTGATATTTCTCCAGGAACACCTATTTCATCCTATCCCAATTAGCGACAGTTCCTCCTCCTAGGCTCATGAACTAGCGTAATGCATTGTCCTTCAGAGTGGCAGGGAAGAGTTTTAGCTTTTGTGCATCAGTGAAGTAGTCATAGCTATGACAGAGGATATGCACTTCGAAATAAATTCATCTAGGTCCTCTACCACTTTTCCATGGAAGCGAGGCAACATCGATGGTGATATATTTTTCATAGGGGCTATCCCTTCTGGCTGCTGAATCAGGAATTGAAGTGTAGCCACTGTTCCTTTAGGCAGGGAATGACTTTCATGATGATAGTTTTCCTGCATTGCCTCTTCCTTGTTATATTCATGTCTGTTACTCATCCCCTCTTCTGTTTTCTCTTCTTCGTTCGTTCCTTCATTCTTCTCCTTGTTATTTTCCTTATTCCTCCACTGATCAGTAATATTTTGGTGGAACTGTGTCCACTCTTCTTCAGTTACAACCTTCCCATAAATGTGGTAGATTGAGCCTCTACCAACAAGTTTGGTTGTACTATATTTGTCCTCTCCTACAGGGATATTTGAGGAAGTTGCGGCTGCTCATGTGTTCTCCACTATGGACCTTGACGCTAGCGCCCCAGGATCGGTAGGGCTTCTTCTAATAGGATTTTTTTGATGGCAAGCCCTGGTCGATGAATCAGTCCTATCAACAAGATCGTCAATGAATGTCCTTCTACCCAACTGTGGACCTCAACCGTGACCCAAACCACTTGCACTGTTAGTGTTTTGTGGGGTTTGGGGAGTCGAAAGATTATCATGCTTTACCCTTCTTGTATTCATGCAACCCAAATCATTACAGCAAAAAAATGGAAAATACTGAATAGAAACAATTACAGAATGCAACTAATGATGGTGTTTAATCTTTATCCTTCCTCGACAATGGCACCAAAATGTCAGGCACCCAATATGCAAGTGAATTACCACTAACATACAGCGTGTACAATATTTATTCTCAACCCAGGAAAGTCTTGTATTTCAAGGATAACATGCACAGTATATGATTAAACACAAAATCATAATTACCTACTCAGTCGACTGTCACATCATACCATTACAGATCTCCAAGGAATGCAATCACAACACACTGTAAATCCACACTTGTTACAACTTCTTATGAGAAAATAAAATTAACATAACATCACATGACAAAGTGTTAAATTTTCATATGATTAGCTAAGACATCATTATTTCATTTCATTTTCATGATAAAAGCATATAAACAGGATCATTGAAAGATAGACAAGCACAACAATAAAAAAGGAACACAAAGATTTATCCTAGGAAAACCCTAAAGGGAAAAACCTAGCAAAAGCTTCCTCAATATAGATGCCCAAAAAAGATAAAAGATAAAACCAGCAAGGAGATCAAAGCCTGATCCTCCTCCTTCTCCAGCTACTTCTCTTCTCCACTAATGCACTACACAAGTGAGAGTGTGTGTGTGACAAATGAGGAGCACTACACCTCTATTTATATTCATCCGTTCGCTTAAGTTAACTCATTTGACATGTAGGCTTGAGTTAAATCATGTAGGCTCGAGTTACACATGTATGCTCAAGTAACCACACTGGGGTGTTGATGACCCACCTTTACAATTAGAGGGGACTACCTCATGAATCTTATTAGTTCTTTCGATTAGGAGCATCGGGGTACAATGTAATACGAGTGGTTTTCCCGGTAGGACCATCGGGGGCCACAAAAAGATACATATAGAATATTCTTTGAAGTTACAACATTTCAACACTCGCCCTTAACAAGAAGGGTATTCTACAGCAACATCAACAACAACACGAGTAGAGATATGGGACATGATCAGCATCAGCAGGTTAACACATATATAAATAATTGGATTCTTTTCAACATCATGTAGTCTTCATTTTCAACAACATCTTCAGTCTTTGATCAGCAACATCTTCAGCATTTTGATCTTTCAATTAGCAATGACATCTTCAGCACTTGGACCTTTCGATCAGCAACATCTTCATCACTTTGACTGTTCGATCAGCAACAACATCTTCAGAATTTTGACCTTTCGATCAGCAACATCTTCAGCACTTTGACTTTTCGATCAGCAACAACATCTTCAGCATTTTGTCCTTTCGATCAGCAACATCTTTAGCATTTTTACTTTTTGATCAGCAACAACATCTTCAGCACCTTGACCTTTCAATAAGAAGCAACATCTTTAGTACTTTGATCTCTTAATCAACAATATCATCATCAACACTTTTCCCTTTTGATCAGCAGCAACATCATCATCATCATATTCTGATCTGTCGATCATAATCATCATCACATTCTGATCTTTTGATTAGAAACATCATCATCATGCTCTGATCTTTCGATCAGAAACATCATCAACATAGAAACATCATCATCATACTCTGATCTTTCAATCAGAAACATCATAATCATAGTGCCTCATCATCATACTCTGATCTTTAGATTAGTACGTCATCGTCATCATACTTTGATCTTTCGATCAATATGTCATCAACATCATACTCTGATCTTTCGATCACTATGTCATCATCATACTCTAATATTTCGATCACTACGTCATCATACTCGAATCTTTCGATCAGTACGTCATCATCATCATACCCTGATCTCTCAATCAGTACGGCATCATCATCATCAACAACAACCTGCAATCCACAACTCAAAGACAAAAAGTATTTGGATCATTTTTGGACTTAAAGTCCAGGGATGATACAATCCCACCACATTCTCTACAACCGAAGTTACCAGATTGATTATAGGAGAATCGATCCCTATCATTTTAGGACTAAGTCCAAGGACGATGCAATCCTACCACATTCTCGAGGACGAAAGCCACTGGATTGATTACGGGAGAATCAGTCCCTATCACTTTAGGACTATGTCCAAGGATGATGCAATCCTACAAAATTCTCGAGGACCAAAGCCATCGGATTGATTATGGGAGAATCAGTACCTATCACTTTAGGACTATGTCCAAGGATGATGCAATCCTACCATATTCTCGAGGACCGAAGCCACTGGATTGATTACGGGAGAATTAGTCCCTATCACTTTAGGACTATGTCCAAGGATGATGCAATCCTACCACATTCTCGAGGACCTAAGCCACCGGATTGATTACGGGAGAATCAGTCCCTATCACTTTAGGACGATGTCCAAGGATGATGAAATCCTACCACATTCTTGAGGATCGAGGTCACCGGATCTATTATGGACAGATGTCCTGAGATGATACAATCCCTCTTAAATCATGAAGATCGAGGTCTCTGGATCACTTTAGGGCAAGTTCCCAGGGATGATACAATCCCACCACATTCTCGGGGACCGAGGTCACTGGATCTATTATGGACAGATGTCCCAGGATGATACAATCCCTCTTCATTCTCGAAGACCGAGGTCTTTAGATCACTTTAGGGAAAATGCCCAGGGATGATAGAACCCCACTGTAACATCACTACTCCCCCTTTCGAGGAAGGTCTTTCTGAACAACACCAAGCTTGTCTCAAAAGTGTTCAAACTCTACTCAAGGCAGAGGCTTCGTCAGTACATCATCATCCAAACCATCATCATCTACATCTTCAGTTATCTGAATACTGATCTATCACCATCTGTATCTCCAGTATGTGAATACTAAAAGCATCATCATCTATATCTTCAGTATAGAAATACTGAAATCATCATCATCTCTATATTTAGTATAGAAATACGGAATCATCATCATCTATATCTACAATATGTAAACATTGAAATATCATCTATATCTTCAGTATGGGAATACTAAAATCATCATCATCTATATCTTCAGTATGGGAATACTGAAACATCATCATATCTATATTTAGTATAGAAATACTAAATCACCATCATCTACATCTACACTATCATCATCTGCATCTTATCTTGTGTGTAGAAATACTGGATTTCTATGTGTTACGTCGGGACATAGGGTTCTTTGTCAACACAACTATGGTTATCACATAGAATAATTTTAGTATCCATATTTAGGTCAAAGAGACCTGATATCAGCTTCTGAAGCCATATGGCTTCACAACTTAGTATAGAAATCTGCTATGTATTCTGCTTCAACCATGCTAAGAGAAACACTGGACTGTTTCCTGCTAAACCATGAACTCATAGCAGACCTCAAACAAAATCATCTACCTGATGTGCTTTTCCTATCTGAGATACTTCCATCCCAATATGCATCTATGTAGCCATACAATCTATACTCATGGCTACGATCATAGTATAGACCAAAGTCTATAGTCCCTTTCAGATATCTCATCACATGTTTTGCAGCTACTAGGTGAACCCGTCTTGGTTGAACAAGATATTTACTTAAGGTGTTCATAGAAAAACAAATGTCTGGTCTGGTATTTGTTAAGTACATCAATGACCCAATGATCTATCTATAGTAAGTCACATTGACTAACTCTAATGATTCATCAGCTAACAGCTTCAGGTTGGAGTCCATGGGTGTGGCCATGACTTTGCATTCCAACATATTGAATATCTTCAATATCTCTACCGCATAGTTTCCCTGGTTGAGAAATATTCCTTCAGAACTTTGGCATACTTCCAGACCTAGGAAATAATGCATTAACCCAAGGTCTTTCATCTCAAATTATTATGCTAGTTTCTTCTTGCTTTCCATGATCTGTTTCTCATTACATGTCAAGAATAAGTCATCCACATATAGTAATATCTTCTACAACCTTGTAGGAAAGGTTAGGATTGAATTTACTCTTGGAAAAGTCCATGCTCATCAGGAAGCTATCTATTCTTCCATACCAAGCTCTGGGAGCTTGCTTCAGGCCATAGAGGGCCTTCTTCAAATTGTATACTTGATTCAATATGTCTTCAACTTCAAATCCTTGTGACTATTCGAAGCAAAACTCTTCCTCAATCATACCATTAAGTAAGGCTTGTCTTTACTTCATCATGGAAAAAACTACCATGATAGTTTTGAAGGAAGTCTACCTTGCTTCCTGGAGTAAGTGTCTCTTCAGAATTAAGCCTCTAGCCACAAGTCTTACCTTACTTCTATCAACAACATATCTTATCTTTCAGATCCATTTGGAAGATACAACATTCTTTCTTTCTGGTTTGAGTACTATATCCTAAACATCATTCTAGTATCATAACATCTTCTATGAGTTTGTCTTCTTAGGTCATCAACATATCCTATTCTTCTGCATTCAACCTTGAAGGTTGGAACCCACTTTACTGTTGGTAAAGTATCAATCCATCATGAAGCTATCCATCATGTCATACCATGTCGAAGTCAGATATAATTTTCTGTTGTCACTCCCCCTAAAGTGGAGTATCATCTTCCCTCTTCAATCTGTACAGGTGGTTCTATGCTTGATATATAATGGTCAATAGAGTATGTCCTGCCATAGTCTATTCTTTCTGAGGCAAATCATGAACCTTGCTTTATACACTTGTTCTTGTAGATCCATATGGAAGATACTACATACTTCCCTTTATGTCTCGAAATCATATCGTATACATCATTCCCCATGATCAACTGTTATTATTTGATCATAGATTCTTTCATAGCATTCTTTTCTTCATCTTGAGTTATCTCTTTTACCCATGGTGGTCTTCATCCTTTAAGGTCGATATACCACTCTCTGAAGCTCTTTATTCTGTCATGGTGTCTCTAACCCTAGGAGCTTCATATTCATGTTTATTGGAGTGAATCTTGAATTGTCATCACTTGTTCTTTGGAATAAGTCTCATACTTCTTTTCTTGTAGGAGGTTTTATAGGACCTTTCCTACAATTCAAATGCACCAGTTGCATGGTTAGAACTATTTAGACATGCATCATGCAACTGTTTAGGACATGGTTGTATAGGACCTTTCCTACAAGTCTTATGCATCATGCAACTGTTTAGACAATACAACATTCATCCATATCTCACATAAACTTTCTAGATGCCTTCCATATCTACCATGACATCATTGACATTGTGGACTAATCCAATATGTCAGCAAAGAGGTTTGATAAGTAGAAATGGAGAGCTGTATAGCACCATGAGTTACTTACCCATCGCATGCATATTAGTAGTATACAGTCATTAATGCAAACAATCTATCATGCATAACACATCAAATGAATATAATATAATCCAATATGTCAGCAAAGAGGTTTGATAAGTAGAAATGGAGAGCTGTATAGCACCATGAGTTACTTACCCATCGCATGCATATTAGTAGTATACAGTCATTAATGCAAACAATCTATCATGCATAACACATCAAATGAATATAATCAAATGTATAACAAAACAACATCATGAAATGACAACTGAATACTTATATTTTATTTGTTTGTGGGTAGACTCCATCATTATGCTTTATCATCTTCTTCATTCATGGAATGATCATTTCTTATCCAAATGACAAGAATTGAGTTGTTCATATTCCTCATCGCTTGAGGGATCTTCTTTGAATGGTGAGAGCTTGATCTTCAATTGCTCCCATCTTCTTCTTCTCTTCTTATGAGTCAAGCTGAAAGCAATTACTTCCTTTTGGAATCNAATCTATCATGCATAACACATCAACTGAATATAATCAAATGTATAACAAAACAACATCATGAAATGACAACTGAATACTTATCTTTTATTTGTTTTGTGGGTAGATTCCATCATTATGCTTTATCATCTTCTTCATTCATGGAATCATCTTCTTCATTGCATGAATCCCATGATCCTGGGAGGCCATTCAAGGTGGCTATCACCACTTCTGCAATCTCCACTTCTTCTTCTACTGCTTCAAGTTGTTCTGCATTCTGGATCTTCACATTTTCAACTGTTTTCTCAAATCCATCTTCTAATTTAAGTTCTTATCTTCAAATAGCTTGATCAAGGAATCAAACATCTTCAGTGTCTTTAGGGAAGACACTTGTGGTACAAGT
>LPNX010576577.1:40739-132837 GCA_001517045.1 Pseudotsuga menziesii | reverse complement strand
TTTAGAACCCCCCTCATAGCCATAATAAATCATAATAAAATATATTTTATTAATACTATCAATATTGAAATATCAATACGGCATGAAGGAATCAAACCTTCAACCTTTTGCTAGTACAGTAGACGCTCTTCCATTGAGCTAGAACCCTTTTAACAATTGGGGAAATGAGCAATATTAACACCAAAATTGCATCATTTGTAATTCTATGAAAATACTAATAATCCCAACATTGTTTCTGACTCGAGAGACCTATTAAAGTATTATGAATGACCCTGACCTTCTTTAGACAATGTAGAACTGATAGCATCAGAGCTAGATTGTACATGTAGAAAAATCAATAAATATACATCTATACATGAGAAGGACTTAGGGCAATGAAAGACTAACTTAACTACATCTCCACTAAACTAAACCAAGTGATAAGATGCAACTAAACAGTGTAAAAAATATAGAATTTCTTAAAGAAAAACTTAAACTGGAGTCAAAAGTGATCCAGATTAGATTTCACAACAAAGTTGTCACTAAATCTTCCTGCATCTCTATTTGTCAGCTAGGTAAACAAGAAGAAGAAAATTGGTCAAGGAAATAGATCTAATTCACTGTTCATTATCAGAGAGGGTTCAATCTAGTCAAGGAAATTGGTTGGTATAGCATCTTGATGTATGCTATGGTTGGAACTAAATATTCTTGGTTAATAGCATTGCATTTAACTGGATTCATTTGTTCAATCCCTCTATTTGTTAACTTATTTTCCTAGATGCTACAATGTAATAAACATGAAGGAACTGGTCTTGTCCTTTTTAGTTTGTAAAGAGTGTTCAAGTATACTTTCTAATGGTAGATATTATCATGTTGCTCACAGAAGAATCCATGAATTTTCCTTGGTCTACAAGGATGACAATTTCCCTAGTTACTGCCAAAGGGATTTATTTTCTTCATGGAGTAAAGAAACTAGTTATCTATTGAGATTTCAAACCATCCAATATTTTATTACATTCAATTAGTATTTCTGACCTTTAGTAGAGTACCCTTTTATTCCTCTAAAATATGTTTCCTTGATTTACAAAGTTAAGCTGGTAGGAGGGATTATTGTAAATGTTGAGTGCGTGTGTTTTAAAAATTGCTAATATTCAAGATGGAACCAAATCCCCTTCTCATTCTCTTTGTATTCTATAGGAATATACAACTAAACTATCTGATTTTGGACTTGCAAAATATGGTCCTCTACATATGGTTTCACTCAGGTGATGGGTACATATGGTTTTTCAAATCCCAAATATGTTTTGATTGGTAATTTTTGGATTGCTTGTTTTTTTATGTAAGTCAAGTATTTGCAAAGAATCTTCTTTGTTGACCTTCCCATTTCTACTTGATATTTAAAACTCCATTCTAGAAAAAAAATACATGGTTTTAGTTGGTTCAACATCTTACATTGGTCAATCCTTGCTAATACTATGTTGATAAAAAACTAGTCGATAGGGGTTCACTCTCTATCGACACCCAAACCAACATGATCTCCCTCAGCATCAACCCAGACAGGTTTTACCTCCTCTGGCAACACCTGCAAAGAAGATGAAGTCTCATCCGAGATGTTTGAGGGGGAACTATCAAAACCAAGTTTTTGCAGTATGAAGAAGGACAGTGCATCAACTATTGTTGTTCAAGGAAACACATGCTTATAACCTAGGGCCTCTAGGGTTACCAACTTAATAGAATAAACTTTCAGATAATTAGCTATATAGAAATTGAAATAGGAATAGGAAGAAAACTAAACAAACCTGGTTTATGATGGTTGATCTTGGCTTTTCTTCTCCTCTTCCAGTTGCTTCCACAGCTTCCAGGGTATCTCCAATCACCTGCAAAGAACAATTTATTTAAATTTAAATTTATATCAATAGTTAATGAAATAACATATTCATAATGAAACTATAAGATACTTCAAAAATCAACATATGAGTGCACAATATTAGAAGAATAACTTTCTCTATCGATAAACAAAGATGGTGAGATTACAACCCAACATCTGAGAGAAGTGCTCCTTTGCAAACCAACGATACTGAGTTCTACTGCTCCAAAATGTCTGAAGGCATACCACCAGCATAAGTTTTCTCTTCTAATAATGATTGATTAGTCCCATCCGATGCTTTCTATTTATACATGAGGAAATAGATAGGTTGAGATGGTTGAGATGGTTGAGACAGTTGAGATAGTTATGATTATGGGCTCAATTCTTCTCGACTAGTCCTATTTTATATTTTTTAACTTCAAATTAAGGTACACATGGCTATTGATATAGGATTTGTGTATGACACATGACTTGCTTTAAGGAAACCCGTGTGTTCAATGTACATGCGAGTTGTAATGTACATACTTGTGTGTGACATGCTAGTTGTTGTGCAAATAGTTGCATTTGCAACCATAATGTCCAAATAAAAATATATTTAGTTGGTCAGGTGATGATGTATCAACATTCATGCTCATCTATATTGTTTTGGCTACCTCAATCCATTTTTTCATTTTGTGTCCCGATATATTGGATGTCAGTACTCATACGGAGAAGTGCCATTTTACATTATAACAACTATTCAATTGAGCGTAGCATAATTCAACAGATCTACTTATCCAGATTATGCATAAACAAAATTATGTCATCATTCAATAGATCACATTAACATAACTGAATCGCAGCAAAACATCAATGTGCAAACAAATATAGCATTATATCATCATTTAAGCCATAGAAACATCACATTCACATTTAGGCCGTAGAAAACGGGAAAATAGAAAGACAATAAAAGGCACAATGATTCTACTCAATCTCCATCATGTCATATTAACTTTTGTAGCAAAACATAGGTTCTCAAAGTAGTTCTTCAGTCACATACACAAATCCAAAAAGTGTTTTTCTCTAAGCTGAGAGGAATCTCTCATACATGCACCCAACCAATGATATCAATTTGCTAAGAAAAATCAGAATCCCTCCTAAGAAAAATCAACAACTACAATTCGACATCTATTTATAGGCTTGTACCTTTACATTGGTGGTCCACTTAACATCTTTCCTACCTGATTCTTAACAAAATCTACAAAATAATGACCACAATACACAAAATGCGGTCCAAATATACAAAACATGACCAAAATACATAAAATATTGTAAATATTCCTTGCACACCATTTCCATATTGCATAGCATCTTTCACCTTGCGCAACATCCACAATGTTGCACAACTAACTGACCCCAAAACTTCCTACCAACAAGAACCCAACACAATCTTGTGGTTCACCCTCGAGCAACGTCAACTGCTCGAAATAGTGTAGTCGTTGATATTCACCTTGAAGTCCCCATATTATTGGGTGATTTCCTTGACTTGTTTTTTAATTTTCTCAGTAATCTCTCGGTTTCCTGTCAAGTCATGATCCGATGGGTGCTCTTCAATATTTGCAGTGACATCCTTCTTTCCTTCTGAAACCTCTCGCAACACTGAAACTTCCTTAACCGAGAGTTGTGCACCGATATCTTGGAATGTATCTAGTTTTATTGTGTGCCTATGGTGATGATCTCTATCCTTTGCAACTTGTTGCTGCAAGTCCTTAAGTTCTATTGACCTTGCAATCTGTATGAATGGGGGCATCACTCTAAGTGACATCTTCAATGTTTTCAACTGCCCCTCGTCCTCCTGCAACTGTGTGGCCAAGTGCTCCAACTATGCATCATAAAATACAATGTCCCAAAATTTTGTTGTCTCATGAGTGACTTCCTTTGCCTCTCGCTCCATCTTCTCCAGTTGCATCGCTAAAACACATATTTAATCGAATTTGTAATTATTTCGTGGTTCTAGAATTTATAAATTCCTCTAGATTGAGTTATTTCAAAATAAGGAAATTCATATCCTTTGAATCCTTACATAATTTCTATTAATATTATGTATATTTTGTATTAAATGCTAAGTGGATTAAATTATTTTATGACATAATACCAACATTGTATGTGTTAGTACAACAATTATAAATATTGTCATAGTAATTTGTTTTGTCTTTGGTGAGTATGTTGTTTTATTTTTGGAAGTTGGCACCACTCATAATCAAAATGAGAAATTTTTTTATGACTTTAAAGTCTAAGTTTTACCGTTGTAATGATTAAAATAAATTATGAATTAAAATAGAAACATAATTTATTATTTTTGTTGTCAGTAGTGGTAGTGTATTAAAAAATAAGTTGATGAATGTTTACTTTATGAATAGTAGATTAACGTGAGAAATTTCTTACCTATAAATTTATTTAATGATACTGATGTTAGTAAATCCTCCCTTATTTATTAATATTAATTATTTTAACAATCAGAATAAATTATGAGCTAGAATAGCATTAGTGCAGTACAATTTGATTTTTTTCGTATACAAGAGGAAAGGGGGGAAACCAACTGAAATAATTATGGCAAGTGTTCATTATTTGTTTATGAAGTATTTGAACAATGCGTTTAATTGAAATGAGCATATTTATATTTCAAATATAGATATATTACAATATTTACATTATCATTAAGATTTTATATCATCTATTAATTTATGTTAGGGCAGGAAGGAATCACACAACCATCATCCTACTTGTAATGGAGGTGCTATTCCATTTAGCTAATGCCCTTTACAACATGAGGGGAGAGGGATTGTGTTAACACCTATATTACACCTTTCTAATCCTCTATGACAAATCAAAATGATGAAAGTCATAGACTTTGATTCCTTACATAATCTCTATTAATATTATATATAGTTTTTATTGAATGGTAAATTGCTTAAGTTTATGTAATGGCATTAATATTGTATATGTTACTATGATCAATCAATTGAATTATAATTTGATATGGTAACTAGTACATTGTTGGTGTTGAGTTCCTATACTAGTAGAAGGTTGGCACAGTTTTAGAATGACCCATTTAAAAACTATTTAATGACATAATACAAATGTGTTTGTTACTGTAACAATTTTAATTCTCGACATAACAAGTAATATTGTATGTGTTGAGGATCATGTTGTAATATATTACAAGGTTTGAAAATTTTTAAAAGTGACAAGAAAAACTATTATATATTAATTGTTCCTATGTTAAGTTTATTATTTTAACGATCAAAATCAATTATACTTTAGAATATAAATATAATTTATTTATGTTACTATTATTTATATTTTCTAATAAAATTTAATTTGATAATGATTATATCACGAAAAAAGAAATTGTAGAAGATTTGTTTACATATTATTATTAAATTTATTTAATGACATTAAGAATCAATGTTTGTTTCTATTATTATCTTGGAATTTCATTTAATTGAAATTATGTTAACTAATGTGTCTTCGTTGAGTTACCATAGTAAGT
Organism: Pseudotsuga menziesii; assembly: GCA_001517045.1. NCBI lineage: Eukaryota > Viridiplantae > Streptophyta > Pinopsida > Pinales > Pinaceae > Pseudotsuga > Pseudotsuga menziesii. The sequence goes on along the minus strand of LPNX010576577.1, from coordinate 127,459 downwards.
CTAAGTCTTTTTTGAGTATGATGTTTTATTTTTGGAAGTTGGCACCACTTGATAGTGGGCGAGAGAAAATATTTTATGACTTAGAGTAAATCAGGTTTTATCTTAGTAATGATTAAAATAAATTATGAATTAGAATAGATATATAATTTATTATTATAATTGGTGTTGGTGTGGTGTATTAAAATCTAAGTTACTGAATGTGGATTTTATGCCATAACAAATTTATGTGAGAAATTTTACCTATAAATGTATTTAATGATATACTTTGACTATTTATATTTATATTTATGTATTCAAACAAAACTCACCAATATTTGAGTAGTGAATTATTAATAATTTGTGTAAGAAATTTTTTACATAATATAAAGTTATTTAACAACATTAATATTGGGTTGTGGCTATTATTAACTTATTTAGTATTGGTATTAAATGTTAATACCTGGCTATTGATTTTTGGGATTAAGCTATGTGAAATATTTTCAAACCATAATTAATTTTACATTGTTCCCGTGACGATCATACGTGGAGTGCCCACTTGAAATGTTGGTTTGAAAAACTCACTCACAACTTAATCCATAAAATCATTCACAATGATGACAAACTATGAAAGCCTACACTCTGAAAAGGTTACGACTTTGTCTTTGTTGAGTATAAGATATTGCACTAGTACAAGATTCACACCACTTTAAAGTCTACACAACAAAATATAATATTAATTAGAATGCAATAGAGTAGAACAATTAAATTTATATCAATTATAATAACAAATAATAGGGAAAAGTCACTTCAAACCTTATTGCAAGTGCCTTACATTTATTCATAGAGGAAGTCTAGAAGATGTTTTAAGGTTCATTATTGAATATGATTATGCACATTTGATATAGTGAGATGTTGATCTTATGTAAAAATCAAATTGAAAAGTTAAAAATTGAATTGTGTTATCTATAATTCACATAAAGTACCATCACATGAATTAACATAGAAGTTGAACCGAAATTTTCATATTAGTAAATAATATAAAATTTCTCAAAAAAGTCTTAAGAGAATATTTGATATACAACAAACATTGAAAAGTGTTTCTTCTTGTATATTAATAACTCGCTCAAAGAGAGAATTACATTCATGAATAATCTTCACCTAATCTCCTTTATATTCAATAAAGCAAATCAATTACAACTTGTACACCACATTTGTTTATCATGGTATTACTGCAATCTTCTTTCTTTTACATCCATGCCCAAACTATGGTATTAATTGGAATAGATCCAATTCATGTGTCATCAAGTTTTTGTACCCAATATTGTTCGAAAATTCTCCCTTGTATTTACCTAAACTAGGATTCCATCAATCAACCTTTACATGAAGAGTCTCACTTTCATAATTATGGAAGATATATGAGGTGGTTTTTTCCATCCAAATCATCTCCCCTTCATCCTTGGTTCATGATATAACTAGAAACATCTTTCCTTTCTCAACTTCAATCATAAGATTGAATATTGGCTTAAGCTTGTTGCACTTGGGTCCAAAATATACCAATTCATCCATCACATTATCAAAATATACATCCATAATACTTCTATTACATGTGGTGCATTACGATCAACATTAAATGTCACATGGATTAAATTGTATTTATGATGCAATGTATTTGATGATAATGTCTAACATGAATTAAAGCTAACATAATGTTACTACTTAATTCTTGATTTTTTGGATTAAGTTATGTGAAATGTTTTCAGTCCACAATTACTTTTTCATGGTTCCCGTAACAAGCATGGGTGGAGTGTCCACTGAGCAAAACGTTGATCTAAAAAACATTCACACAATTTAATCCTGAAAATCAATCACAATGATGACAAACTGGTAAAACCTGCACACTCAAAATGTTAGTATTGTATTTATTGAGTATAAGTTAATATACTAGTACAAAGTTGGCACCACTTTAAAGTCTATGCGAGAAAACATAATTATGACTTTGAATGCAACATAGTAATACAATTAAATTTACATCGACTATAATAAAAAATAATAGGGAAAGCTCACTTCAAACCTTATTGCAAGTTCCTTACATTTATTCACAAAGCAAGTCTATGAGATTTTTTAAGGTGCATTTGCATAAAGTATCATCACATGAATGAAAATTTAAGTTGAACCAAAATTTTCATATACGTATAAAATAATATAAAATTCCTCAAAGGGAAGCTTGAAGAGAATATTTGATATACTAAAAACATTGACAATGTTTTCTTCATGTATATTAATTGGTCATTCAAAAAGAAAAATTACATTCATGAATCATCTCCACCTAATCTCCTTATATTTCCTCAATCCGATCAACTACAACTTGAGGATGAAGATTTCCACAGTTAATCATAATGACAAAGAGAGTCTATGGAATTAAATTGTGTGTATTGAAACATCCCTACGTTTCAAGTGGATTCTCCACCAATTTTCATGGGAACAAAAAGAAAAGCTCAAAGTGGTATTGAAGAGAGTGAGAAAAAGCTAAAGGTAAGGGTTTTGTACATGCATTAATGAATATAATTATGCACATTTGATGTAGTGAGATGTTGTGTATGTCTAGAAGACAAATTGAAAAGTTAAAATTTGAATGGTGTTATCTAATTTGCATAAAGTATCATCACATGAATTAACACTGAACTTGAAGTGAATTCATAGATGCAATAAATTATTAATATAAAATTCCTCAAAAGGTAGCTTGAAGAGTATTTATTATATTAAAAACATTGAAAATGTTTATTTATGCATACTAAAAGTCATTCAAAAAGAAAAAATACATTCATGAATAATCTCAACCTGATTTCCTTATATCCGCTCAAGGAGATGAAGTAAAACTTGTACACCACATTTATTTATCTTGGTATTCCTGCAATCTTCTTTTTTTTGGTATCCATGCGCAAACTATGGTATTAATTGGAATAGATCCAAGTTCTGTGTCGTTAGGATTTGGTACCCAATATTGTTCTAAAAATTTTCCCTTTTATTTCCCTGAGCTAGGATTCCACCAATAAATATTTACATGAAGGGTCTCGCTGTCATCATCTTGGAATATATATGAGGTGGATTTTTCGATCCAAATCATTTCTCCTTCATCCTCATTTCCTAATATAACAAGAAACATCTTTCCTTTCTCAACATCAATTCTAGGATCAAATGTTGGATTTGGCTTGTTGCACTTGGGTCCAACATATACCAGTTCATTTGTCGCATTATCAAAATATCCATCCATAATACTTCATATTGCATGGATTTTATTACCATCAAGATTAAAAAATTTCCTCATCTTGGGAAACAAATAATCAGAAGAAGAATCACTTTCATCCAAGGGTGTATGGTCATTGTATATTCCATCTAATGCATCAAGAACTTTTTTCCAATACTCTAGTTTTTTATTCCATTCCTTTGTAACGATTGGTGAATTCTCATTTCTAAAAGTCTCTTTCCACATTTTTATGTATGATCTTATTCCTTTCTTTAGTTCTTTTAAATAGAAATCATTGTCTTTGGGACGTAAGAAAGATGGCTTCCCTGTGGGAAATATAGGTCGGCCTTCATCATCTATATTCCACAACTCAATTGGTTATGACCACTCAATGTCTCTGATGGATTCTTTATAACTCATAAATGGAACATCATTGAGTTTAATAAATTGGAAGTACTGGACATTAAGATGTCCAACTAGTGCATTTTCCCCCTCCTTGATGTACCCATTAAGAAAACTTTTGAAGTCGTGCACTTTGTAAATAATTTTAGGTGGAAATACTCATTTTTATTCTATTGTGCAATATGTATCTATCATCTCAGGTAAATAATATATATCTTTACTTTTCATGTTGGAATACATTTTCTGTAGGTTCCATCTATGTCCACATGGGTGTGCGCCACAAGCAAGAACCCAACCTCAAAATGGATGAAGACACCAAGTGCAGTTAATAGTGATAGAAACATGAAAACATAACGATTCTTATTATCACTAGATGCATTGTCCAAATGTGAAAACAAATGTGGAGGAAAAGGTTTAAAATAAATATTTTTATTTTTGAGATTCCATTTAAAGATAGGAAAGTATCCTTGTACACTCAAGAGTTTTGAAGTAATGCACTTAAAAGTGGGTTTCTTGAACTTTCACTCTCATAAATAAAATCACCATACGTATCAAGGTGTGGGTCTTCAAGGTACCTCAAGCACTTTGTAAGGGATGTAATAGTAAATTGTGATCCCATGTGTAAATATGGTAGGGAGAAATGACCAAAACCTCCTGTGTTATTCCCATGTGTTAGCATACCTGTCAACGACAAACCCAAGTTTGTTCCTGCAACAAATTTTGATTTGACGGGTAATATTGGGATTAAAGTCTTTATTTTGTCCATTTTATCATGCATATAGTTCAAGTATTTCTTTGGATACCTCTCTGACATAATTCTATGAGCATAGTAGCAATATCTTCCACACATAACAATCTTTTTATGTTTCTTCAGTCTAGCTCGTGCTTTTTCTTCCATCTCTTTTGTAGTCCTTTTGTTCATCTGTGATGTCAACATGATACATTCACTACATTTACTAAAGTTAGTGTTCTTTGAGAATTCCACATTTAGAAAATGAGTATTCCAAATATTTCTAATTTTTGGTTGTGATATTGATGGAAAATTGAGCTCTTGAAGAGCCTCATTGATCTCTTTTAACAAAGAACTTTGGGTGTATATTGATGGCAGAAATATTAAAGGAGTAGACATTCCATCTTCTTTAGCTTGTCATGTTTGGTTCGGTGAAAAATATGAATTATCCATTACAATTTTGTGCAATATTTCTATGGCTTCCATAGTATGTGCACGTGGTTTTCATTTCTTGGTGTTACCATGAATTCCTTTGACATGTCCGTGTTGGAAATTATGTTGGTAAGTATACAAGGTTCTTCCAGGAATATTATGTATCTTCTACCATGCTTTCTTACAAATAATATCTCTATTAAACCTCATGTCCTTTACATTCCTAATAGTAAGAGGTAGGCCATGGCCATGGCTCTTTGACATGATTGTGTTGGAAAGGAGTGAGTTCAAGACAAATTCTCTAATGTCATTTTTATAAGAGTTTCATACCCGTTCTAGAAGCTGAAATGTATTTCCTATCCACATGTTGAAAACAATCTTGTTTGCAACATTCATTTTCTGCCAAAAGTCGTATTTATTTCTCTTCATTTCTTTGTATTTGAAAGTTTCCAACTTTTTTTCTAGCCACAACTAGTTTAGTAATTTTATATGGCCTCGTTACATGCATAGCAATTGATAATAGATATTTTTCATTATAAATACCACCATCCCATCTGTTTAACAAAGTTGTCTCCTCTATAAGATCCCATACTTCCATTTCCTTGGGTGCCTCCTTGAAATTTTCATTCACCCTTAAAATATCACCTTCATTATCCTCCAACTTATTTATTGGCCATCTAACCAAATAATGTGTGGACTTATCCCCAATCCTACATCTTTCACAATTTCTATCTATGTCTTCCACAAAAACACCGAATTCCTTTTCACCTAAGATTTCACCCTCAACCACGTCATCCTCGCGGACATTAACTATGATCACTTTGGAAATGCACATGTTTGTTCTCATGTATTCATGTCTAAGAGAAACCTTTTTACATGTGAATGTAAACCTATATTGGGGAGTATTTATTGGATGATCATGACAATGAGGTTCTAAATCTGATTCTGTCCAAATCTCATAAGTTCTTAATGCACCCCCTAGTGTATTCTCAAATCTTGTTGGATGAGGAGAAATAACATCATGCTTTAACACCTTCTCAATGCTAACCACTATGGATAGTTTTACCATCCTTCCATGCACCTTATGATTAATCTTTGTTTTGAATATGGATCCTTCACCCACCTTTACTCCACATCACAAAAGATCTACCTTGTCTCCAATAGAAAATGCAGAAGAGACATTTTCACCTATACAACAAATTAAAGAAAATTAGTATTTGCTCAAAAAAAACAAGCAATGTACTATAGAAACCACTTAACATGTACTTCAATACTTTGATTTACCTTTGTTATGCCTCAAATCTATGATCTTCCAGGGATGTAAGTCCCTTTCATCAACATTTTCCACAATCAAATGTGGTTCAATCACATCAATTATCAAAACCATAACATATTCTACATTAAGCATTTCTCCACCATAATGAGTTGTAGTCTCTATAGATTCAACCCTTCCTAGTCCAATAACTTGACCATTAATTAGGAGGTCAATGTAGTCCCCTCTTGTCAAAATTATATTTCCCATTGTAACTCCTCCCAGTTTCTGTAGCACATTTGAATTGTAGTTTGTAATTAAAATCAAACCATATGAAGTGTACATTCAAAAAATTAATATAGTTACAATAATTCAAAACAATAGGGTAACCCTTTTGTATTCCACGAAACATTGTTCCCCAACATCTTCTGAACGCTAGAAAAATGAAATTTACATATAAATTACATAAAATATATATGAAGAGATAACAATAAGAGATCCAAGAAGTATTAGAGAATGACAATTATCAACTTAGATAAAACCACCAAATTCCTATATCACTTTGGTCATGGCACTTATATTATTGATGTATGTGTATGAATGTGCTAGAAATATAGCTAGAGTAAGCTTTCATTCCTAAAACGTTGCACAATGAATGAAAGTTAATCTGTGTTATTTTTCATAATGTAGTTTTCCATCTAACAAAACCACATTGTCATCAATCACATTACACCATGTTGGAAATCTAGTTGGAGTTAGCTTTCATTCATAAAACATTGCATAGTGACTAAAAGATAATCTGTGTTAGTTTTCATAAGGTAGTTTTCCATCTAACACAACCACATTGTCATCAAATACATTACAACATAATAGAAATCTAGTGGAGTTAACCTCCTTCTAATAACATGGCATGGTGAGTGAAACCTAACGTGCAATAGTTTTCATAAGGAATTTTTTCATATAACACAACTACATTGTCATCAATTAGATTGAACCACGATGGAAATATAGCTAGAATTAGTTTTCATTATTAAAACATTGCATGGTTAGTGAAAGCTAAAGTGTGTTACTTTTCATAAGGTATATTTTCATCTGTCAAAACCACATTATCATCAATCACATTGCAGCATCATGGAAATCTAGTTATAGTTACCTTTCATTCTTAAAACATTATATCATGAGTGGAAGGTAATGTGTATTAGTTTTCATAATGAAATTTAACAGAACCACATTGTCATCAATCACATTGCAGCATGATGGAAATCTAGCTTGAGTTGGATTTCATTCTTAAAACGTTGCATGGTGAGTGAAAGCTAATGTGTGTTATTTTTCGTAAGGTAGCTTTCTATCATTGTCATCAAATATATCACACCATGATGGAAATCAAGATGGAGATAACTTTTCTTTTAATAACATCTAACGATGAGAGAAAGCTAATGTGTGTTAAATTTCATAAGGTAGTTTTTCATCTACATAACCACATTGTCATCAATCACATTGCGCCGCAATGAAGATCTAGTTGTAGTTATATTTCATCCTTAAATTGTTGCACAATGAGTGAAATCTAATGTGTGTTGTCTTTCATAATATAGTTTTTCATCTAGCACAACCAAATTTTCATCAATCACAATTCACCATGATGGAAATCTAGTTGGATTTAGCTTCCATTCTTAAGCCATTGCATGATGAGTAAAAGCTAATATGTATTAGCTGTCATAAATTAGTTTTCCATCTAACACAACCACATCGTCCTCAAGTACATTACACCGTGATAAAAATTTAGTTGGAGTTAACTTTCCTTCTAACAACATGGCATGATGAATGAAACCTAATGTGTGTTAGTTCATTGCACAATGATAAAAAGCTAGTTGGAGTTAGATTTTGTTCTTAAAATATTGCATGCAGAGTGAAAGCCAATTTGTGTTAGTTTTCAGAAGGTATATTTCTATCTAAAATAACCACATTGTCATCAAATACATAACACAATGATGGAAATCTAGCTATAATTAACTTTCCTTTTAACAATGTTTTAGCTTTCATTCTTAAATAATTATATGGTGAGTGAAAGCTAATGTGTGTTAGCTCATTGCACTAACATGGAAATATAGCTGAAGTTAGCTTTTGTTTTTAGAACATTTCATGGTGAGTGAAAGTTAATGTGTGTTAGAATTCATAAGGTATTTTTCTATATAAAATAGTCACATTGTCACCAAATACATAACACCATGGCAAAAATATAACTGATGTTAGCTTTAGTTCTTAAATCACTGCACAATGAGTCAATTCTAATGTGTTAACTTTTGTAATGTAGTTTACATCTAACACAACCACGTTGTCATCAATTATAATGAACCATTATGGAAATCTAGTTGGAGTTATCTTTCATAAGATATTTTTCCATCTAACACAACCAAATTGTCATCAAATACATTACACGATGATGGAAATATGGTTGTAATTAGCTTTCCTTCTAACAACATGGAACAATGAGTGAAATATCATCAGTGTTAGCTCATTACACCATGATGAAAATTTAACTGGAATTAATTCTGTATCTAACATAACTACATTGTCGCATTGCACTGTGATGGAAATCTAACTGGAGTTAGATTTCAACCCTAAATTGTTCCCCAGTCAGTGAAATATAATTTGTACTAAATTTCATAATGTATTTTCCATTTAGCACAAGCACATTGTCATCAATCAAAATGCACTATGTTGGAAATCTATCTAGACTTAGCATTCATTCTTAAAACACTGCACGGGAAGTAATAGATAATGTGTGTTAGATTTCGTAAGATAGTTTTCTATCTAACACGACCACATTTTCATCAAATACATTATACCATTATGCAAATCTAACTGGATTTACATTTCCTTATAACAACATGGCACGATGAGTGAAAGCTAATGCGTGTTATCTTTCATAAGGTAGTTTTTCATCTAATGCAACCACATTGCCATCGATCACATTGCTCCATGATGGAAATCTACCTGGAGTTAGATTTCGTCCTTAAATCGTTGCACGATGAGTGAAATATAATGTGAGTTAGTGTTCCTTCTAATCACATGGCATGATGAGTGAAATCATATGTGTGTTATATTTAATAAGGTAGTTTTTCATCTAAGAAAACCACATCGCCATCAATCACATTGCTCCATGATGGAAATCTAGCTGGAGTTAGCTTTCATCTCTAAATAATTGCACGGTGATTGAAATCTAATGTCTATAAGCTTTCATAGTATATTTTCCCTTCTAGCACAACCACATTGTCCTCAATCACAATGCACCCTGAAGGAAATCTAGGTGGAGTTAGCTTTCATTCTTAAAACATTCCACGATGAGTAAAGATAATGTTTGTTAGGCTTCATAAGGTAGTTTTCCATCTAACACAACCACATTGTCATCAAATGCATTGCACCATGAAGGAAATCTAGCTGGAGTTAGATTTCCTTCTAACAATATGGAGCTATAAGGAAAATATTATGTGTGTTAGCTCATTACACCATGATAGAAATATAGTTGGAGTTATCTTTCCTTTTAACAACATGGCACGGTGAGTGAAATCAAATGTGTCTTAGCTTTCATAAGGTAGTTTTCCATGTAACAAAACCATATTTTCATCAATCACATTACATTGTAATGAAAATATAGCTAAAGATAGCTTTCATCCTTAAATCATTGCACGCTGAGTGAAATCTAATGTGTGTAAGCTTTCATAGTGTAGTTTTCTATCTAGCACAACCACATTGTCATCAGTTGCAATGCGATATGATGGAAATCTAGATGGATTTAGCTTTCATTCTTAAAACATTTCACGATGAGTAAAAGATAATGTGTGTTAGCTTTCAGAAGGTAGGTTTCCATCTAACACTGTCACGTTGTCATCAAATACTTTACACCATGATGGAAATCTAGCTGGAGTTAGCTTTCCTTCTAACATAGAACTAAGAGTGAAATCTTATGTGTGTTATCTCATTAGACCATTATGAAAATCTACTTGGAGTTAACTTTCTTTTTAACAACATGGAATCATGAGTAAAAGCTAGTGTGTGATAGCTTTCATAAGGTAGTTTTTCATCTAGCACAACCCCATTTTCAAATTGCACTGTGATGGAAATATCGCTGGAAATAGATTTCAAACTTAAATCATTGCATGGTGAATAAAATGTAATGTGTGTTAGCTTTCATTATGTAGTTCTTTATTTGGCACAACCCCATTGTCATCAATCAAAATGCATCATGTTGAAAATCTAGCTAGAGCCAATTTTACTTCTTAAAACATTACATGGTGAGTAATAACTAATATGTGTTAGCTTTAGTAAGGTATTTTTCCATATAACAAAGTCATATTATCATCAAATACATTATACCATGATTTAAATCTACCTGTAGTTAGCTTTTATTATAAAAGGATGGCACAATGAGTGAAAGCTAATATGCAATAGCTTTCATAAGGTAGTTTTCCATCTAACACAACCACATCATCATCGATCACATTGCACCGTGATAAAAATCTAGTTGGTGTTAGCTTTCATCCTTAAATCATTGCATAGTGAGTGAAATCTAATGTGTGTTCACTTTCATAATGTAGATTTCCATACAGCACAACCACATTGTCATCAATTATAATGCACCATGATGAAAATCTAGTTAGATTTAGCTTTCATTCTTAAAACATTGCACAGTGAGTAAAACTAATGTTTGTTAGCTTTCACAAGGTATTTTTCCATCTAACATGGCCACATTATTATCAAATACTATACACAATGATGGAAATATAGCTTGAGTTAGCTTTCCTTCTAACAACATGGCATTATAAGGGAAATCTTATGTGTGTTACCTCATTACACCATGATAGAAATCTGGCTGGAGTTATCTTTCTTTTTAACAACATGGCATGATCAGTGAAATCTAATGTGTGTTAGATTTCATAAGATAGTTTTCTATGTAACACAACCACATTGTCATCAAGCACATTGCACATTATTTAAAATCTAGCGGGAGTTAGCTTTCATCCTTAAATCGTTGCACGATGTTTGAAATATAATGTGTATTATAAGCTTTCATAGTGTATTTTTTAATCTAGAACAACCACATTACCATCAAGCACAATGCACTGTGATGCAAATCTAGTTGGAGTTAAATTTTATTCTAACAATATGGCACTATGAGTGAAAGATTATGTGTGTTATCTCATTACACTATTATGAAAATCTAGTTCGAATTAGATTTATTTTTAACATCATGGAATGATGAGTAAAAGATAATGTGTGTTAGTTTTCATAAGGTAGTTTTATATCTAACACAATCACATTGTCACATTGCACTGTGATTGAAATCTAACTGTCAACCTTAAATCATTGCATAGTGAATGAAATATAATTTGTGTTAGCTTTCATAATGTACTTTTCCATTTAGCACAACCACATTGTCATCAATCAAAATGCACCATGTTCGAAATGTAGCTAGACTTATCTTTCATTTTTAAAACATTGCATGGTGAGTAATAGCTAATGTGTCTTAACTTTCGGAACATAGTTTTCCATATAACACAACCACATTGTTATAAAATACACTACACCATGATGCAAATCTAGCTGGAGTTATATGTCTTTCTAACAATATGGCACAATGAGTGAAAGCTTATGTGTATTAGCTCATTACACCATGATAAGAATCTAGTTGAAGATAGATTTTCTTCTAAATACAAGGCATGATGAGTGAAATCTAATGTGTGTTAGTTTTCATAAGGTATTTTTCTATCTAACAAAACCACATTATCATCAATCACATTGCACTGTGATGGAAATCTAGTTGGAGTTAGCTTTCGCCCTTAAATAATTACATAGTTAGTAAAATAAAATGTGTGTTACCATTCATAATGTAGTTTTCCATCTAGCACAACTACATTGTCATCAATCACAATGCAGCATGATAGAAATCTAGCTAGAGTTAGCTTTCATTCTTAAAACATTGCACGGTGAGTAAACATAATTTATATTCAATTTCATAAGGTAGATTTCAATCTAACATAGCCCAATTGTTATCAAATAGATTACAACATGATGGAAATCTAGGTCGAGTTAGATTTCCTTCTAACAAAATGGCACTATAAGGGAGATCTTGTGTCTATTAGCTCATTACACCATGATGAAAATCTAGCTGGATTTATCTTTCATTTTAACAACATGGCACGATGAGTGAAAGCTAATGTGTGTTAGCTTTCATACGGTAGTTTCCATGTAACATAACCACATTGTCATCACATTGCACCATGTTGGAAATCTAATTGCAGTTATATTTCTTCCTTAAATCGTTGCACGATGAGTGAAATATAATGTGTGTAATGTTCAATAGTGTATTTTTCCATACAGCACAACCACATTGTCATCAATCACAATGCACCATGATGTAAATATAGATGGAGTTAGCTTTCGTTCTTAAAACATTGCACGATCAGTAAAGATAATGTTTGTTAGCTTTAATAAGATAGTTTTTCATCTAAAACAACCACATTGTCATCAAATACATTACACCATGATGGAAATATAGTTGGATTTAAATTTACTTCTAACAACATGGAACAATAAGGGAAATCTTATGTGTGTTAGATCATTACACAATGACTAGAGTTAGCAAAATCACATTGTTATCAATCACAATGCACCATGATGGAAATATAGCTGGAGTTAGCTTTCATTCTTAAGACATTGCACTGTGAGTAAAAGATAATGTCTGTTTGTTTTCATAAAGTAGTTTTCCATCTAACACAGTCACATTGTCATCAAATACATTACACCATGATGTTAATATACCAAGGGTTAGCTTTCCTTCTAACAACATGTCACTATGAGTGAAAGCTTATGTGTGTTAGTTCATTACAGCATGATGGAAATCTATCTAGAGTTAGCTTTCCTTTTAAAAACATTGAACAATGAGTGAAAGAAAATGTGTTTTATCTTTCATAAGGTAGTTTTCCATCTAACACAACCACATCATCATCGATCATATTCCACCGTTATGGAAATTTAGTTGGAGTTATCTTTCATCCTTAAACCATTGCACATTGACGGAAATCTAATGTGCGTTAGCATTCATAATGTAGTTTTCCATATAGCACAACCACATTGTCATCAATCACAATAAAGCATGATGAAAATCTAGCTAGAGTTAGCTTTCATTCTTAAAACATTGCACGATGAGTAAATCTAACATTTTTTAGCTTTCATAAGGTATTTTTCCATCTAACATAACCACATTGTCATCAAATACAATACACCATGATAGAAATCTATATGGAGTTAGTTTTCCTTCTAACAACATGGTACTATGAGGAAAATCTTATGTGTGCTAACTCATTACATCATGACGAAAATCTAGTTGGAAGTAGCTTTCTTCTTAACAAGATTTCACGATGAGTGAAAGTTAATGTGTGTTAGATTTCATAAAATATTTTTCCATCTCACACAACTACATTGTCATCAATAACATCTCATCATGATGGAAATGTAACTAGATTTAGATTTCATCCTTAAATTGTTGCACTGTGAGTGAAATATAATGTGTGTAACCTTTCATAATGTAGTTTTCCATCTAACACAACCACACTATCACATTGCACCGTGATGGAAATCTATATTGAGTTAGCTTACAAATTTAAATCATTACATGATGAGTGAAATCTAATATGTGTTAGCTTTCATAATGTATTTTTTGATTTAGCACAACCACATTGTCATGAATCAAAATGCACCATGTTGGAAATCTAGCTAGAGTTATTGTTCATTCTTTAAAAGTTGCACGGTGAATAATAGCTAATGTGTGTTAGCTTTTGTAAGGTATTTTTACATATAACACGGCCACATTGTCATAAAATACATTACACCATGATGAAAATCTAGGTGGAGTGAGCTTTCATTTTAACAACATGCATGATGAGTGAAAGCTTATGTGTGTTAGCTCATTAGAACATGATGAAAATGTAGCTGGAGTTAGCTTTCATTCTAAGTACATGGAACGATGAGTGAAAGCTAATGTGTGTTATCTTTCATAACATAGTTTTTCATATAACACAACCACTTCGTCCTTGATCACATTGCATCGTTCATTCTTAAAACATTGCATGGTGAGTAAAGCTAATGTTTGTTAGCTTTCATAAGGTATTTTTCCATCTAACACAGCCACATTGTTATCAAATACATTAAACCATGATGGAAATATAGTTGGAGTTATCTTTCCTTCTAACAACATTGCACTATAAGGGAAATCTTATGTATGTTAGATCATTACACCATGATGAAAATCTAGCTGGAGTTAGCTTTCATTTTAAGAACATGACATAATGAGTGAAAGCTAATGTGTGTTAGCTTTCATAGGGTATTTTTTGATGTACCACAACCACATCATTAATCTCATTGCACAATAATGGAAATGTGACTAGAGTTACATTTCATCCTTAAATCATTGCACAATGAGTGAAATCTAATGTGTGTAAGATTTCATAGTATATTTTTTTATCTAGCACAACCAGATTGTCATCAATCACAATGCACCATGATGGAAATATAGTTGGAGTTAGCTTTCGTCCTTAAATATTTGCACAGTGAGTAAATATAATGTCTGTTAGATTTCTCAAGGTAGTTTTCCATCTAACATATCCACATTATTAATAAATACATTAGACCACGATGGAAATCTAGCTAGAGTTAGCTTTCCTTCTAACAACATGGTAGTATAAGGGAAAGCATATGTGTGTTAGCTCATTACACCATGATGTAAATCTAGCTGGATTTAGCTTTCATTTTAACAATATGGTAGGATGAGTGAAAGCTAATGTGTGTTAGTTTTCATAAGGTAGTTTTCCATGTAACACAACCACATTTTTATTAATCACATTGCACCGAATTGGAAATCTAGTTGCAGTTAGCTTTCATCCTTAAATTATTGCACAGTGGGTGAAATATAATGTGTGTAAGCTTTCATAGTATAGTTTTCCATCTAGCACAACCACATTGTCATCAATCGCAATGCACCATGATGGAAATATAGTAAGATTTAGCTTTCATTATTAAAACATTGGACAATGAGTAAAGCTAATGTCTATTAGCTTTCATAAGTTAGTTTTACATCTAACAAAACCACATTGTTATCAAATACATTAGAGCATGATGAAAATATAACTGGAGTTAGCTTTCCTTTTAACAACATGGCACTATAAGGGAAAGTTTATGTTTGTTTACTCATTAAACCATGATGGAAATATAGTTGTAGTTACCTTTCATTTTAACAACATGGCACGATGAGTGAAAGCTAATGTGTGTTAGATTTCATAAGGTAGTTTTTCATGTAACAAAACCACATTGTCATCAATGACATTACACTGTGTTAGAAATCTAGTTGGAATTAGCTTTAATCCTTAAGTCATTGCACAGTGAGTGAAATCTAATGTGTGCAATATTTCATAGTGTAGTTTTCCATCTAGCACAGCCACATTGTCATCAATCACAATGCACCATGACGAAAATATAGCTGGAGTTAGCTTTCGTTCTTAAAACATTGCACGGTGAGTAAATCTAATGCGTGTCAAATTTCATAAGGTAGTTTTCTATATAGCACATCCACATTGCACTACAAAAAAACCCAGTGACTAGCATCTCTTTTAGCTTCCTTTTTAGCGTCCTCTATCAATGTTAGTGTATTTTTCATCATTTTTTGGACAAAGAGGATGCTTTTACATGGGATGGCACTTTTAATGACGTTATTTGCATCCCTTTTTAAATGTTGGTGCTATTTTGGATGCTAATTAGCATCCTAATTAACGTCCCAATTAGCGTCTCAATTAGCATCCCAATTACCGTCTCAATTAGCGTCCCAATTATCGTCCCAATTAGCATCCCAATTAGTGTCCCTTTTTAAAAGTTGGTGCTATTTTGGAGGCTAATTAACATCCCAATTAATGTCCCAATTATCGTCCCAATTGTCATCCCAATTAACATCCAAATTAATGTCCAAAAAAGCCTCCCATATAACGTCCAGAATAGCCTCCAAAAAAACGTCATGAATATCATAACACCATATATTAATCAAGGGTTAGCAACAAGAATTGCACCATGAATTTCGGAAGGAAAAACATCCAACATAGTGCCAAGTAAAGAGCCAGGAATTGCACCTAGAAAGCATCCAACGTAGCACCAGGTATAGCACCTGGAATAATGCCAGAGATTTCGAAAGGAACCACACAAGGAATTGCACTAGGTTTAGAGCTAGGAATTATGTTTGGAAAACGTCTGACATAACGTCAGATATATCAATGTCAATGCCATTGATCATGATTCATGTGATAGTACTTTTGGATCTTGATTTATCATAGTGGAACCTAAATTATTGTAATCATGGCACTTTTGGATCTTGATTAATCCTAATGAGGGGTAAATTACCTTAATGCCACCTAAATTGATCTAATGGCATTTGAGTGTCCCGAACAACATCTGATACATTTGATTGGACCTAAAAACATGATGATGATGCATTACGATAATTATAATGGAGCATATGGATATGATTTGATAAGTATAAGACTATATCATCCATTCTTGTGAGGTAGTGGGATCCTTACTCATTATTATCACACTTTTATTAATGATGACTAAGACGACAGCAATGATGTTGAGTTATTGAATGATGATGATGACAATGTGGATGTCAACGATGATTATGCATGTGGTAGCACTTTTGGATCCTAATTGATTCTAATGGAACCTAAATGTCTATAACAACATCTAAATGACCCTATTATCATTAAAATGATTGTAACAACATATATAAATTACTTTAACAATTACATGATATGAATCCTAATGGTGATGAGTGATTAAGAACACTAATGGCATAAAAGTGACCATAATGACAATGATGACGATGATTTTGTTGAAGATATACTTAGTGCTGATGATGTTGATGATAACAAGGATGATGATCTGAATGTACTTAATGTTGATAAGGATGATGATCTTAATCATAAGGAGGATGATGTACTTAATGTTGGCCATGTCATATGCATTTAACAAATTCACAAATGTCATAGGAATTTAACAAAAGAAAAATTTCCATTATGTTGGTTTTTAATTTCATAAAATATATCTTAAACTAGATTTAATGGAAGAAAGTTAGGTCTAGAAAAATGTTTAATGTGGTTTTTCTATTTGTAAAATATTTGAGTGTATTGTTTTTCAATATTTATTTTGAGTGTTATTGTATTTTAATATTTATTTTTAAGAATTAATATTTGACAAATATTTTATTCAAATAAATTATATTGCAGTTTTAAAACTTCGTAATAAACTCCTCTAATCAAAATGGGAGCCGATTTCCTCTTGAAAAAAAAAATCTCATCGCTAGATGTTTGATGGAGCATATTTGTCATAAATTGTCTATCTCATCGCATCACATGTTCCATATCAAGAAACCTTGAAAAAAGGGGTTTATTTACCCATTGATCGTCATAGCTTCCAATCTAGGAAACCTCCAAAAATAAGGTTTTACTAGATTTTCCCCAATAAGATTTTGAAATTGTATGCATCATTGTTGAAACAATTTACAGGGTGAAAAATTATTTCAGGGTTGAGATTTTTACAATGATTTCAAGTGCTATAGAAGTGGCCAATCACCCCTAACACACATCTCAGTTACAGGGTTCAACTAGGGAAAATTGTTTTCATATCCACACCAACATAGACCACTAGGATCCCTTCCCCATTCAAGACCTAATGGAACTGAACCCTAAAGAACTTCAAATACTGATATCCCTTCTAGGAAGAAGAGGGCTAGGTTCAAGCTAAAATTTCAAATTCATTGCTCTTAACCAATAAAACCCCCTGCATCCGTGCAGTGAGAGAACTTCTTGCATTGATACATATATGAGGACACACAAG
The DNA here is from genome assembly GCA_001517045.1 of Pseudotsuga menziesii. NCBI lineage: Eukaryota > Viridiplantae > Streptophyta > Pinopsida > Pinales > Pinaceae > Pseudotsuga > Pseudotsuga menziesii. The sequence goes on along the minus strand of LPNX010576577.1, from coordinate 109,486 downwards.
TTTGTTACAACAGAGGAAATTGAGGTCATGGATGCGTGTTTATGTTTCTGTAGATGAATGGGTCAATGAACTAGATTATTTTCTCGATCTAATAGACTCGAAACTTTATATGCTCTTAGAGACTATGAAGATAGTTTTACAAAGCAATGGAACTTGAAGGTTACCTAAAATTCCCAAGATTTGTGATTTCTGTATTTTTTGTAAGTAAAATTTTTTCTGTTAACAAAATACACAGAGCTGCAAAGAGGCGAAACTTGTTACGAGGGACTTTCATAATACCTTCCCCTTTTCCCTAGAAGGGTCTTCATAGTTATTCATGACATTAACTCTTGGAATGAAGTTTGAGTTTCTATAGTAACTTAAACTAAAGTTGTTTTCTTCTTCTTAAAATAACCTAGAGTCAAAAGGAAAAGACTTTTATGTGTAATCTCTCGAAAATGAAGCACAAAAATTGGAGAGATGAAATTTGACCCAAGCCTTCCAATGAATTCGCCAAGTAGTCAAATAAATTTTTACCTATACCATTATTTTGCAGCCTTACAACATTTTGTTCTTCATACCACCCCATCCTCACCCACCAATACTCCTTGTAATTAAACTACATTTACTTAGTTTACACAACAATTTAAAACATTTATAAATCATAAAAAAATAATTAATTTAAATAATTCAATCATTTCTTATGATTATATATTGAGATAATAAAACATACGATATATATATATATATATAGGCTATTTGGGTGTGAAGCATCAATGAATACACATGTTACAATTTAGAAAATTTAGTTGGCTAGGTGTATCATTCTGCATACATGCTAGGCTATAATGATGGGTGTGATACATTAATGCTAGCCATATTACTAGAATTAATAATATAATCACTATGATGGCCTTATAATACATGTATAAGAATCTTGTACAATTGTACCTAATGCTATAAGTCATACCAACTATATTTATCCAAATCACAATGAAATTCAAAAGGTTGGTTTGATAAGTCCTTTTCTATAAGAATTAATTTCTTGCATGAATATCATGGACTCATGACAACTATAAACAACACTTGATGTCATGAAAATACAAATAATGACATGTATCTAGGATCACAAACTATGCAGAGGCCGATTTATGCATTGCTATAGAGAAGTGTCATTGGGCACATGATATGGAGAAACAGTGGTTATTAATAAATAAATAAAAAACAATTGTTGCCTTAAGAATAGTCTTTAATTTGATGGGTGGAATTATCATGATGTCATTAGAAAAAATTTCACCTCAAAACGGGCCTCCTAAAAAAAATAATAATAATAATAATTAAAATAATAAAATAATATTTTTTAATTTTGGAGGAAGAAAAGAAAAAACTATTTTTTTGTTTGTATTTTCGACATATCTCCTCATGTGTTTACGCAAATTTCGATTGGGAGAGCTTGTTGGATGCAAAATTGAATTCTGCACCCAATCAGTACCCACTCGGCATACTTTTGACGGGCCCCGCTACCCCAAAATCAAAGAAATACCTAGAAAAATGTGATGATGATGTCATCATCATGTTTTTTTTAGGTATTTCTTGTTTCTGGGGTAGCGGGGCCCATCAAAAGTATGCCAAGTGGTACTCGTTGGATGCAGAATTCATTTACGCATCCAACGAGCTCTCCTGATTGAAATTTGAGTAAAAAACAGGGAGATATGTCGAAAATACAAACAAAAAAAGTAGTTTTTTTATGATACCTATCCCCAAATTTATATTTAAAAGTGTTTAAGACCTATACGGTATTTCAAATTTAAAGCAGTTTCATTGGTTGACACATGATGACCAGGAATTTGAGTTAAAGTTAAAAGGCCCATTTTGAATTGAAATTTCCTCTAATGAACCTTCCTCTGTCCTTCCAAATATTGTGGTTTCTCACAACATTTGTCCTCAATGCCACCAAAATACATATAAAAATGACTTGTCTTTACATCCTCTTCCGTTTAAATCCTCATCTCATAGTCATAAATAAGGATTATTATGCATGCACATCCTCACCTTATAATACGAATTGGGTAAGGGCGTAGAGACAACCATAAAATATTAAATGTGTCAAGACGCAAAGTGTAAGAGACAAGTATAAGTAAGTATTATATTAAATTTACCATATAAGTCTTTAATTAACAATATCAACTAACATTTGACACATTTATGATATTCTTATCACTCGTTACCAATGTGATTGCAAGGCATTGTTTGAAGGTGAAGTCCATATTTTTAGGTCTTCTTCCTCATTAGCATGGCTTTTGGTAAGACAATAAAGAGGGTAGTGGCATACATTGGCATGGAAAATAGTTTCGACATAGAGTTATATGCGTTAGATTTTTTCATTAAATAACTTAGATTACTACTTATGTCGGTTGATTCACTAAATGAAGGACTGGTACAAAACACAACAAATTTTAGAGCTGCGAGCCCTTAATTACTCACACTTAGGACTTTCTCAAATCTAGCCATTAATAAACTTCTTTTGGTATTTTGGTTCAATTTAAAAGGTGGATTGTTGAGACTCAGACATGCAGTGAGTTGCAAGGATTCAATTAACTTCCTTGCAATTGAATTAGGCTTCATTCAATTTCCCCTCCATCCCATACATGTATGATTTCATGACAACTGTCAAACAAAAAGTTTTAGTGCCCTCACCTTGATTATGCTAGCTTTGCTAACTTGCTTGGTATGTAGGATATTTTTTTTTAGTGTTTTCTGAGTTATGTATTATTTCCTGTTAGGTGCCCATTTCTTATCATTATTAGATCTCTCAAGCTTGGATTCTACTAGAATGCCTCAACATGGTTAGGACATATTCTAAGTAGGTTTTTTTGTATAATGAAGTGTGCTCCAACTTAAAAAAAAAATACAATAGAATAGTTGTTATGTTACTGAAGTGTAAAATTAATAATACACACATGACAACTTAATGCGTTCAAAACAAGTTTTTTTAAAAATAGATTATTAATATTAAGGAGTGCTCAATTATTAAAAATTATAAAAAATTGAAAAAAAAATATTTATATTTTACATTTTTTGGTGAAATATTTAGGTAAGTTATAATTATCAATTGAAATATATAAGCTCCAAGAATACATGCCTTTCCATTTTAAATTAAGATCCACCCTTCACATTTGATCACTGGTGAGTAGAGGGAGCACCACCATTTGAAATTAATACCCACCTTTCAAATTTGATCACCGGTGGTGAGTGGCGGGAGTGACGTCATGGAAATGAAATCAATACCATGTACCTTTAGGATTTGCTAAGGAAAATGGTTTTTTTCATTGGGATCATCTTCCACCACCTTCAACTCCGATTGTTTGCCACTAGTATAAGTGTTCAAATTCAAACACACTGCAATGCTAACATTCGTCATGCTTAAGCCCACCATCTCATAGCACTCTATAACGAGGGACATTTGAAGGAGGCTCTACACATTTTAAATATCACAGGAAACCATGTCCACAATTCTCACACCTGTGTGTGTCTATTACAAGGTTGCATTAAGAGAAAAGCCTCACCAGAGACCAAATTAGTACACGTTCATATCAATCATATGGGATTCATGGCAGGCATATTTTTAGGCAATACCCTTGTCAATGCGTATGTCAAGTGCAAAAATGTGGTGGATGCTCGTAGAGTTTTTGATCAAATTCTTGAGCGAAATGTGTGCTCTTGTACTGTCATGATTGCAGGTTATACAGAACATGGATTTTATCCCACGGAGGCATTGGCATTCTTTCACCAAATGCAAAAAACAGGCGTCCAACCCAATCAATTCACTTTTTCTTCTGTTCATCCATCCTATTCCAACCTGCCATCCCTTGCACAGGGTTTGGAAATCCATCAACATATAATAATATCTAGATATGAGTCCAATGTTTTTGTGATGAGTTCCCTCATAGACATTTATGCAAAATGTGGGTTTACAAAGAAGGCACACGAAGTGTTCGACAAAATGCATCAAGGAGATATTATCTCTTGGAGAACAATGGCTGCAGGGTACACAAAGAAGGGGATTGTTGATGAGTCCCTTAAACTGTTTAATGAAATGCCTCAGAGAAACACGGTCTCATGGAATTCAATGATTGCAAGGTTTGCAGATAATGGTTTTGTGGACGAGGCCATGAAACTATTCAACAAAATGCCTCAACAAGATGTGGTTTCATGGAATGCAATTATTACAAGATTTACACGTAAGGGCCATGCTGATGAAGTCCTGAAACTCTTTCAAAAAATGCCACAAATAACCATCGTCATGTGTAATGTGATGATTGCAAGTTTTTTACAGAATGGGCTTGTTGATGAAGCGTCAAAACTGTTTAAAGAGATGTGTTAATGTGACATGGCCTCATGGAGCTCGATGATTGCTAGATTTGGATAGAATGGGCTTGTGTATGAAGCTTGCAAAATATTTATGGAAATGCCTCAACGAGATGTAGCCTCATGGAATGTGATGATCACATCATTTGCATAGAACGAGATTATAGGTGAAGCCCTGAGACTTTTCAACAAAATTCCTATACAAGATGTCGTCTTATGGAATGTTATGATTGTAGGGTTTACACATACTGGGTATGTTGACCAGGCCTTGAAGTTGTTCAATGAAATGCCTCGATGAGATGTGGTTTCATGGAATGCAATGATTGTTGTATTTGTGCAAAATGGGCATTGTGAGGAGGCTGTGCATCTTTTTCATCAAATGCAATTGGCAGGTGTGGAAGCAAACTCAAAAACCTTCACTAATATCCTCCCAGCATGTGCCAACCTAGGAGCTATGGAACTGGGTAAGGAGATCTATGAAAAAACAATCAGAAGTGGATATCAAGTCGATGTGCTTTTGGTGAATCCCCTGATAGACATGTTTGCAAAATGTGGGAGCATAAATATGGCACGCAACACTCAGTTCCTCTAGAATTTGTATGTAAAGGTTGGAAGAAAATAGAATCATCTAGCTTATGTCCAATCAAAGTCGGTGATAGACACCTCTAATATTATTTTTTAACAATCTGTATTATACACCAAAAATTATGGTACATCCTTACATTTGTTTAGGTCTGAATGCTTGTTCCTACAGATACGTCAGTTCTTCGTATTAGGTAGATGTAAAAGGGTATGTCTTGATCATTGATATTGAGGAAATAGTACATTTGGTTGGATGGTGTATCAGTCAAATATTTAATCCTCTAAAGTTAATGCTTGATATCTAGGTGCATTGACACATGATTTATTGCCAATGGAGTTGAGTATGAAGGTTCATTGATTTGTGTAAGCAATTTGATTATTTCATGGCATCCAAGACAATTTTCTAAGGTAACTCTTGACAGGTAAATATGATAAAACATGTTTTGTTTAGCTTGAGAACATTGTTGCTTGCTTGTGTTTACAATCATTTCAATTTAGGTACTTAATTTGTTAACAATTTTTTTCAGCTATTTCAACATGCATATGTGACGTTATCTTCATTTTTTGATTGAAGTTGCACTTTGATTAAATGCCTTGTTTTTACTTCCTTGAGGCTTAACGTTGCTCCCCATTGCCACTTTTAAGGATATTCTCATACTTCTGTAAGACAATTCTCATACTTTTGGTATTTCCTTTAGGAGTAATTGTACCAGGATAACCTAGATCAGGTTCTATATTATGCACCATTCTTTCTCAGATTTGATGGTTTTCCCGGTGGTACATCATTATTTAGGTTTTCAAAAAAGGGCTTTGCTTGAATAGTAGTCAGATCTGGACAAATTCATAATAAACTTGTCCTAAGAGGTTAAGATACATAATTAAAGTTGTTTTTGAGAATTTCTCCAGGAAATAGTCATCAAATTGTCAACATCGAAGCATTATCACAAAAACCTGAACCCCCTCCCATGTTTCCAAACCCAAAACATTTGAGATATGGAAATTAGTACAGATATCTTCAAGAATTATTTAGAAACACTTCCCAGCTATTCCAAATATCCTTGGCTTAGCCCAGATGAATCCAACTAGTCACGGCCTAGCCAGCAGGAGTTACATAATTCATCTTTTTATTAGCTACAATTTTGTTGATTTATGCATATTATTGTATTCCCCCAATTTCTAGAGGCAAATTAATTCTTCCAAGATTCACATCACATCACATTAGCATGAAAAAATCCTTTTCCAAGCAAATGATAGGCTCTGATTAATTGAAACCTTTATATCTTTTGAGTTAACCATGGTACCTTTGTTTTTCTCAGCCATAGGTTTTTACATGTCCAAAGCATAAAACTAAGATCAATGCTAGTACTAATAAATTTTCATTCTAACGTGAAGGCTGTTTAAGTGAAGGAAAATTACTTGTTTTCATTTTTGTTATTCTATGAATAGAGAGATCATCTTAGACAGGAAAAGATGTGAAATGTTTGTCCAAATGTCTTCTAAGTTCTAACTAGACAAGACCTAGCTATATATGATCAATTTAGTGCCTTTGTCGATCTTATTATTTAGTCCCAAGATACTCTAGAGATTCTTTTCTATCTATAATTGTCACAAGACCTATTTGAGTCCACCTAGACCCATCATGAAATAGGTTGGCTCAGACCAGATCCAACTAGACTCAACTAGACACATCAGACAAGACTCAACTAGACCTGCCATGTCTCAGACATACTTGGCCAGGTCTGACAAGACAACCCAGGTTAGACAATGTCCCTATGTTTTAAAAGGCCAAAATGGCCATTTGCATTCACATTTTAACTTTTCTCGGAGTGTGTTTTGGAGTATGGTTTTGAACTAGGGATTTGGCATTTTACACAGTTGGCATTTTAAGATGTGAAATGTTTGTCCAAATGTCTTCTAAGTTCTAACTAGACCAGACCTAGCTAGATATGATCAATTTAGTGCCTTTGTTGATATTAATATTTAGTCCGAAGATACTATAGAGATTCTTTTCTATCTATAATTGTCACAATACCTATTTGAGTCCACCTAGACCCATCATGAAATAGGTTGGTTCAGACCACATCCAACTAGACTCATCCAGACACATCTGACAAGACTCAACTAGACCTGCCATGTCTGAGACATACTTGTCCAGGTCTGACAAGACAACCCAGGTCAGACAATGTCCCTATGTTTTAAAAGGCCAAAATGGCCATTTGCATTCACATTTTAACTTTTCTCAGAGTGTGTTTTGGAGTATGGTTTCGCACTAGGGCTTTGGCATTTTACATAGTTGGCATTTTACATAGGTCATTTTACACTAGGGCATCATGAATTGAGCTAGTGCATAGAATCAACAAACTACCTCTTCTAGGATAGGACTTATACAAAATTTCTTAGCTGACTTAAGCTTTCAAGGGATCTTGTGTACGACTACTACAGATTTCCAGAGCTAATTTGAGCCTTAATGGGAGCTCAGGCATGACTTGTACATATTTTCAAAGATGATTTGAGCCTTGAGAGGAGATAGAGTATAATAATGGTGATGAGGCTCCAAATTCATTATTATTAGAGGAATTGATTTAATTGGAACTTGGAGCATACTGTTGAGGCAGTGGAAGGGACAATAAGTTCTTCTATTAGCCCTCAATACTAGGCTAATAGCTGTCTTATGTCATGATTTCATATTTAAAATTAGATAGTTTGTTGATGCTCATTGTGGTTTGTAAATTCATGTCATGGTCAATGGCAATTTTGATGTATGTACTTAGTTATACAATTTTGGGATTCCAAAATGTGTGATTTTTGCATAATATTAAATATAATATTTCATATCTAATTTTGAAAATAATGTATATTTTGTGTATTTATCTATTCACTGAGTCATTGCCAGATCCACCCTGGATACTTTGCTGAATCACAAGTAGTGTGACCCTTTTTCCAAACAAGACTTGTGCCAAGTGGATTCTAGTGATTTTTCTATCTCTATTGACTACTTCCATTTGCATCTGCAAATGATAGAACTGTCTGTGTGAAATCTTATAGTAGATCTAAATATTCCAGTTTTAACATAAAAATTTACAAATATAGGATAAGTAAGCTAATTGGTTTATTCTCAAAAATAAATCAATGTTTCTTGAAGTTGGTCTTGAGCTCCTTTACGAACTCAAAACTTTTTGAACTCCATCTATAAATAGAAAAAAATATTTGGGTCAAGCTAGTTTACGTTTTGCTCTATATATATATCAGGCACAGTCAAGCCAACCTTCAGTTGGGTTTATCATACCGTCAACAAATCACCTGCACTTATATCAACAACCAATCATCAGCCAAGCCAACACCGTTGGGTTTATCAGGCCATCAATAATAACACATGCACTTATATCAACAATAAATGACCATTTCCAGGTCTCATTTCCGGTAGTGAGCTCTAATTCCACTACCCCATATCACACAAGATACCACTTTCTTCTCTGAGTTGACATTCCCTCAGGAATGGCTCCTTCTCTGTGCTCTTTAGTGGAAGGTAGGATGAGCTCAAGCCATTGTCCATTTAGTGTACAATGGTAGACTATATCTGTTTAGCCTAAAAACACAAGAAATATAAGCATATTTATTAGTGTTATTTCTCTAAAACCATAATCATGTTTCATATCATTCTCTATCAAGTATTGAGACACCATTAGTGTGTCCACTCCCTAGGGTGTATTCAATATTGAAAAACCCTTCCATGATCTGACATCGAAAAAGTGTGCACCCTTTTTCGGTGTGTGCCATGTAGGCCATATTCATACTCAAGAAATTGTTCATAATTAAATCAAAACATGCTCTGCATATTGAATTTAACAATTGGCATTCATATTCTTAGGTAGGGTCACAGAATACTTATCCATTTGCTGAAGCAGTTTTCCTTCGTGAAGGAGGAATGGGAGCTCCCTTATCTAAGTTGACAGTCCCTTGGTTTGCTATCCCAATTCTTCTTTACATTTCGTATCCACACATGTCTTACTAACATAACCCATACCATCTTACTCACGTTGCTTACCAAACATGCAGTACAGATGAGACATTTCCAAAATGTCCAATGGAGTTTCACCCAAAACCCATTTCCAAGATAAGGGAAAACCTCCCCATGAATTTTGGTTCCTGTAGGCCATCACACATGATCTTCCTGCAGTGTGTACCCCTGGCACATTCATCAAATAGAAAAACAGTCCATCATTATCTGATAATACAATCCAAATTTGATTATTCCATAACCAAGCAATAACATTAGTAATTAAATTCAATGAGAATTTTCAACTCTGTTTACTACAGAAATTGATTTTCTTGGCAATGAGGTGATCCTCAATTGTGGGTATCTTGTAAGTAGCACCACTATGTCCATTATAATTTTATGCTTACTAGCACAACATGAGTACCCACTTACAATGCGTCCTCTTAACACAATTCTATGCAAGCCAACAGTGATTAGTAGTTGTCATCAATTTCTCAAATCCAAATTTCACAATTCAAATTCAACAACCCATTACATATCAAAACTATTTTCACAGCCATGGGACTCTTCTCATAAGGTTTGCCTCTTTCACATGGTATATTCTGGCATTTGTCATGGTCTTACTTTCATTGACATGCTCTAAACAATCTACCTGAACCTGAACTTTAATCAGTGAAACACTTGGTAAGTTTGGACACATATAACCTTTTCATTGCGGCAACCATCACTGAAGCATTTTCAGAATTGATAAAATTCAAATTTTTCCAGCTTTTAATCATATCAATATCACCAAAACTCATTGACTTCACGCAATCATTATCATACTTTAAATTATAGGGTACAGTCACATCATTTATGCAATTAAATGAAATGTTTAGATACTCCTTACTTCACAAGCGTATCATTTGTACCACCTTGCTCTTCCATAGAGAATTTCTGGCAGCCAATTGATCATGACTACCCTCTTCATGCACTTACTATCCTCCATTCATAATAGCTCTTGAAATGGTTCCATAATTATCATCAATTCATCATTTCAGCCATTAGTTATTCATAATATCATAGGCACTATCTCAATGCATTTATGCAATGCATCGCAACAATTGCACCCATACTTATGTAATTAGTTACTCACACCCTTCATATGTATCCATTCAATGCATAACCACAAGATTTGTAAAATATTTTAATGCATATCCACTCAACTCTACCTTGCATTGATTCAGGAATATTATGCATTCAAACATACCATGCATGGCCTAACCATGACTACTTCATATAGGATGCATGACTACAATCAAGATCATCAGTGCTTACCTTCCTTGGGATACTAAGCTCATAACAACATAATAAAGGCATGACACATTTCTATATGAATGCAGTATAAAATTAAAATACCCACATGGTATGAGACCACTTTCTTTTACCACTCCATGTAATTTTCATAATTAAACTCTTACCTACACGGGTCCTACTTACACCCTTGACATTACCAGTTTGGTTTGTCCTTTGCAGGAGATTGCAGAATTCGCTCACCAACTTTTGAGTCTAGACTTTTTTCCTTATCCCTTTCTCCATAGGGTTGCTAGTCACATTTGCCAACATCAGAAATCTATTCATCCATGTCCATGTTGTCATTGGTTTTTCCACTAATGCCAACACCAATGCAATAATTATCATCAGTGGTTCATTATAAACATATAATCCTTACTATTCTTACCAGCATGTAATATCCTATGCATGCAAAGCATATCCTCATACATTTCATGTATAAAACTTATAAAATGTAGTTATTATCAGAAATATAGGGTTAAGTAACTTCCCTTTTTAAGCCCCTCATCCTTGCATGGAACTCCTCTTCCACAAAACAGCTGTTTTGACTGCATGGTCTTGCTACCTCCAAGCGTGCAATTCTTGGATTTGTCCATATTGACAGCAGCACATTGATTATCAAGAAATCACTAGTGCATTGCTGCTCCACACTTAGATTATGGTGACTCTCCCTTGTTCCCTGCTGGATAATCTTTCCAATGCCTATCCACATGCTTCATTCTGACCTTAGCTGTGAAAACCACACCGCTTCTTAGAATGACGGAAAAGCACACAACTATATTTTGGTCAGGAATACTAACCTTAGTCACCTAAGGTTTTCTTCCCTTTTCAGTCTTGAAATTACTGGAAAATATAATGAGAAAAATTCACTACAAAGCCCACTTAGAACACTAGCTGGAATTGCTAAAAATTACACTGGAAAACCCAATTTTTCTTTCTCCCTATCGCGTCACTTCCCAACTAAGTTTCTGATGTTTCAGATCCTTAGTGGACTAGTCTTCCTACTCTTTGGCGTCCAAGATTACTACACTTCTCCGGCGCTCATTCGCGACCCTATTAACTATAAGTTTTTGCTGCGTTGGTGGTTCCCTCGACTATATTTCTCCAATGGAAGATTTCCGGATGGCATTGGCGATGCCAATTACTGTTCATCGGGTCCGTAATCATCTAACCTTTCGACCTTTCGATGACTAGATCCACTAAATTTTCCAGATGGCCGATGATCTCGTGCCTTAGAGAAAATTTTGAATTTTCTTCTTGCCTTGTCTTCTACCACATCGAAAACTTGATCCTCTAGGCATCGACGATGTGATCAACTAATCATCTCCAATTTCCAATGATTCCACGACTGAAAAGTTTCCTAAAAATTTTCTCTTCATCTTCTCTCCACCATCATTGTCGGTGGCTCCACCAACTATCGGCGGTCTCATCCTCTAATTATCGCGTGCTAGTCCACATGGCAGCCACAACGACGAACTGGTAAACAACTAAATTCCTTCGACGTCCCCCCACCACATCAGTGATTCCATCATCTAAGTTTTGTCGACAGCATCGGCTGCTTCTTCCTCTAGTTTTTGCTGATGTTTCAGTGTCCCTGTCGACTATTCATCTCTGAAACTGCGGCTCTGTTTTAGCGATCATCTCCGACGAAGCTTCGGAGAATCTTCCCGAAGAAGAGTGAAAAGTTTCAGACTTATACAAATTTTTGGAAATCCTTACGTGTTATCGTTTCCTCCTTCTTGCTACCATATCGGTGGCTCAACCAACTATCTTCCCTCCTTTCCATTGAAGTATCGGTGACTACATCCACTGATCTTTGCAAAAACATACCTTCTACTGACGGTATCAAGGCTTAGATCCTCTATCTTCTGTCGTTGTTTCGGCATCCCTCAGCTGAGCTAAGATGATGTTTCGGCTCGAACTTCATCTATTTTTCAACAACCCTATTCGAACAAAAAAGATTCAAAATTTTCTTCTCATTAGCTATCAGAAGCACTAACCTCCATGGCATCGGCGGTTAAATCCACTACCCATCGGAGGGGTAGTTCACTAGGAAACTGCAATGGCAGGTGGGCAATCAGCTAAATGTTTCCAATCTAGTCATCGGTGGTTCCATCATCTAACTTCCATAGATCGCCGATGGTCTTAACACTTGGACAAATTTCTGATATTTTATTCCCAGCGCATCGGCTGGTTCATCATCTAAATTTTACCGATGGTCTCGACTAAGTGAGCCAGCATTTCAGAGGCCTCCTCATGTAGTCATTGGTGATGAAATCAACTAGTGTCCACTGATCACTGATGATCAGACTTAGAATAAATTTCCAAGATTCTCTAGTCATGCACAGGTTTTTTTCTTCTTTTTTGCTGGGAAGAAGGCAACTTGCCTCTGCTAGCTGACCTTTTGTGCCCCGTTCAGGCCCAGGCTACAATCTTGAGCTCTGATACCATTTTGTAATGTCCCTGACCCTCAAACTGAAAAATAGGATGCTATTATCACCAAACATATGGGAAAATAGCTCCATGATCATGAACAGGCATATAATGCTGAAATAAAAAGCTTAAAACATAAAACATACTAAGATGCATAATCCTTCATATACATAGCGGAAGAAGACATACATTCAATCAAGCATGCCACATGTTCATTATATTCATTAATCAGTAATATAAATGTAGAGATGAAATAGTCAAGAATACTTATCTTAAACCGGATTCATCCCGCAACCAACTACGTCGCTGCAACGTTGTAATACACCAGTTTTAACCACGCTTGCATATATTGTAAATAATCTTGGTGCGGAGGTAAAAGCCAAGGCCCCACCATAGATTTGGTTATGTTGTATTTCTGATTTTGAATGGTCATTGATGGTATATCGGGACATACGACATATATTTAATTGTGGCATCATGTAAACACCCATTTTTAATTAAATAACCCAACCAGGTATGTTCACGGCAACTCAATTGAGAAGGGGCATGATTTCCAAAGGATAAGGAAGGGGAATGTTGAACATTGAGTCATGGGGAAAGAGCCATGTGTCACCCCTCTGTTTAGCTCACCACCACCTTAGTTTTCTATTGTTAGTGGGGATAATGATTTGCTGACAAAAGGACCACTCCTTCACTCACGCCTATGCTCACTCTCCATGACGTGCCTTTTGGGTAGCAGATGGTCTGCCCACTAGGGAGATTGCAAGTCTATCCATCTCTCATCATGTTAAGTGGAATTAAAGGAATCCACAATTCATTGTTGGGGGTTCACCATTCCTTTCAGACATGGCTTGCTAGTCGAAAAAACGTTCTTCCTCTATTTACGCAGATTTTTGTATGTTTTTCCCATCAATTTCAAACTACATATGGTTGTGTTATGTCGATCATTTGTTTGAGGATATGATTTTCTTGGATAGTTCGACGGGTTGCATTTTTTCCTTCCCATATATAGCGGTAGTCTGTTCTTTCTCCCATTCCTCTTCCTGTGCAAGTTCTACAGCGATTGTATTGAGGATCAACCGGGTGTTGTGAGTCCCTGCACTGTGTGGTCGATGGTTTCATCCACATTTCGTTTTGGTTGTGTCTTTTTCCCCTCACGCACAAACTAAGAATCGTTTTCCTTTCCCATTGATGTTTTTGTAATTTCTCCAGTGATTTCCTTGAGGAATTGCTGTGGGTTCATAGTTGTTGTGGGCTTATATTTTCCACAATGGATTGACTGTGTCTTTCCCCTATAAAAGCTTGAATAGCTGATTGGTTGCTTGCATGCAGTGGATCTGTCCTTGGAGTGCTTTGGAATGGTGAATGAGGGCCTGAGGTGCTTGATAAACCTGGTGGGTTGAGAACCACATAGACATGGCTACTGAGTTGGAATTCTTCTCCACAACCCCTGAAGAACACTAGAGAGAAGATCAAGGTCTATGGGATTGCTTTGCCGAGAAGCGACTGGGTTCCTTGTGTTGGGTGTGTGTGGGTGTTCTAGAAGCTAGGATATCTTTGGTGGTGGTGTAGTGAGAATTTCTCCTCACTATAAGAACAGGAATGGCTCCCTTGTGCCTATAGGGCACAAGGGTAGGTTCCTACGCTTTGAAAACAGTAAAAAATGGAACGAAATATGACATAAACAGAACAATGAATTGAAACTAAGCTAATCTAAACAAGAATAAGTAAATAGAAGCTACTGTAAACTAGATCTAAGAGCTAATGATAGAAAATAAATGAAGAGATGAATCCCTTTTGAACCCCTTTGCAGAAAATGGGTTAGGGTTCTGCCTCCTTGAAACCTACAAACAACCTAATCTACTACAATGGCAAACCTGCAAACAATGTTAATGAAAAACCTGCAAATAGAAATGAGGGTTAGAAAGGAAAACAAATAAACAAACATGAAAAGAAATTATACCTCACTTAGGTGGAAATGGGCCACCATGCCCTACCTCATGGGAGCACCTCTCTCTTGGCTGGGAAGCAATGGATTGATAAGATGGAGATGGAGGAGACGGAGAGTGGGTGGTTTGAGAGCAAGAGGTCTCAAAGCATCCATGGGCAGCATAACAATAGGCAAGTGAGGAGTGTTTTTAGAGCAACCCCCCACCCTCCTTTTATAGTTTTTCCAAGGGATTTTAGGGTCTTAAGCCCTTGGTCGGGGCTTTAGCCCATTTTAGGGTTTTGGCCACTTTTTGAGGGATTTAACTGCTAGGGGGGTATTTTGGGCTCTTTTTTGGGGTTTTTATCCCTTCTCTTCATCCTTCGGCTCTTTTGGAGGTGTGGGGATCAAATGGAAGGTCTTATGGAGTTAAATGAGTGTTGTGAGATGGTGTCCTTGGGTGGTGTAGGCCATAGAGAGTTATGTGGGGTATTTTTGGGTTAACAGATTACCCCCTGATGTGTGAGGGCAAGATCTCAACGTATGGCTGATAGACATCATAGGAATTACTCTAGAGAGGTGGTGCTGCCGGGGCTGGGCCATGGTGGATTTTGGTTTTTGTATTAATTTAGTTCCCATCAATGGGTGAGATACAATAATTGTGTGACATGTATATGGATGAGGTGGGCATTGCCATGTTCGTGACAATGTCAAAAGAATCATTTGATCTATGCTCTAAAATACAGGTGCCAATCGTATACAACTGATGTTACAATGATGGTTTCCTCTCATGTGAGGATGAATACAATACTGATCTGGTACATTGGACCCATGGCATTCTCATGGAATTCTATATCTTCATGACTGACAGTTTGTTGGATCTGGTACATAGCTGTGTGGACTCGCTGATTGAGAGTCAGAGTCTCTGTGGTACAAGTATGTTGTATCAATCATAAAGGTATATTGAAGCATTGTTGGGGCTTCAGATCACTGTCTCCAATGCAACCCATAAATCACAAGGGAAATAACATGTTTAGGTCCCTCGAGTGGACTCGCTAATGTACTAGAGTCAGGTGACATCCGCGGTCTTCAACCAAGTACTGTGTCGAATAAATCCTGTTCAAATCTCAATGGTGCGATGATGGAGTTAAAGTTGAGCACGTCAGAAACAACCATCCCAAGAGGCACTAAGGACTCCTCTCAAGTGGTCCAAGGAACTCATCAATGATGTAAACAAAACCAAGGTATAGGGAACTCTGGCTCTATCCTCTAGAATATGTGTGTTGGGGTCGATAGAGGGAGACCTGCCCCTATTCAAGGAAATGATGTTTCCTTAACCAAGAGCGTGAGGGAGAAAACTGAAAGGTTTGAAGCAATCTGTGGACTGACTCATTGAATTGGGGGGGGGGGGGGGGAGGGAAGTTAAATAACTAAACAGGGGCAGGGGGGAGTGGGAGACACAAACTTCCTTTGCTCAGAGTATGACGGTAGGGAGGACTAGGAATCAAATGAAACTGACTCAAGGGAATGGGATCATAGTTGTAATACTGAGAATCTCGCTACAGATGGGAAATACTTGGAGGAGGTGGACACTTTTGATACTGATGGGATCCAAGGAAGACACATTGCAAAGTACTCTAAACAAAGACGACCCAATGTGGGAATGTTTCCAAACTATTTTCTGTGGGGTGGTGTCTAGGGACACCGTTATGGTACGATCTCATGGATTTTTTATGAGCCTGAGAAGGTAAATGCTCGATGGTTATTTCAATTTTAGAGAGTCTGAAAGCACGAAAAAGACTCCGTGGAGGCTCCTTTTCATTGGTAGTCTCCTGTGCCCAAAAATGGATAAAAGTATACATAGGAGAGCTCACTTATCTTGGAGGGGATGAGAGACTTCTTTACCATTGGTAGTCCAATTAGGCCGGAAAAGGTTAAACCTATATTGATTGGACTATCATTCAGATACTTTTACGAGCATGAACGAAACCGAGTTTGCTCGGCAATATTTTCTTGATGAGATGGCTGGAAAAGAGCTTAACGTCAATCGATGGTGAGCTTTTTCGTAAAGTGCAGCCCCTCTACCCGAGAAAGCAGACAAGTATGCAGAGGGGAACAGTCTTGGCTTGAGTGTGCCAAGGAGGTCCTTTTCATGAAATGGTCTGCATGGTCCACAAAAGGAGGTAAACGAGACAATGTAGACACCCTTTCCTATACTTTACTAAGTGCGAAAGGAAGCAGTTGCGCTCGACGATCTTTTCATTGTTTTAAGGAGTCAGAAAAGAGCTTAAACAAAAATCCAATATGGTCAACCAATTACAATGGCACATGCGATGCCTCATGTCGGTATGGTGGACAGAGGTCCAAAGGTCATCCATGTAGTGTGGACGGAGTAGGAGGCTCTCAAACATACCAATACATGCATGGGATAGATCGTGACAGAGGCTTGTGAGATGGTGTGGTAGAGGCACACAAACTGAGGTGGCTCTCGAACAGAGGTCAAGAGAGCATGCGTGTGTGTTGTGGTGGATGAACTTGACTACATGCGATGTGAGTGCAAGTCTGGGGGCACTTATATGCCAAATACGTGCAAGAAAAGAAGTCATTTTGTGGACAATGGTCCAGGGGTCTGCATGAGGTGTGGTAAAAAGAAAAGACAATCTATGTGTTAAAAATACAAAATAAAAGCTAAAATTATAGTCCTTAACGGGCGGCAGCCCGAGGACACTTCTATGTCAAATACATGGAAGAAAAAAAAGGGTTTTGTGAATGATGGTCTAGATGTCTGGGTAAGGTGCGGTGAAAAAGAAAACTATAAATACACAAATAAAAGTATGGTACAATCTTTAACGAGCGGCAGCCCGATCGCTCACATGAGTTGCAACTGGGAAGTGTGATACGAATACCAATCCCTAGACACTCGCATTGTTATGTCATGGCTCGTGAATCGAGGTGACTCGTGGGAGATGGTCTTGAAATTGACTTATTAAACATGAGACAATGGTCTCTTAAATAGATAGAGGGTAGAATTCTGAAACCAGTGGTGTGAACGGTGTCTCAAATGGAGTCTGTATGGTCTTGTTATGTCAATCAGAATAAATTAGGTCAAATGGGGCCTATAAAAGGGGAGGGTCCACATGGTGAAGTGTCATTGTCACTGTTCATTGTGGAGTTGGAGAGGTGGGCCCTAATTATTCATTTGCTGATTTCTCTTGATCCAATCAACGATTTCATAAGCCACGACTTGTAAGTAAAAGCTCTCACTGAAACTCTTCATTTTGATGGATTATTTACTGAATTTGACCACCTGGAGGCCCCCCGTGAACTATTTTGGGTTCCTTGTGCACCAAGTCACTCATTTCGAAGGGAAAGGTGCACCCTGGGTGCACCTGTTGGCTAATTATGAGCACCCTGGGTGCTCCTTTTTCTTAGATAAGTGGGCCCTAGCCTCCTTTGGGTGGCTTTTTGATGATGGGGATGTCTGACATCAGCATTTTTGCCTTATACAGGATGGTGGAGATCAAATGGAGGGAAAGAGACTGCAATCCAATCAGAGATGCATCATTACGTGATGGGGGTGCTAGAGATACACTAGCTCGCTATGGGTTTCTTAAGTTTATGAGGATTCCACTTATGTAGAGCTTGGGTTTGCTGATGCAAACTCTGTTCGGTTTCTGGGATGTTACTAAAGAGGTGTTCCTCTTCCATGTTGATGTATATGTAACTTCAGAATGTATTCTTCTATGTATTTTACCCCGATGTTTATTCTGGTATGTTTCTATTATGTATTTGAGTCATGTGGTCATGCCCCGATGTTCTGATCGGGAAGATTAATAATGTAAACAAGTCATGTCAAGTCATTAGGTAGGTCCCCATAGTTTTTGGGCACTCGAGTTATTATACACTAATTAAGGTGTAGGCTCGGGTAAGTAATTATTTGGTTGAGCATACATGTGAAATGGCAATTCAAGTGAACAGATGAATATAAATAGAGAGTGTGAGTCTCTCTATTTATCACTTGTGACATACATCACTTGCTCTCTCAAGTGTGGCACACCTTTGGAGAAGGAAATACTTTGTCTTGACAGAAGACAAGAAGGCTACTGTTGTTTTGGGAGATATCTTACTATTTTGGTGTTGATTCTATCTTAGAGGAAGTTGCGGGGTTTTCTCCTTTATGTTTTCCCCGAGGAAAACTCTTTGTTTCTCTTGTCTCTTGTGATGTGCTCATGTTTTATTGCTGTACTTGTTATTCTCTCAGTGAAAAGATCCTAAGATCATAATGCTAGCTTAATTGTTGAAAAAATAACATGGTATCAGAGCTAACCTGAGAAGAAGACATTGTGTAGCTACAGGAACTAGGGCTTCCTATTTTGTGGATCTTCCTCCACAGATTTTCAGCAAAATTATGCTAGGATGACTCTCCATTGAAGGGTGCATCTTTCTATCGATGCAGAATTCAATTTCAAGCATTTTTCAGTTTCGATGTGGAAATTAGGGATTTCTACAGAAGAGGAATTTTTGAGTGAGACCAGCATAGGATTGTTCTCCTCATCAAAACCTAATTTTAGAGACCTGGATCAAGAAATTTGGTTGGGTGAAACTCCAGGAAAGTCAAACCCTAGTTTGACCCTGAGCTAGGAGAAACCCTAAATACTAAAACTGCTAGGTTTTGGTACAGTCACTATATTCTGAGATTGGAGAAGTCTCAGAAGCTGTAAATTTCAGGGGCCTAAGACAAAATATTGAAGAACACTGTGTCCAAAATGGAGCCTCAGATTCGCTATATTCTGGGAGATAAGATCTCTCAAAGTTAGGGTTCCAGCCTCTTCTAGAAATAATCCATAAATAGGACACCTGGGGATATTTGCAATATCTTTGGCTACAGAGGTCCAAATGGAATTTCTGAAGATGTTACAGAAAGGGAACATACTTTATTTTTGGTGGTCCAAATATCAAACTCGGAAGATGAACTAGTGACACGTGGAATTCCGTACAACTTCGCTGTTCTGAACAGTCCTGTAACAGGTCACCTTGGGATAAGGATCATAAATCCCAAATGGTGAAACAAATTCTGATGAAACCTACGGTTTTGGATCAGGGACATGCGCGGTTACCTCAGTGAGAAATTTCAGACATAGAGGATCATTAATTTCTTAGATATCACAGAAACAGTGACAGGCATTTCTGCAGAAGAAATCAGAAAATTAGGGCTTCCTGTTCCGGGAGCTTCCCTCCACTGTTTTCAGAAAAGGAGTACATTGGACAGCTCCATTTGAAGAGATCTATCTGTTTGTCCAATAAGATCTGAAAGATTCCAATTTCTGAAAATTAGGGTTTCTGTGACAAACCCTAGATCAGCAAACTCCGGGACAAGGACATACATCTCAAATCGGTAAGATCTAATCCTTTGCTATTTCCATTTGAGGTTCTCATTTCAATATGATATATCACATCGGCTTGGTGACAAGCTTCGGGAAGTTGACAAATTCCAAGCTTGGAAGTATATGATCTCTCTGAAGAAAATGGATTGGACACCTATATGAGTATAGAGGTTCCAGTTTCAGAGGGAGATGAGGTTAGAAGCCTTTCACAAGAAGAACTTGGTCAAGGCCAAAGAAGACATCATGCTCATGCTACAGAGGATGATGAACCATCCAGAAAGAGATCCAGATATGAAAGTGAAGATTCTTCAAGCGAGGATGAATATGTTCTGATATCAGCTCTCATAGGTAACATTACTCATGGGAGTGATGATTGGCTTATATAAAATGGGGCTTCCAAACATATCATGGGATTCAAGGAATCCTTTGTAAGACTATCAGAACATGAATCACCTCACAAGGTGAAACTAGGAGATGACTACCAATATCCAATAAAAGGTAGTGGGGGAAATATTCATACAAGCTAGGCTTTGGTGAGTTTCTAACAATGAAACAATTATTGTTTGTTCTAGGACTCAAGGAGAACCTTCTCTCCATTTCAGCATTGATGCAAAAGGAATGCGGGTTGCATTCATAGATGGTCAAGTCATCATGTGGCCAAAAGGAAAGACTATCGATGATGCGGTAGTGATTGGAGAACAAGAAGGAGGCTTGTACATATTGAAGGGCCATCCAGAACAAGCCTTGATCCATGACACAGTAAAGCCAAATGAGCCTTGGCATAAAAGGCTTGCACATGTGCATTACAGAGCACTACCTATGGCAAGCAAAGCTGTTCCAGAATTTCAAGCTATTTGAAGGGAAGAACAAAAATCAGAATATGACCTAAAGAAACCAATTGCAGGATGTGAAGATCTAGAATGCAGAGACCATGCAGTGATAAGAGTCTCTCAAATCAAGAACAACTTGAAGCAGAAGTGAAGAATGCAGAAGTGGTGATGGCCACCTTGAATGACCTCCCAGGATCATGGAATTCATTCATTCAAGGAATGTGTTCCAGAAGGAAGTGATTACTTTCAGCAAACTTTGGGAAGAAGAAGAAGCTCTACCCATAAGAAGATAAGATAAGATGGGAGCATTTTAAGATCTATCTCTCACCATCCAAAGAAGATCCCTCAAGCAATGAGGAATACAAAGGACTCAACCCTTGAAGAACTTCTTATCCACCTCAACATTTGGATAAGAAACGATGCTGTCATGAATGAAGAAGACGATGAAGGTGAAGACTCAAGAAGGAGTATACCCACAAAACAAATAAAGATAAGTATTCAATTGTCATTTCATGATATTATTTTGTTATGCATTTGTTTATATTCAGTTGATGTATTATACATGATAGGATGTTTGCATTAACGACACTATACTACTAATATGCATGTGATGGGTAAATAGCTCATGGTGCTATACAAATTCTCCATTGCTACTTATCTAGAATGAAACCTCTTTGCTGACATATTGGATTAGTGCACAATCTCAATGTTGTCTTGGTAGAGATGGAAGGCATCTAGAAAGTTTCAGTGAGATATGGATGAATGGTGTATTGGCTAAAGTAGTTGCATGATCATATATTTATGCATAAGTATTTTCTAGTATGAATATTCCTTATGAAATGTTCTAACCATACAAATGCATTTGACCTATAGGAAATATAACCTACATAATAGCATGCAAGCAAAGAAGGACAAAACTTGTTCCGAAGAACAAGTGACGACGGTTCAAGATAAAGACTAATATGATGAATGCAGTGACATCATTGATGCAGAATCTTTCAGCTATGAAGAAGTAAGCAAGAAGATCAGTTCAAGAAGAATGATGTCTAGGATGCAGTATCGAGACCTGAAGAGAAGTTCATAGTTCCATCATGCAGTAGATGGAAACATCGTGGAATACAAAGCAAGATTCGTAGCATGAGGATTCTCACGAAAGGAAGGCCTAGACTACGAAGAGACATTTGCAGCCAGTAAGAGTTGAAACACATACATGATGAGATTGATGAAGATCTTAGCCTTTGCTACAAGGTTGAAGATGCAAGTCTATACACTAGATGGTCACATAGAATATTAGTAGCATGGGAAGCTACTTGTCACTCTGGTACATAATGTTTTCAGTGCATAGAGCACAGAAGACAGAGGGAGTATGATACTTCGCTTTAGAGGGAGTGACTACAGAAGATCTAAGGTTTGACATGGTACGACGGGATGGGAAGATTACTGATGACTCTAGGCTTTACTGAGAGTAAAGTGGATCCCAACCTTTGCTTCAAGGTTGAAGGCAGAAGAACACTGATACTCCTGTTATGTGTCGATGCACTATTGTTCTAGGTATGGAGGTGTGGAAGAGTACAGATGGAATCTTCCTTGGACAAGGGAAGTATGCAGTAGAGATCCTGAAGAGGTTCAGGATGATGGACTGCATGGCCACACCTATGGCATTGAACTTGAAGCTATTGAGTGTTGCTTCATCAGAGACAATTGATGCTACGATGTATCGTCAGATGATTGGGTCATTGATGTACCTGACGAACATGAGACCTGATATTTGCTTTGCTGTGAACACATTGAGACATGTTCACCTGATGGTTGCAAAGCATGCAGGGGTACAGTTGATTATGGGCTCAAGTACGCTGCGAATCAAAAGATTAACCTGGAAGGTTATGTCGATTCATATTGGGCAGGCAGTGCCGTCGATAGGAAGAGTACTTCAGGATGTTGCTTCAGTATGGGATCAGGTGTGATCTCTTGGTTTAGCAGGAAGCAATCCTATGTGGCACTGAGTACAGCTAAAGTAGAGTATGTCGCAGCTTGTTTAGCTAGTTGTGAGGCAGCATGGCTGCGGAAGCTACTGTCTGATATATTTGATCTCCAGCTGGATGCTACTTGTATACATTGTGACAACCAGAGTTGCGTGAAGTTGTCAGAGAATCCAATGTTCCATGACAAGTCGAAGAATATCGAGGTCAAGTATCACTATATCAGGGATATGGTGTAGAGAGGAGCAGTGAAGCTCCTGTATGTTGCGACGGATGAATAGATAGATGATGTATTGATGAAGCCATTGGCTAGGATGAAGTTTGAGTACTTTAGAGAGAGACTTGGTGTTCTCTAGATCGAGGCTTCCTCCCAGCGAAAGTGATGAGACCCATAGCCATTCTGACATGGTGAGAGGATTGGTTCCTTCCATGGTCAGATGTAAGGGCTGAGCCATTCTGTCATGGTGAGAGGGTTGCTCCCTTCCATGTTAGATATGAGTGCTGGCCATTCTGTCGAGTAGGACAGATGTAAGGGCAGTTTCCATTCTAGGAATGGAGGCACCTGGTCAGTTACCAGGAAGACTCAGTGTAAAAGCTAAGTAGCCATTCTGATGTGATAGAGGGATGTGTTCCCACTCGATCAGATGTAAGGGCTGAACCATTATGTTCATGGCTAAAGGATTTAGTTCCTTCCATGTCAGATGTGAGTGTTGGCCATTCCGATGAGCAGGTCGGATGTAAGGGCAACTGCCATTCTTGAGGAGAATGGAGGCGCCTGGTCAGTTACCAGGTAGCTCAGTCGAGGAGGACTGGGGGCCATTCTGATGTGATTGTAGTTTACTACAAGATCAAATGTGAGTGGATGCCCTTCCATCACTGTGATAGGATGTGTTCTTTTTTGGATGGATGTAAGTGCTGAGCCAGTCTTCGCATCATGTGTTGATCAGACGTAAGTGCTGTGCTAGTCTTCGCATCATGTGTTGATCAGACGTAAGTGCAGTTCCATTCTTCGCATCATGTGTTGATCGGATGTAAGTGTAGCATCTATCTTGGCATCATGTGTTGATCAGATAGAGTTGATTGAGCCAGTATTCACATCATGTGTTGATCAGACGTAAGTGTTGTGCCAGTCTTCGCATCATGTGTTGATCAGACGTAAGTGCAGTATCTATCTTGGCATCATGTGTTGATCAGATAGAGTTGATTGAGCCAGTATTCACATCATGTGTTGATCAGACGTAAGTGTTGTGCCAGTCTTCGCATCATGTGTTGATCAGACGTAAGTGCAGTATCTATCTTGGCATCATGTGTTGATCAGACGTAAGTGTTGTGCCAGTCTTCGCATCATGTGTTGATCAGACGTAAGTGCAGTATCTATCTTGGCATCATGTGTTGATCAGATAGAGATGATTGAGCTAGTATTCGCATCATGTGTTGATCAAACATAAGTGCTGGGCCTTTCTGATGAGTAGGTCAGATGTGAGTGTTGGGCATGCATTTCTGACGAGTAGGTCAGATGTAAGTGCTGGGCGAAGACCTACATAAGGAGTAGGCCTACAACCAGCATGAAAAAGGGCTGGCTCTGCAGAACTTCCTATGACAAGAAGAATCTTGAGATAGCACCAGGGATGATCCAGATCGAGTGATGATCGATATCCAGTAATGATGATCCAGCAGTGATGATCCAGATCGAGAGATGATCCAGATCCAGTGATGATGTTCTATGATGATCCAGATTGAGAGATGATCCAGATCTGATGATGATGACTTGAAGATGATGATGACTTGAAGACGAAGATGACTTGAATATGAAGATGACTTGAAGATGAGATGATCCAGCCGATACAGAGAAGAAGACCAGTGCTGAAAATTGTGTTGAAAGAATACCTTCCTAGTTAAGAGGGAGTGTTGATGTATATGTAACTTCGGAACGTATTCTTCTATGTATTGTACCCCGATGTTTATTCCGGGATGTTTCTATTATGTATTTGAGTCATGTGGTCATACCCCGATGTTCCGATCGGGAAGATTAATAATGTAAACAAGTCATGTCAAGTCATTAGGTAAGTCCCCATAGTTTTGGGGCACTCGAGTTATTATACACTAATTAAGGTGTAGGCTCGGGTAAGTAATTATTAGGTTGAGCCTACGTGTGAAATGGCAATTCAAGTGAACGGATGAATATAAATAGAGAGTGTGAGTCTCTCTATTTATCACTTGTGACATACATCACTTGCTCTCTCAAGTGTAGCGCACCTTTGGAGAAGGAAATACTTTGGCTTGATAGAAGACAAGAAGGCTACTGCTGTTTTGGGAGATCTCTTACTATTTTGGTGTTGATTTTCTCTTAGAGGAAGTTGCGGGGTTTTCTCCTTTATGGTTTCCCCGAGGAAAACTCTTTGTGTCTCTTGTCTCTTGTGATGTGCTCATGTTTTATTGATGTACTTGTTATTCTCTCAGTGAAAAGATCCTAAGATCATAATGCTAGATTAATTGTTGAAAAACTAACATTCCAGGGCCAGCGTATTGAGATTACGCTAGAGGATGTGTATTTCATTACTGGGCTCCCAATATTGGGAGTAGTTGGTGACTTTGCACCTGTACTGTCTTGGGGGGAGACATTATAGGATCTATGTGATCGGAACTATTACACTATGACGTATGTCCGTGGTTCTTACATCCTGATGTGTGACATCGAGGATTTGTCCACACAGGTGGTGGGGACTTTACTACAGTGCATCTTGGGTTCCACGGGGAGCCACAAGATTTCTGGTGGTCAGCTACAATTAGAAGAGTGTTCCATTGGTGGCACATATTATGCATGGAGCCAGATGTACTTGCAAGCTATTCAGCATTAGATAAACAAGTCAGAGACTATTGGTGCTGGTTTTTTCTTTGGCTCCTTCCTATGTGCTTTCTTCTTTGAGAAAGTACCTACACTTCATCCTCATCGGGCTGTGTAGGACAGGGGTCCATGGGAGCCGAGGATCTATAGGTGGTGCCAGATGATGATTCACGAGGGTGGCGGTAGAGTGGGACACTTCTTCACAGAGGAGTTGTTGGAGCAGTGGCTCCAGCTTCCTGTGGTGATCGAGGAGTACCCGTATGCAGGTATGGATTTTTAGGGAGATCTTGAGATGCCTCATTAGAGGAAATTTTAACTCAAAATGGGCCTTTTAAATTTTATTCAAATTCCATGTCATCATGTGTTATCCAATGAAATTTCTTTAAATTTTAAATACCGTATAGGTATTAAACACTTTTTTAATATAAATTTGGGGATATGTATCATAAAAAAAACTACTTTTTTGTTTGTATTTTTGACATATCTCTCCATGTTTTTACTCAAATTTCGATTAGGAGAGCTCGTTGGATGCGGAATTAAATTCCACATCCAACGAGTACCCACTCAACATACTTTTGACAGACCCCACTACCCCAAAAACAAGAAATACCTGAAAAAATGTAATGATGACATCATCATTCCATTTTTTAGGTATTTCTTGTTTTTGGGGTAGCGGGGTCCATCAAAAGTATGCCGAGTGGGTACTCGTTGGATGCGGAATTTAATTCCACATCCAACGAGCTCTCCCGATCAAAATTTGAGTAAAAACATGGGGAGATATGTCAAAAATACAAACAAAAAAGTAGTTTTTTTCTTTTCTTCCTCCAAAATTAATAAATATTATTTTATTATTTTAATTATTATTTTATTAGTTCATTTTAGGAGGCCCATTTTGAGTTGAAATTTCCTCTAATGCGACCTCCTGGTCAGGCTTGGGGACCAGCTGGTATGTACGCTTGATATTTTTATGTTCATCTTTGTGCAAAGTATAGATGAGTTGGTTAGTGATTTTCATATCGATGTATGTGGACTGATGGTGTCGTTGCTTGTGTGTGCAGATGTCGGTCCTCGCCCCCCACCTAGGCATCGGAGGCAGGTTGTTACCATACCTCTTGCGGCGGCCCCTTCTGGGAACTCTCGCAAGTGACAGCGGGATATGGATGGAATGGTACCGTAGATGGAGGAGGTAGCTACTGGAGTGTCAGATGTTGGTTGGCAGCACCTGAATGCTAACTTTATTGCTGTTGTTCACAATCTTCCTCCCGGGCTAATGGGAGTGATGAGGAAGATGGCAGTGGCTTGCGAGCACTTTCACCGGATGGCGAGAGGTGGTCTTCTTGCATAGGATGCGTCCTCTTCGAAAGATGATGGGTCTGAGTCGGATTAGTAGCCTTGTGGGGTTGTTCCTAGTGCGTTGGTGCACTTAGTTGGTTTTGGGTCGCTTATGTATATCCTGGTTAGAAAGCATATGTGGCTTCCCATTTTTGTGTTGGAAATGTTGTGGACATGCAACTTATGTATTTATATCTATATATATTTTTTACGCACGTGGATGCGGTTTTATGGTTTTATTATGTGAGTCATTTTATCATGTTGTGGAATGAAAATGCCTATGTGATGTATTATTACACTGTGTGTGTATTTTTAGACATGATTATGCATTATGTTATGGTTGTATGTTTCCCATATGCTATTATGGATGTGCCAATTTAGAATATCATTAGCCATTTGATCTGCGACACTATTGAGGTTCCTGGGAACATGTGTGAATGTGATGGATTCAAATGTTCTGACCATGTGTTTAGTGCATAGGTACTTTATAAAGAGGCATGGATCACAAACTTGATAGTGGTTGTCCAGTTGAGAAAAAAGCAGCTGGGAGTCTAAGAAGACATGGAGATGATGATTTCCTAATTGTAGAGCGGTGGCCAAGAGGCCATTGACACCATCATACTCCTCCTGGTTGTTGGTCGTGGTGCCCACGCATATTCCATCGATGTGGATCAACTCGTGCGATGGGGAGTAGATTACCCATGCATCTGAGGCGAAGTTCGGGTACCATCTCCTTGCTCCATCTGCGAATCCTGTATACCGATATGAGGTGTTTTTCTTTTGAAGCAATGAGAGGAAACAGTACATAAGACTCAATCGGGAGAAATGTGTAAAACAAAAAATGGAAAGACTATAATACAATTTAGAACATTGTCACTCAAAGGGGTGACGTTAGGGGGAAAGTCATTTGGAATTTCCTAGGATCAGCGGTCATTCCTTTGTGTGACATGATGAATCCTTGGAGATGGCCCGTGGGGACACAGAAAAAACACTTGGATGGGTTCAAGCGGATTTTGCATTGGCAACATCACATGAGGACTTGTTGCAAGTCGTCTATGCATTGTGTATGGTTTTGCGACCACGCAATGAGGTTGTCAAAACAAACCAACATGATGTGGATGAGATCGCGGAAGCAATGCATCATGGCGTGCTGGAATGTGGCTCCAACATTTTTTAGGCCAAAGGACATGACTGGATAGGTGAATGTGCCACATGGGGTTGTCAATGCCATCTTGTGATGGTCTTCTTTCTGGATTTGGATTTGGTTGTAGCTGGAAAACCCGTTCATGAAGGAGAAGGCCTCATGGCCGGCGCATGCATCGATGATCTGGTCGATGAAAGGTGTGGGGAAGTTATCTTTGGGACATGCCCCGTTGAGATTGTGTAAGTCTGTGCAAACGTGAATGGTACCCTGTTTTTTATTCATGGGAACGGGATTAGAAACCCAAGTTGTGTATGCAATGGGATAAATGAAGCCAGCTATGCACAGCTTCTCTATCTCAGCTTTCACCACAGCCACTTTGGATGGATGGATGGGTTGTTACTTTTGGCCGACAGGTGCCACATCAGGCCATGTGTCAATGTGGTGTTCCATGATGGATGGATCTAAGACAGGAATTTCAGTATATGACTAGACAAAGATGTCGTGGAATTCTTGGAAGAGAGCGGTGTAGGCATCAACCTCTTCCGGGGAGCAAGATGCCCCCAGCATGATTTCTTCAATGATCTTAGAGTTGCTTGAGATGTCGATTTTAATTGTTGGTGAAATGTTTTCCATGTTCCCTTCTTCGAAGGCATCGGGTGCTGATATTGGGTTCTTGAACCAGTCAACCTTCCCATGGATGAAATCTTTGGTCTCCACAGAAAACTGGTCGGACTGTGACACCAGTGCTTCCAGGAGGAAGAATGAGCGATGGTGCATGTCGTCCCATGGGTATTCTGGGGCGGTTAGAACTTCAAGTATCTCCACATCGTTGTTGAATCAACAAAGTGACAGGTCTGATGGATCGTTGTTGGAGATGGGGATGAGTTGGTCGGGGGAACTAGACATCATGTAAATGGACATGGTGTTGGATGAGGGAGGTGGTGGGTGAACTTCTTCGATCAAGGTGATATTAGACTCAAGGGAATGGTGACAAAGGTAAGTGAGAGCCATTCAAAATTCAGGCAGGTCTTGGCAATGGTGGGAGTAGTGTCCATTCAAGATGCAAAGGGCACAAGCATGGTTTGTCCTCAATGCCTTATTCTTGACTAGTGGCGTGGTTGGGAGTTCAACCACGGGGATGTTTTTGTTCATATCCATGGCATCGAGATGCGCATGGATCACTGGGATTTTAGGGAAATTCTGAGTTGGATGGCCCTGTTGTCCATAGACAGCACAAGGTGGAACTTGTCATGGTTCTGCAGTGGCTTTGGTGTTCTTTCCCCTAGCCCTTTTGGGTTGGGGTGGTGCAGGTGTGGCAGTTGGCTTATGCAGACTAGGTGGGGGGTGAGACTCAACCACAATAGGTTGCACTAGAGTTAACACAACCTGGGGCATTGCTGGTTGAGCTGGTGGATCAAGATACCACACCGGGATCCCCAACGTAAAGTTGGGTAGGCTTAAGGTGGCCATGACTATCTTTCTCATGACACCAGGTGGGGGAAAGAGGAAGGGATTTGTATGGACTAGAGATGAGCCCACATAAATCCCACCTGGTTGCATGTGGGGGTGAGGTTGTGGTTGTGGCTACGTGTAATGCTGCTACTACGGGTGATGTTGCAGCTGTGGACGATGTTGTGGTTGTGGTTGGGGCTATGGCTGCGGTTGCAATTTGGGTGTAGCGGTGCTTAATGAGACCATGCACAAGTCCACAGTTTGCTTTTGTGTCGGTGGTGGTGACACCAATGGGAAAGGAGCCGTCATGGTGGGATCAAAAACCAACCTAGGGCCCACATTCAATGGTGGGGAGGCTAGTGTGTTTTCAACCACAGTGCTGGTTGCAGGGATGACATTAGCGTGCGCAGTTTCCCCTTGCGGATCAATAGTGGTGATAGTAGGGATAACATTGGCAGGTGCCGTTAACCCTTGTTGATCATGGTAGGTGAGCTAGTCAACCGTCACAACCTTCCCTTCGTGGGGGAAAATCATGAGGTGGAAGACAATTGATGTGACGGCTCGCATGGTGTACATGTAACTCCTCCCAAGGAGGAGGTTGTAATCTACTTGAGCATTGATGACTTCGATGTCGATCAAAACTGTCTTCTTGGAAAACGTGATGGGGACATGGGGGAGGATTCCTTTGGCTTTAGTGGGGTGTCCATCATAAGCCCGTAGAGTCATGGATGACGGTTGTAGAATTGGTGATCCAAGCTTCTACCAAACCAAGGTAGACATGATGCATGTTGATGCCCCCTCATCCACTATGCATCCATGCATGACCAAGTTCCGGATGGACATCGAGATTTGGAAGGCAATAGTGGAGGGCATGCACAACTCTCCACTCTTTGTGTCAAATGTGATTAACTTGGAGTCGGAGGGGTCTACTGCCCCTAGAGCAGCTAGTAAGGCTTTCGGCTGTGTTGGGCATGTTTTAAGTACCTCAAGAGAGGACATGGTGGTTGGCATTTGGACCAAATCATCCACAACACGATAGCTAACTGTAGCTCTAGCTATGGAATTATTGGTGATTCTGCATATGGGGGGGCATGGGAATGGGGGTAACTATAGAAGTAGGTTGGTTATCTTAGATGTGGATGCTGCTAATGAGTCGACAGGTTCAATGGTGGTACCGTACTAATTTCGTCTAGCCTATAAGTTGACATCTTCAGTGGTCATTGTCATCAGGTGGTGAACACCTGTTTCAGCTGTGGGCGGTGCCCCTGGAGCATTGGGATTGGCCTGGGGAGGGGGAGCGGTTGCGACCAATCCTTGGACTGGTAGTGGGTTTTGAAGAACCATGGGAGGATGTCCTTGTGGTGCCTGGTTGGGTTGGGCTTGAGTGGGGGCATTGGCGGCCTATTGGGCCTCATTTTGAATGGCTTGTTTAGCATGAGCCATGAGGGGACACTCAAACGTGTAATGCCCATAGACATCACCGAGTGTACATGTTTGGTTTGTGCACAACGGTGCGTTGTGTCTTGGTGGATTTTGTCATGGGGGGTTTTGGGCTAGCTGGTTAGCCACGACATTATTTGGAGGGCTGGGTTGCTAACCGCCTCCCTACGGTTGGTTATTTCCCTGGTTGTGGGGCTGGTTGTTTCTAGCTTGCTCTTGCTAATTGTTAGGGGCAGGCTGGTTGGGATGGTTTTGTTGTGCAAACACTTGTCCCAACGGAGCAGGTGGAATGGGGGCGGGGGATTGAACTTGTTGCACCAGTGGTGTATAGTATATTTGTGGGGGTGGTGGTGCCACAAATGTGGGCATTTTCCCCAAATACTATTGTCTTGGCCAAGACATGGCCTGATCCTTCTATGGTGGTGCAGGTTGTGCATAAGAGGTTGTTGCTCCGTACTGGGACATCATTCTAGCATAGTCTGGAGCTTGGTTTTGATAAACAACATTAGCAGTGTTGCTTGATTGGGGTGTAACGATAGGTGGTGTCGGTCGAGGCTGTGGTTGTTGGGAGACTGACCCTATGATGTCGTCCGCTGCGTGGGATGCCCCTGGTGCATCGGGTTAGGAGGTACTCGGATGGGGAGCATCTGGAATGATAGTGTACAAGTATCCAGACTGGGTGTAAATGAGATCAAATTGTTGGGCCTTCAGTATGGCCTCTTCTTCAGATTGGGGATGTTCATATGCGACGTCCTTTGCAATGGGCAGGAGCAAAGTCTTGAGGAACCAATCCAAGAAGATCCTGTCATCAAGTTGGATCTTACACAAGCTACGACTCCGCCACTCATGGATATGATCAGTGATGTGAGTGGCGATGTTTTGGGGATAGGATAGCAGGATCTCTCCTCCCTCATCATATTTGATAGGGAGTTGGAAATACTGTACGAGCATGAAGGCTAGGGAGTTCAAGTCGGGGTACTTGGCTTGTGGCAGCTCAATGTACCATTTGGTCAGGGCACCTATAAGGGTGCATTGGAATAGTCACAACTTGATGGAGTCATCTATGATGTTGTTAGATGAGCACTGTAGATGGAATGTCATTATATGATTCTGGGGACATTCCTCGGCTTTGCCTTCAAACTTTGGGATGTATGATGGTAGCTTAGTTGGCATGGCTAGCCAGAAATCTTGGTGGTGGATGGGGTCATTTGTTAATCTAGCCAAGTCAAGCAAGTTCAGATGAGCCATGAAGGGTAGATTTTACCCCAAGTTGATGTGGGATGGGGCAGCAATGGGGGTGTGGTTTGCAGGTGCATAATGCATCTACATGGATGGGGGTGCTTGTGGTGGCACCATGGAAGATGGGCTACTGCCCCCAAGTGTTGTGGGTGGGATGGTATGGGTAGCAGGGGTATTTCCCCCATGTATAGCAGTAGGGGCAATGTGGGTGGTTGGTGCATTGCCCCCTTATGTGGCAAGGGGGACAATGTGTGTGGAGGGGCCACTTCCCAAATGTGTTACCACTGAGCCAGCTTGGCTCGTCACTATTGGCGGTGGCAATTGGCAAATGAAAGTATGCATGAATATGCTTGGACCGCTTGCCATATCGTGGGCGACAGGTTGTGATGTGGACAAGGGTCCACTTGCTAAGGTTAGGCCGAAAAATGTATTCGGGTTTGCACTAGCCATGGGGCTTGATGGTGCGGTGTGGAGGTCTGGTTCAGACTGATATGGGTCTGAATTAGAATCAAAGGCTATGTGGCCTTCTAACAATGTGGGAGATCAGTGAGAATGGCTACAACGGTGCCGACTGAGTGTTCCAAATGGTGGTGGATCGCCTCTTAAGCCATTAGAGGAATTTTGGGGTCTAAAATGGGCCTCCTAAGGAAAATAATAAAATAATAGTTAAAATAATAAAATAATATTGATTAATTTTGGAGGAAGAAAGAAAAAAACTACTTTTTGTGTTCGTATTTTCCACATATCTCCCTGTGTTTTTACTCAAATTTTGATCGGGAGAGCTTGTTGGATGCGGAATCAAATTCCACATCCAACAAGCTCTCCCGATCGAAATTTGAGTAAAAATACAATGAGATATGTCGAAAATAGGAACAAAAAAAGTAGTTTTTTTTAATGACAAATATGTCAATTCAACCATTATGGTTGACTTATTTTATTGAAATTCTATTGGTTCTTGAATTCCAACTCAAAAAAACTTATTTTGGTACGTTTTCTTATAAGGCCCATTTTAGACCCCAAATTTCCTCTAATGGTGAGGAAGATCGTGGAGGATCAATTGTGTTCGCTTTTGTGTATGAAACTGGTGGGTATGAGATTTGGACCCCAGTTTCAATGGATTCCTATTGGCTAAAGGTGGTCTCTCAGAAACCAATACTGCTAGAAGATAGTGCTTGGCTTTTTCCTCACGGGTGCTTCTACTCAATTGGAAGGGGTCATTGCTTGTTTCGCTTGGTAATTCCTCTCAACGGCCAGCTACTTTGGGGTTCCTGTGGTACTCCTCACAATGCGTTTCTGGGAAAAGCCCAAGTACTTCCCACAGTTGAAGCAATCAGGGACTTATGTCCTCAAAGACTGCAGAATTGATTGAACTTAGTGTAAATTTGGTAAATTTTTAAGGATTAATCAGCGTCATGAATTGATTTGGGTTAATTATTTGGTATGGTGTGTTGGTTTTCTTGTTTGTTATGGTATTTGGTTTGCAATATGGTTTGTGAATTCATGGTAGAGTTCATATCATGGTTTTGTATGCAAACATAAAGAGAAATTTGTAAGCAAATATGGTGATTAAACCTGAATTGTTGGCCTAACTAAATGTCTACCTGTTAGTGATATTCTTCTTCAACCAAGAAAAGGTGTTGGGCTCTCAACACAATGGGACTAATCCCATTCGTAGATCTTCAGGTCACCCCCAAGTGCTAGGTTGGTCAACAGGGAGGACGCTTAGCACCGTGAGAAGCCCTCCTTCTCTACCCCCTTTACCTTCCAGGTCACTTGGTTTTAGTGGTTTGGGAAAAATACCATGGAGTGACTAGATCTATACGAGCTTACCCTTCGTTGTATCCCAGAATACCCCGAAGGGTGATGACTGGGTAGAGGAGGAAGCGGGCAGCAAGATGGTTATTTTTAAGTTACTTTTAGTTAGACTAGTTGATTTTATTAAGCCTTAATGATTAATTTAGCATATACACATTGTTCATGGATTGATTTGCAAAAACTAAAAACTGGAATTGAAAGAGACCTATAATGGTGGA
This sequence comes from Pseudotsuga menziesii, assembly GCA_001517045.1. Classification (NCBI taxonomy): domain Eukaryota; kingdom Viridiplantae; phylum Streptophyta; class Pinopsida; order Pinales; family Pinaceae; genus Pseudotsuga; species Pseudotsuga menziesii. The sequence continues at coordinate 75,190 of LPNX010576577.1, read as the reverse complement.
CAGAGGTGGCTGGGCCGCACTAACAGTCCTCTGAAACTAAAAAATTACTGTTAATTAAACTTAAATACAACTTCTATGTGACATACCATGCATTTCTGACCAAATCCCATGAGGGGGCCACGATATTTTTCCAGAAATGAGTAAGGGGGTCGCACAGAATGCAGAAATAGCCACAACCTAAGCTTTTGGGCTGAAGTTGCACTTGTCTAAGGATTAAGTGCGCCCTGGGCACACCTGTTGGCCAATTAAGAGCGCCCCAGTCTCACCTTTTCCCTCAATAAGAGCACCTTGCTCTAGAAAGGGGTTTTTTGGTGATGCAGGGTCATATTTGGCTGATAGTAACTAGTATTGGGGTCAGTCTAACTCGGCTTGGCCTAGCAAAGGCTTTGACATTGACTAAAATAGGAAATAAAGCAGATTTAAACAAATCTAACCTAAGATTTTTGAAAACTTGAAACTTTTGGCCCAGGGATCCCGTGGGATCGACCTAGTGGAGTCGACAAAGCTATAGTGAGAATTTATCCTCACTACAGGAGCAGGAATGGATCCCTTGGGCCTATAGGGCACAAGGGTAGGTTCCTACCCTTTGAAAACAGTAAAAAATGGAATGAAATATGACATAAATAGAGCAGCGAATTGAAACTAAGGTAATCTAAACAAGAATAAGTAAATAGCAGCTATAGTAAACTAGATCTAAGAACTAATGACAGAAAACAAATGAAGAGATGAATCCCTTGTGAACCCCTATGCAGAAAACGGGTTAGGGTTCTGCCTCCTTGAGACCTGCAAACAACCTAAGCTACTACAATGGAAAACCTGCAAACAATGTTAATGAAAAACTTGCAAATAGAAATGAGGGTTAGAAAGAAAAACAAATAAACTACCATGAAAAGAAATTATACCTCACTTAGGTTGAAATGGGCTACCATGCCCTAGCTCATGCGAGCACCTCTCTCTTGGTTGGGAAGAAATGGCTTGATGAGATGGAGATGGACGAGAGGGAGAGTGCGTGGTTTGAGAGCAAGAGGTCTCAAAGCATCCATGGTAAATATAACAATATGCAAGTGAGGAGTGTTTTTAGAGTCACCCCCCACCCTCCTTTTATAGTTTTTCCAAGGGATTTTAGGCTTTTAAGCCCTTTGTCAAGGATTTAGCCCCTTTTTTGGGCCTTTAGCCCCTTTCGCCCTAAATTTAACCCCTTTGAGGGTTTCAGCCACTTTTTGAGGGATTTAGCTCCTAGGGGGCTATTTTGGGCTCTGTTTTGGGGTTTTTAGCCCTTTTCTTCATCCTTGGGCTCTTTTGGAGGTGTGGGGGTCAAATGGAAGGTGTTATGGAGTGAAATGAGTGTTGTGAGATGGTGTCCTTGGGTGGTGTAGGCCATAGAGAGCTATGTGGGGGATTTTTTGGTTAACAGGTGGTGTTAGTAGCTCTTCAGTGAGTTTACCAACTTAGCATTAGCCTTTCCCAGCTCCTAGATGGCCTAATAAACCCAACTTTGTTGACTTGGATGATCTGTTGTTCACCTGATAAACCCAACTATGTTGGCTTGGCTAAACTGTGCATCCTTGTGGTGTTATTATCCTTGGATATGTGTAAGTCTGTTAGTTCCTTATTCCTTGGGGAATCATGCTCGGCTCGGGGGTGGCAGTGTTGCTAAGAGATTGAGGAGCACTCTAGCCTATGGTTGGGTGGAACGTTGCAGCGACATAGCTAGTTGAGGAACGAGTTCTCTATAAGATAAGTATTCTTTCCTAACTTGTGTTTGCAATCATATTTACCGTTGATGAATGTTGATATACATGTTAAATGTTGATCTGTATATGCATGAGTGTTGATCGATATGTTTTGCTTCCGTTGTGTATATGAAAGATTATGCTTGTAATATGTTTTATGTTTTAAGTTTCATGCTTCAGCATTATATGTATGTATTCTCATGTTCATGGGGCTTGATGCTCAGTTGATTTGATGTATCATAGTGTCCTCTTCACTAGTCAGAGGGTCGGGGACATTATAGTGTAGTATGAGAGCTCTGGTTGCAGCATGGGCCTGAATGGGCCATGACAGATCAGATAGCAGAAGTAGGTTGCCTTCTGCCCGACATCAATCAAAAAATTGTGACAAAAAAATCTCAACTTCAAAATTTTCTAAGTTCCACAACTATCGGCCCATCGGATCACTTAGTGGAAAGGCCACCCGACGAATAGTTGATCCGACGACCGATGCGGCGGAGGACTACAAAGGAAAATTTTCAATTTTTTTTTAAGTGTTTAACCATCGACACATCGGGACACTCAGACGGATGGATCAGTGATGCTTAGGCGATTGAACACTGCCATTGCAGATGGCTAGAGCACTATGCCCCCGACGGATAGTTGATTTGATTGCCAATGGCACAGAAAGTTTGAAATTTTTTCTAAAGCCAAAATTGTTGGCCATTGGAAGAAGATAGTGTTGCGTGTGTCTGCCATTGTGGAATCCTAGAGCACTAATATTTCGACAGGGAGAAGCTCTGACTACCAATGCTGGTCAAAATCATGCTTCAGTCCGCCAATCGAAAAAGGATCGAAGATAATGAGCCACCATTGCAGCTGCTAATTGAACTAACCTACCGATGCTTCAGTCTTCCACTCACCAATGCAAAGGTGTTAGTGGATTATGGAGGTGACAAGCAGTTACTTGATTAGCAAAGGAATCAGGGAGATGAAGCTGATAGAGTCAGTAGAAGATAGAAAAAGTTTTCGGTGATAGAAGAAGAAAGTTTCAAAATTTTGTTTAAGTGTTGAAATCATCGGCGGAAGTTAGTTGATGAGACCGCCGATGGATGTCAGCGAAAAATAGTTGATCGAGTGCCCATCATTGTAGATGGCTAGACAACTATGCGTCCAATGGGTAGAGGCTCCGATTGTCGATGGCATAGAATTTCTGAAAGGGAACGGGATTATCGGTGATCAGAGGAAAATAGTCGTTGACATCACCGTTGAATAGAATATGGAAGAACCGATGCCGCAGAAGACGAGGCAAGAAGAAAATTCAAAATTTTCTCTAAGGCACGAGATCATCGACCATTGGGAAATGTTAGTGGATCGGATCACCGATCGAAAAAAGTTCAATGAAGGTGACCCACCGTTGTGGCTGCTTAGTCAACTATCCCTCCGACGCCATAGTGATTAGTGCTTCCGATAGCCGATGAGAAGAAAATTTGAAAATTTTGTTTTAAGTGTAAGGATGTCAGAAAGTTATTCAAGAATGGTAAAGGTTTGAGAGCCACTATTGTGGCAGTCTAAGAAACTATCTCCCCAATGGTTAGTAGGTCTGATAGCCGATAATGTCCATGGAACCCGCAGATAAATCGCTTTCCGTCATTGTGGCTGCCAAGGAGACTAACTATCTGACACAATAGCGTAGCCGATCACCGACACACAAAGAAGGTAAGTTTCAATTTGGATCGCTGCAACAAAAGGAAAGGTAGTGACTTGGATCGTTGGTGTGTATGGGTAGTCCTTCCAATGGCCGATAGGCTTGTGGCCATGGAAGACATAGGAGGTTTATTGGTCACCGTTGCGGAAGCTAAGACGACTATCCACCCGATGTACAAGACACTTGACCACCGATGCAACGCATAAGATGCTTTCCATCACCAATTTGGTTTGAAAATTTGGATGCGGATCCGACACAGTAGAAGGGAATAGACGAACGAGTCGCTGATGAAGACGTGGGATCAGAGGAAAAACTTTGAAGAGTTGAAAAAGCATCAAAAATTTGTTAATGATCAGATCGTCGATCGGAAGCTCAGCCGGTTCACCCATGGAAGCAATAGGAAGATCATTTTCTGTCATTGTGGCTGCTCAAAGGACTACGCACCTAATGCATAGTCAACTTGCTCGTCGATGCAAATCGAAATTGTAGTTGTTTCAACCACTATAGAATGGCAAGAATAGCTGGGATGAGGTCTGATTTGGGGCCTAAGGAATTTAGTTTTTTCGAAAGAAATTCCCAGTGATTTTTCATGCAATTTTTTACTATCTTATAGCAGGTTTTCAATAGATTATCAGCTATCACGAGGCTGAAAAGAAATAGGGAAAATTATATATTTTATCATAATTATTGTTTTATGAAATTTCCAGAAGAAAAAGGTAAGTAGTTTGATTTATATTAATGTTATGCATCTAACAGTTTTCTACTAACACATTTGCAGAATTATAGATAACTTCCAAGAGCAGTACTCCAGAAACAACAGTGTGGTAAAGCAAGAGGTGGTTCAATCATGAGAACCCATGATGGGTATGATGCTCAAGATTCTTACGAGCGAGGAGAAGATGCCATGTGAGAAAATGTCTGTAATGGAAATAATGACATAGAGTCTAATGGAAGGATATTCCAGGGGACACCATCCGAGGCTACACCCACCATGAGAAGCTTGGTTAAAGCCTAGGAAGAGCAGCATCAGTTGAATGCCTCCATATTGCAAATTTTGATATATTTACAGAAAAATATAGATTCTGGACGAGGTACATCAAGGCCAGAAGGAAGTAAGAGTAGCACTAGGAGAAGTAGAAGGACTTCTAGTGGATCATCTGATTCTGAAGTATCCAGTGGGGATACAAGTTAATCTTCTCATAAGAAAAGAAGAAGGCACCATAGGGATCGCTCTTGAGATGAATTTAGGAAAGCTAAACCTCCTAGAATTGATGGTGAGATAAATATGGGACAAGAAGCTGAAGCTTGGCTTCTTGGGATAAAGAATTACTTTCAGATGCAAGATTATTCAGGAAACATGAAGTCATGAGTTACCATATTCAATCTAAATGGAAGGGCATCCATTTGGTGGGAACACTTCAAGCAAGTAAGGAAGATCAGCGAAAGGAAACTGTAACAGCCCCGTTTTGACCCCGTTGCATTAAATGTACATGATGTATATATTGTAATGATCATGGTGTGGAGCTAAAGGACAAGGCCCTGCCATTGATTGGTTATGCTATGTTTCGGGTTTAAATCATCACCGATGGTATATCGAGGCATGTGGCATACATATTGAATTTTCATCATGTAAACATGCATCTTTAATTAAAAATAACCTGAATAGCTATGTTCACGGCAACTAAATTGAGAAGGGGCATGATTTTCACAAGGATAAGGGTGGGAGAATGTTAAACCTTGGCCAATGGGGTAAAAATCCATGTGTCATCTTTCGTTGTTTTATTCAACTACCACCTTAAATGTTCAGCTGAGTGGTTGAGAAAGTCATTGTTTGGGAGTGGGTGTGGCAAGACTGTCAGTCCTTTCCCACACGCACACTCCACCCACGGTTGACTTCACAATGGCAAAAGAAACCACCGCCATCACTCCCGCGGGCATTCCACTCTCCCCACAACAGTGCTGAAACACTCATGCACTCCCTACTTGCATCTATCCATTGTTTGTTCACCCATGCGCATAGCCGGAGATGTTCATCTTCACGCATGAACCAATGTCTGTTCATTATCCTCACACACAGGAATTTTCCTAGTTTTTGACTGATTCAGCTAGCTGAGAGCTGTGCTCTTTCATCCATGATTTGTTGTGAACGGCCATTCATGTTTTTGGCTGTCTCACAGACTGGTATGGTCGTGTAATTTTCCCGTCATTTTAATGTTGAAATTGGAACTGTTGTTCTTCCCGTGAGTCATGGTTGCCACTGTTCTCCTCAAGATTTGTTGTGTGGATGTGGTCTCCCTCACATTGTGATTGTTGTGATCTTCTTTACATTTGGGGTCTGGTGCAAGTTGCTCTCACGCACAAACTATTTGGGGTCGTTTTCCCATGTTGTGAGATGTGCTCACTGATTACATTTTGGGGCTGTTGCTTTTCCCCCATGTTCATTGATACGTTTGGGACTGTATAATTTTCTTGGGATTCGTTTCTCCCTTTTAAGCTGTAACGACTGATTGATTGCCTGCGTGCAATGGTTGGTCTTCGGACTATGTTGGGAGTAGGGATGGGGGCTTGGTTTTCTTGATAAACCTGGTGGCTGGAAACAACATAGACAGAGCTAGAGGGCTGGATTTCTTCTCCACAACCCCTGAATAGCACTGGAAGGGAATGCAGGGCCTAAGGGACTGTGTAGCAGAGAAGGGACTGATTCCTTGTGTTGGGTGTGTGTGGGTGTCTTAGAATCTAGGCTAGTTCTGGTGTAGGTGTTCTTGGCTATGTAATGGGATCACCAGCATAGTATTTAGCCTTTCCCAACTCTTGAATGGCCTGATAAACCCAACTGTGTTGTCTTGGCAGTGTTTTGTGTATCCTTGGCTATGTGTAAGCCTGCTTGTGCCCTTATTCCTTGGAGAATCATGCCCAACTTGGGGGTGGCAGTGTTGCTGAGAGATTAAGGAGCATGCTGGCCTATGGCTGGGTGGAATGTTGCAGTGACGTAGCTGGTTGCAGAATGAGTTCTTCATAAGATAAGTGATCTTGCCCATTTTACTTCTGCAACCATATTTTCTGTTAATGAATGTGATGAACATGTTGAATGAATGCTTGTATAAATGTATGTTTCTTCCGCTGTGTATGAGAAATAGTTGCATCTGTGTATGTTCTACTTCCATGCACTCTGTTTTAGCATTTTAATCATGTACATGTTCATGGGGGCTGGTATCCTGGATGGTTAATGCCATGGTAGCATCCTCTTCACCAGTTGGAGGGATGGTGACATGACAGCGTGGTATCAGATCTCATGTTGCAGCATGGGCCTAAATGGATGACGAAGATGCAGTGACAGAAGTAGTATTTATTTCTTCCCAGCAGAAATCAATGAATAACTGGAGATTCAAAAATTTGTCTAAGTGTTTGAATAGTCGGATCATCAGAACACTTAGTGGGAAGGACTTCCGATGTAGCGGAAGAGCTAGGCGGAAGCACCTCCGATAGAGGACAATTGGAAGGAAAATTGCGGAAAATTTTCTAAGTGTTCCGCATCCATTGGCAGATTATAGATGTTGGGTTCGCCGACACCGCAAAAGAATTTAGCGTTTGACATTCCGTTGTTGCAGCTGTTGAAGGGAGTAAAATGTCGATGCAGCAGTGTTAGTGGATCCTATTGCCGATAGTAGGAAAGTTTTGAAATTTGGATTAAGTGTTAAAATAGTCGATGGAAAATAGTTGATCGAGCGCCCACCGTTGCAGATGGCTAGACAACTATGCGTCCAATGGTTAATGCCTCTGACTGCCGATACCGTAAAGAAAGGAAGTTTAGAAAGTTTAAAAATTTTCTAAGTAACGAAAACATCGACCACCGGAAGAAGATAGTGTTTTGTGTGCTGTCATTTCGGAAGCCAAAAGCACTAGCCTGTCGATGAGAAAAGTCTACCGATACCGATCAAGTAATGCTTTAGCAGATTGGGCCGTCGATCAGGGGAAGATCGAAGATGGTGGGATGACATTGTGGCTGTTGATGGAACTAATTCACCGATGAAAAGAAGAGAATGGAGCCGATCAAGAAGAGAAAAGGAAAATTTCGAAGCGGCGAAAAGGAAAATTTCGAAGCGGCGAAAAGGAAAATTTCAAAAAAAGTTCTAAGTCCAGGAATCATCAGCCATCGGCGATGGTTAGTGGATAGAGCTTCCGAAAGCCAATGAGTTATGGTCCACAAAACCCACAGTGGATCACTATCTGCCATTGCGGCTGTCTAATGGACTATCCTTCCGAAGGTTAGAGGATTTGATCGCCGATGCGATAGTACTTAGTGGATCCGATCACTGATGAATAGCGGATAAGTTAGTCGTTTTGATAGCCGAGACTTCGGGCTGATAGTCAGGATGAGACCCGATTCTGCACAAGGAAATTTTGAGTTTTTCAAGTGGGATTTTCCAGTAGATTTCGACTATTTTTCAGTGGGATTTTCAGCTATTTTTCAGTGAATTTTCAGGGCTGAAAAGGAGAAAGTGGCAGCGATCTTATTCGCCAGATTGCACGAAAAAGCATAGATTTAAAAAAAAAAGACAAGGGTGCTTCCCTCGACCTGCCCTATAGTGGACAAGGGGGAAATCCCTCTTGACCCCCATCGTCCCCCTGAGACAGATGTTCTGAAGGAAGAAAATTCTATGTTTTGGAAAATTTGTTATTTTATGATTATTTCAGGAGAAGGTAAGTAATGCTGATTTATATCAATGTTATGCATCTAACAGTTGTGTTGCTAAAACGTTTGCAAAATCATAATCACCTTCAAGAGTAGCATTCCAGGTAGTGCAGTTTGGTAAGTAAGTGGTGGTTTTGTTATGAGCACCCATGAGAGATATGATGCTCGGGATTCTTATGAGCATGCGCGAGATGCCATGGGAGAAAATGTCCGTAATAGAAACGATGACATAGAGTCTAATGGAAGGAGATTCCAAGAGACACCGTCAGATGTTGCATCCACCATGAGAAGCTTGATCAAAGCTCAGGAAGAGAAGCATCAATTGAATGCTTCAATGTTGTAGAGTTTGACAGACTTGCAGAGAAAGATAGACTCTGGACGAGGTACAACAAGACCAGAAGGAAGTAAGAGAAGTACAAGGAGAAGGAGAAGGACTTCTAGTGGATCATCTGATTATGAAGAATCCAGCGGGGATTCAAGTTCTTCTTCTCATAAAAGGAAAATAAAGAGACACCATACGGATCGCTCTCAAGATGAATTTAAGAAAGCTAAACCTCCTACATTTGATGGTGAGCTAAAGACTGGACAAGAGGTTGAAGCTTGGCTTCTTGGGATAAAGAAGTACTTTCAAGTGCATGACTATTCAGGAAACATGAAGGCAAGAGTTGCCATATTCAAACTCAATGGAAGAGCATCCATTTGGTGGGAACACTTCAAGCAAGTAAAGAGGATCAGTGAAAGGAAACTGAAGTGGAAATAGTTCAAGAAGTATTTCAATAAGAAATACCTCTCTAACAGGTATTATGATAACAAGATTAAGGAGTTCCATGAGCTGAGATTGGGACACCAGACCATGGAAGAATATGCAAATAAGTTTTTGGAGCTGTTGAGGTATGTCCAGTAAATCAGAGATGAAAAAGTGAAATTCCAACGTTTTTTGAGTGGATTACCTTAGTATTACAAAGATAGAATTGAGTTTTATGAACCTAGAACTCTTGAAGAAGCAATAAGAAAAGCTAAGTATTGCTATGAGTAAAGTAAAGGAAAACCTGATTACCAGAAGACATGGAAGGACAAGAAGAATGAAAAGTTTGACCAAAGAAAGAAATGTTTCAAACCTTCTAGATTTAGGAATCAGCAGAAGCAGCCATCTCAAGATGTGAGTGATCAAGTTGGAGTGACAAGTGGAAAACCTAAAGAGCCACATCCGAATAAAGGTCCACTCAAATTTTGCAAATGCAAAGGACCTCACTTGCATAGAAATTGTCCACTCGAGAATGAGAGTGCAAGGCCAGCTTATAATGTTCAAGAAGCAAAAACAGTGGGTCAGGTAGCAAGGGCAGTCCCTAGGATTTATGCAGCGCTGGAGGATCGAAAGGAAGATCACCAGTCAACTGTGGTTGAAGTAGCAGGTAAGATTGTTGAGCAATCTGTTTCTATTTTGATTGACCTTGGTTCTATGCACAGTTACATTACCCCTAGAGTAGTGGATATTTGTGCTTTTAAGAAGGTAAAGCATAGGAAATCTTGGTTATTTCAGCTAGCCACTGGAACTAAGAGAAAGGTCAGTGAAGGAGTAGATAAATGTCCATTGATCATGAATGGATTGGTGACGTGTGTAGATCTGAATGTTCTATTGCTTGGTTCCTATGATGTTCTCATTGGAATGGATTGGTTAGAAGCTCACAGGGTGAAGCTTGATTGTTACAATAAGACTTTTGAATGCATGGATGAACAAGGGAACCTAGTAGTTGTGAAAGGTATTCCAAAGGTGATTTCAGTAAGGCAGGTTTAAGCAATGTAGTTAAATAAGTTCTGTAGGAAGGGCTTCCAGTTGTATGGAGCTCATATTTTGGAGACATCAGGAGATGAAACTCCTAGGTTGGAGGACTATCAGGTGTTACAAGAATTCAGGGATGTGTTTCCTGATGAGATTCCAGGGCTTCCTCCAAAAAGGGACATTGATTTCACTATTGAAATTGTGCTAGGATCAGCACCAGTGTCCAAGGCACCCTACAGAATGAGTACACCGAATATGCTAGAGTTGAAGATGCAACTGCAAGAGTTGTTGGAAAAGAATTATATCTGACCGAGTGTATCTCCTTGGGGAGTACCAGTTTTGTTTGTAAAGAAGAAAGATGGTACACTGAGGTCACGTATTGATTACAGATAGTTGAACAAGGTTACTATGAAGAATAAATATCCTCTGCCTAGGATTGATGACCTCTTTGATCAAATGAAAGGAGCAAAGGTATTTTCCAAGATTGACTTGAGGTCTGGTTTCCATCAAGTGAGAATCAAGGATGAAGACATTCATAAGACAACCTTTAGGACAAGGTATGGACATTATGAGTTTGTAGTGGTACCATTTGGTCTCACAAATGCACCAGCTACATTTATGTGCCTTATGAATAGTGTCTTTAGCAGGTATTTGGACAAGTTTGTTCTTGTTTTCCTTGATGACATTCTTGTGTATTCTAAGAATGAGAAAGAGCATGAAGAGCATTTGAGATCGACGTTTCAATTGTTTGGGGAGCATCAGTTGTATGCAAAACTAAGCAAGTGTGACTTCTATAGAGATAGAATTCAGTATTTGGGTCACATTATCTCAGAGGAGGATATATCTGTGGACCTTGAAAAGATCGAAGCCATTATGAATTGGCCTGCTCCAAGAAATGTGACAGATGTAAGATCTTTTATGGGACTTGCCAGATACTACAGGAGATTCATTGAGGGATTCTCCAAAGTTGCACATGCCATCACTTCTTTGCAAAAGAAGGGGGTGAAGTTTGAATGTACATCGAGGTGTGAAGAAAGCTTCCAGCGGTTGAAGAGTCTTCTCACGAGTGCACCAGTATTGAAAGTTGCAGATCTAGAGAAAGATTTTGTGGTGTGTACCGATGCATGCGGACAAGGGCTTGGAGGAGTCCTTATGCAAGATAACCATGTGATATGTTATGAGTCAAGAAAGCTGAAGGAACATGAGAAGAACTATGCCACTCATGATCTAGAGCTTGTAGCCATAGTACATGCTCTCAAGATGTGGAGACATTACTTGATGGGTAGAATATTTGAGCTCAGAACAGACCATTGTGGTTTGAAGTATCTATTTGATCAGCCTACTCTGAATGCTAGGCAAGCAAGATGGCTGGAATTTTTATGTGAGTTTGATTTCAAAATCAAGCACATAAAGGGAAAAGAGAACAGGGTAGCTGATGCACTCAATAGGAATATGCAAGAAATGCATGTGGCATCTCTTAGTATTTGCCAATCGGATTTGAGGCAGCAGATTGTTAGTCATGCTACTCGAGATGAATTGGATGAGCAGGTAAAAGACAAATTGCAACAGCAAAGTCTTGAGAAGAGGTATGAGGGATATAAATTGGAAGAAGATGGGCTTCTCACTTATAAAGGTAGAATTTATATTCCTGATGTAGCATATTTGAGGAGAGTTGTTATGGATGAAATCCATCGAGCTCCATACTCTGGTCACCCAGGATATCAGAAGACAATTGCTACAGCTAGGAAGCAGTACTTTTGGCCAGGAATGAAAAGGGATATGGCTGAGTACATTTCAAGGTGTATGAAATGTCAATAGGTAAAGGTTGAGCATCAACATCCAGCAGGTTTGTTGCAGCCTTTTCCAGTTCCAGAATGAAAATGGGAAGTTATTTCCATGGATTTTATTACAGGATTGCCGATGACTTGGAGACAACATGATTCCATCATGGTTGTGGTAGACAAGTTGAAAAAGGCAGTGCATTTTATACCAGTTAAGTCTACTCATAAGACTGATGACATTGCAAAGATATTCATGAAGGAGATATTCAAATTGCATGGATTGCTTAAGGAAATAGTCTGTGACAGGGATTTCAAGTTCACTTCCAACTTTTGGAAGGGGTTGTTTGCAGACTTGAGTACAAAGCTAAACTTCAACACTGCATACCATCCTCAGACAGATGGGAAGACAGAGAGAGTTAATTAGGTGCTTGAATATATGCTTCGTATGTACCTAATGGACAAACCAACCAAGTTGGAAGATTACTTGCACTTTGTAGAGTTTGCTTATAACAAAAATGGACAGTAGGCATCCTTGGGAATGAGTCTGTATGAAGCTTTGTATGGAAGAAGGTGTAGGACACTAGTGACTTGGGATAATCCAGTGAACAGGATTGTTCTTGGACCATAATTGCTCAAGGAAATGGAGCAAGAGGTTGTAAAGATCAGACAGAATCTAAAAGCAGCACAGGACACACAGAAAAGCTATGCATATAAGCATAGGGTGAATAGGGAGTTCAGTGTTGGGGATCATGTTTACTTCAGAGTGAGGGAAAGGAAGAGTTCCTTGAAGCTTGGAGGTTGTGCCAAGTTGTCACCGAGATATTGTGGGTCGTTCGAAGTGCTTGAAAGAATAGGGCCGGTTGCATATAGACTTGCATTGCCTTCTAGCACTAGAGCTCATAATGTTTTTCATGTTTCTTTGCTTAAGAGATATGTACATGATCCTAACCATGTGATAAATTGGGATGTGATTCAGGTGGAACCCGAGGGAGAGTTCTGAATCGAGACAATGCACATCCTTGACAGGAAGGTCAAAATTTTTTGAAACTGGGCCATAGGTCAGGTAAAGGTGCAATGGGAGCACTACAGACCTGAAGAGGCTACATGGGAACTGGAGGATGCCATGCGATTGGCACATCCATTTTTGTTCAATTTTGTGGAACACTGAGGCGATACCAGTGTAGCATTTTGTTCAATTTTGTAAAGCACTGAGGACAGTGCTATTGAAGGGGGAGGGGAATGTAACACCCCGGTTTTGACCCCGTTGCATTAAATGTACATGGTGTATATATTGTAATGATCATGGTGTGGAGATAAAGGCCAAGGCCCCGCCATTGATTGGTTATGCTATGTTTCAGGTTTAAATTGTCATTGATGGTATATCGGGGCATGCGGCATACATATTGAATTGTCATCATGTAAAAATGCATCTTTAATTAAAAATAACCCGACCAGCTATCTTCGCGGCAACTAAATTGGGAAGGGGCATGATTTTCATAAGGATAAGGGTGGGAGAATGTCAAACCTTGGCCAATGGGGTAAAAAGAAATGTGTCATATTTCCTTGTTTTATTCAACTACCACCTTAAATGTTCAACTGAGTGGTTGAGGCAGTTATTGTTTGGGAGTGGATGTGACAGGACTGTCAGTCCTTGCCCACACACACATTCCACCCACGGTTGAATTCACAATGGCAAAAGAAACCACCGCCATCACTCCCGTAGGCATTCCACTCTCCCCACAACAATGTTGAAATGCTCATGCACTCCCTAGTCACGTCTATCCATTGTTTGTTCACCTGCGCGCATAGCCGGAGCTGTTCATATTCACGCATGAACCAATGTCCGTTCATTATCCTCACGCACAAGAATTTTCCTGGTTTTCCAACTGATGCAGGGAGCTGAGAGCCGTGCTCTTTCATCCATGATTTGCTGTGAAGGGCCATTCACATTTTCGGCTGTCTCACAGACTAGTATGGTCGTGTAATTTTCCTGTCATTTTAATGTTGAAATCGGAACCGTTGTTCTTCCCATGAGTCATGGTTGTTTCCGTTCTCCTCAAGATTTGTTGTGTGGCTATGGTCTCCCTCATATTGTGATTGTTGTGGTCTTCTTTACATTTGGGGTCTGGTGCAAGTTGCTCTCACGCACAGACTATTTGGGGTCATTTTCCCATGTTGTGAGCTGTGCTCACTGATTACATTTCAGGGATGTTACTTTTCCCCCATGTTCATTGATACGTTTGGGATTGTATAATTCGCTTGGGATTCGTTTCTCCCTATTAAGCTGTAACGACTAATTGATTATCTGCGTGCAATGGTTGGTCTTCGAACTGTGTTGGGAGCAGGGATGGGGGCTTGGTTTGCTTGATAAACCTGGTGGCTGGAAACCACATAGACAGAGCTAGAGGGCTGGCTTTCTTCTCCACAAACCCAGAATAGCACTGGAAGGGAATGCAAGGCCTGAGAGACTGTGTAGCAGAGAAGGGACTGATTCCTTGTGTTGGGTGTGTGTGGGTGTCTTAGAAGCCAGGCTAGTTCTGGTGTAAATGTTCTTGGCTCTGTAATGGGCTCACCAGCTTAGCATTTAGCCTTTCCCAACTCCTGAATGGCCTGATAAACAAAACTGTGTTGGCTATGCGGTGTTTTGTGTATCCTTGGCTATGTGTAAGAATGCTTGCTCCCTTATTCCTTGGAGAATCATTCCCAGCTCAGGGGTGGCAGCGTTTCTGAGAGATTAAGGAGCACACTGGCCTATGGTTGGGTGGAACGTTGCAGTGACATAGTTGGTTGCAGAACGAGTTCTTCATAAGATAAGTGATCTTGCCCATTTTACTTCTGCAACCATATTTTCTGTTAATGAATGTGATGAACATGTTGAATCAATGCCTGTATAAATGTACGTTGCTTCCATTGTGTATGAGAAATAGTTGCATCTGTGTATGTTCTACTTCCATGCACTCTATTTTAGCATTTTAATCATGTACATGTTCATGGCGGCTGGTAGACCGGATGGTTAACGCCATGGTAGCATCCTCTTCGCCAGTCAGAGGGATGGGGATGTGACAGAAACTAAAGTGGAAATAGTTCAAGAAGTATTTCAGGCAGAAATACCTTTCTGGAAGGTATTATGATGACAAGATCAAGGATTTCCATGAGCTGAGATTGGGACAACAAAACATGGATGAATATGCAAATAAATTCTTGGAATTGTTGAGGTATGTCTAGTACATCATAGATGAAAAAGTGAAGATCCATCGGTTTCTAAGTGTATTGCCTCAAGCCTACAAAGATAGAATTGAGTTCTATGAGCCAAGAACTCTCGAAGAAGCAATAAGAAAGGCTAAATATTGCTATGAGCAAAGAAAAGGTAAACCTGATTACCATAAGGCATGGAAGGACAAGAAGAATGAAAAGTTTGACCAAGGAAAAAAAGGTTTCAAACCTTCTAGTTTCAGGAATCAACAGAAGCAGCCATCCCAAGCTATGAGTAATCCAGTTGGAGTGACAGGTGGAAAGCCTAAAGAGCCACATCTGAATAAAGGTCCACTCAAATTTTGGGAATGTGAAGGACCTCACTTGCGTAGATATTTTCCACTTGAGAATGAAAGTGAAATACTAGGTTATAACATTTAGGGAGCAGAAACAGTGGGCCAGGTAGCCAGAGCAGTCCCTAGAATTTATGCAGCACTGGAGGACCTCCAGGAAGATCACCAGTCAACTGTGGTTGAATTTGTAGGTAATATTGTTGAACAAACTGTTTCTATTTTTATTGACCCTGGTTCTACTCACAGTTATATCACTCCTAGGGTAGTGGAGATTTGTTCTTTTAAGAAGGTCAAGCATAGAAAATCTTGATTAGTTCAACTAGCCATTGGAACTAAGAGAAAAGTCAGCGAATTGGTAGATAAATGTCCATTGGTTATGAATGGATTGATCACTTGTGTGGATCTGAATGTTATACCACTTGGTTCCTATGATGTTCTCATTGAAATGGATTGGTTAACAACTCACGGAGTGAATCTTGACTATTATAACAAGACTTTTGAATGCATGGATGAAGAAGAAAACCCGGTAGTTGTGAAAGGTATTCCAAAGGTAATTTCAATGATACAGGTTTCAGCAATGCCGTTGAAGAAGTTCTATAGGAAAGGTTACCAGTTGTATGCAGCTCATATTATGGAACCGACATGAGATGATAATCCTAGGTTGGAAGATTATCAGGTGTTACAGGAATTCAAGGATGTGTTTCCTGATGACATTTCAGGACTTCCTCCAAAGAGGGACATTGATTTCACAATTGAACTTATGCCAAGAGGAGCACTAGTGTCTAAGACACCCTACAGAATGAGTACACCAGAGCTGCTAGATTTGAAGATGGAACTGCAAGAGCTGTTGGAAAAGAAGTACATCTGACCGAGTGTGTCTCCCTGGGGAGCATTGGTTCTTTTTGTGAAGAAGAAAGATGGTACACTCAGGTTATGTATTGATTATAGAAAGTTGAACAAGGTTACTGTGAAGAATAAATATCCTTTGCCCAGGATTGACGACCTATTTGATCAAATGAGAAAAGCAAAGGTATTTTCTAAGATTGACTTGAGCTCTAGGTACCATCAGGTGAGAATCAAGGATGAAGACATTCACAAGACATCCTTTAGGACAAGTTATGGACATTATGAGTTTGTAGTGGTACCATTTGGTCTCACAAATGCACCAGTTACATTTATGTGCTATATGAATAGTGTCTTCAGAAAGTATTTGGACAAGTTTGTTCTTGTTTTGCTTGATGACATTCTTTTTTATTCCAATAATGAGGAAGAGCATGAAGAGCATTTGAGTCTGACATTTCAAGTGCTTAGGGAACATCAGCTATATGCAAAACTAAGAAAGTGTGACTTCTACAAGGATAGAATTCAGTACTTGGGTCACATTATCTCAAAAGAGGGTATATCAGTAGACCCTTAGAAGATCGAAGCCGTTATGAATTGGCCTACTCCAAGAAATGTGATGAATGTAATATATTTTATGGGACTTGCAGGATACTACAGGAGATTCATTGAAGGATTTTCCAAGGTTGCACATGCCATCACTTCCTTGCAAAAAAAGGGAGTAAAGCTCGAATGGACTTTGAAGTCTGAAGAAAGCTTCCAGCAATTGAAGAATCTTCTCACCAATGCACCAGTATTGAAGGTTGTATACCTAGATAAATATTTTGTGGTATGTACCGATGCATGCGAACAAGGGCTTGGAGGAGTCCTTATGCAGGACAACCACGTGATATGTTATGAATCAAGAAAATTGGAGCATGAGAAGAACTATGCCACTCATGATATAGAGCTTGGAGATATAGTACATGCTCTCAAGATGTCGATACATTACTTGATGGGTAGAAGATTTGAGCTAAGAACAGACCATTTTGGTCTGAAGTATTTGTTTGACCATCCTACTCTGAATGCTAGGCAAGCGAGATGGATGGAATTTTTATGTGAGTTTGATTTTGAAATTAAGCACATAAAAGGAAAAGAAAATAAGGTAGCTGATGCACTTAGCAGGAAGGTACAGTAAATGCATGTGGCATCTCTTAGTACTTTCTAATCAGAATTGAGGTAGTAGATTGTTAATCATGTTGTCAGAGATGAATTGTATGAACAGGTAAAAAACAAATTCCAGTAGCACGATCTTGAGAAGAACTATAAGGGATATGTCTTCAGAATAAGTATGAGGTATATAAATTGGAAGAAGATGGAATTCTCACTTTTAAAGGAAGAATTTATATTCCGAATGTAGTAGATTTGAGGAGAGTTGTTATGGATGAAATCCACCAAGCTCCGTATTCTGGTCACCCAGGATATCAGAAGACAATTGCTACAGCTAGAAGGCAGTACTTTTGGATAGGTATGAAAAAGGACATGGCTGAATACATTTCAAGGTGCATGAAATGTCAATAGGTAAAGGTTGAGCATCAACATCCAACAGGTTTGTTGCAGCCTTTGCCAGTTTCGGAATGGAAATGGGAAGTTATTTCCATGGATTTTATTATAGGATTGCCGATGACTTGGAGACAACATGATTCCATCATGGTTGTGGTATACAAGTTGAAAAAAGAAGCACATTTTATACCAGTGAAGTCTATGCACAAGATCGATGACATTGCAAAGATTTTCATGAAGGAGATTTTCAAATTGCATGGATTGCTGAAGGAAATAATTTCTAACAGAGATGTAAAGTTTACTTCCAATTTTTGGAAGGGTTTGTTTGCATATTTGGGTACAAAGTTAAACTGCAGCACTGCATACCATCCTCAGATAGATGGGCAGATAGAAATAGTTAATCAGGTGCTTGAAGATATGCTTCACATGTATGTGATGGACAAACCAACCAAGTGGGAATATTACTTACACTTGGTAGAGTTTGCTTACAACAATGGATAGCAGGCATCCTTGGGGATGAGTCCGTATGAAGCTTTGTATGGAATATGGTGTAGGACACCAGTGACTTGGGACAACCCGGTGAACAGAGTTGTGCTTGGACCATAATTTCTCAAGGAAATGGAACAAGAGGTTGTAAAGATTAGGAAGAATCTGAAAGCAGAACAGGACAAACATATAAACTATGTAGATAAGCATAGGATGAACATAGAGTTCAGTGTTGGGGATCATTTTTACCTCAAGGTGAAAGCAAAGAAGAGTTCCTTGAAGCTTCGAAGTTGTGTCAAGTTGTCACCTAGATATTATGGGCCATTTGAAGTGCTTGAAATATAAGGACCAGTTGCATATAGACTTGCATTGCCTACTAGTACTAGAGCTCATAATGTTTTTCATGTTTCTTTGCTTAAGAAATATGTACATGATCCTAACCATGTGATAAAATGGGATGTGATTCAAGTGGAACCCAAGGGAGAGTTCCAAATCAAGCCAATGCGCATCCTAGACAGGAAGGTCACAATGCTCTGGAACCGAGCCATAGGACTTGTAAAGGTGCAATGGGAGCACTATGGACTTAAAGAGGCTATGTGGGAGATGGAGAATTCCATGCAATTAGCACATCCATTTGTATTCAACCCCGCGATGTTAAAATTTTCATATGCTTAGCTAAGACATCAGTATTTCATTTCATTTTTCATAACAAAAGCATATAAACAGGATCACTGAAAGATAGACAAGCACAACCATACAAAAGGAACAAAAAAATTTATCCTGGGAAAATCCTAGAGGGAGAAACCCAGCAAAAGATTCCTCAATATAGATTCCCCAAAAAGATAAAAGATAAAACCAGCAAGGAGATCAAAGCCCGATCCTCCTCCTTCTCCAGCTACTTCTCTTCTCCACTAATGCGCTACACAAGTGAGAGTGTGTGTTCAAATGAGGAGAGCTACACCTCTATTTATATTCATCTGTTCGCTTCAATTAACTCATCCGACATGTAGGCACGATTTAATCATGTAGGCTTGAGTTACACATGTAGGGTCAAGTAACCACACTGGGGTGCTAATGACCCACCTTTACAATTAGAGGGGATAACCTCATGACTCTTATTAGTTCTTCCAATTAGAAGCATCGGGGTACAATATAATACAAGTGGTTCTCCCGATAGGACCATCGGGGACCACAAAAGATACATATAGAATATTCTTCGAATTTACAATATTTCAACACTCCCCCTTAACGAGAAGGGTATTCTACAACAACATCAACAACAACAATAGTAGGAGAGAGATAGAGGACATCATCAACATCATCAGGGTAATACACCTATAAATCATTGGAAGCTTTTCAACATTATGTAGTCTTCATCTTCAATCTTCAGTCTTCATCATCATTAATACTTTGACTCCTTCGATCAACAACATCTTCTGCACTTTGACCTTTCAATCAGCAACATCATCTTCAGCACTTTGACCTTTCGATCAGCAACATCATCTTCAGTGATTTTACCTTTCGATCAGCAACATCATCTTCAACACTTTGACCTTTCAATCAGCAACATCATCTTCAGCACTTTGACCTTTCGATCAGCAACATCATCTTCAGCACTTTGACCTTTTGATCAGCAACATCATCTTCAGCACTTTGGCCTTTTGATCAGCAACAACATCATCATCATACTCTAATCTTTTGATCAAAAACATCATCATGAAAATATCATCAACACCAAAACATCATTATCATCAAAACATCAACATCATCATCATCAAAACATCAACATGATCAAAACATCAAGATGATCCTTCCTTTCGGAATTACGGGATCAACATGTCTGTGGTACTCAGACGATCCTTCCTGTCATAATTACAGGATTTAGGTCTTTACAAAGTTACTAATGATCCTTCCTTTCGGAATTATGGGATCAACACATCTGTGGAGCTCAGACGATCCTTCATTTCGGAATTACGAGATCAATTCTTTACGGAGCTACTAACGATCCTTCTTTTCAGAATTACGGGATTTAGGTCTTTACGGAGTTGCTAATGATCCTTCCTTTTGGAATTACAAGATCAACACATTTGTGGAACTCAGACAATCCTTCCTATTGGAATTACGAGATCAACACATCTGTGGAACTCAGACAATCCTTCCTATTGGAATTACAGGATCAAGTCTTTACGGAGCTACCAACGATCCTTCCTTTCGGAATTATGGGATTTAGGAATTTACGGAGTTACTAATGATCCTTCCTTTCGGAATTACAGGATCAACACATCTATGGAACTCAGACAATCCTTCCTATTGGAATTATGGGATCAAGTCAATGATCCTTCCTTTCGGAATTACGAGATTTATGTCTTATGGAGTTACTAATGATCCTTCCTTTCAGAATTACGGGATCAACACATATGTGGAACTCAGACAATCCTTCCTATTGGAATTACGGGATCAATTCAATGATCCTTCCTTTCGAAATTACAGGATTTAGGTTTTTACGGAGTTACTAATGATCCTTCCTTTCGGAATTACGGGATCAACACATATGTGGAACTCAGGCAATCCTTCCTCTAGGAAATACAGGATCAACACATATGTGGAACTCAGACAATCCTTCCTCTAGGAAATACGGGATCAACACATGTTCTCGAGTACCGAAGTCACCATATCTATTCTGAACCGAAGTTCAAAGATGATACAATCCTACCACATTCACGGGGACCGAGATCTCCAGATACATTTTGAACCGTGGTTTAGGGATGATGCAATCCACCACTTTCACGGGGGCCGATAACTCTGGATACATTTTGAACTAAGGTTCATGGATGATGCAATCCACCACTTTCACGGGGGCCGAGACCTCCGGATACATTTTGAACCGAAGTTCAGGGATGATGCAATCCTACCACATTCACGGGGGCTGAGACCTCTGGATAGATTTTGAACCGAAGTTCAGGGATGATGCAATCCCACCACATTCACGGGGACTAAGACCTCTGGATACATTTTGAACCGAATTTCAGGGGTGATGCAATATCACCACATTCACGAATACTGAATTCACCGGATCTATTTTGGATAGATGTCCCAGGATGATACAATCCCTCTTCATTCTCGAGGACCGAGGTCACCAGATCACTTTTGGACAGATGTCCCAGGATGATACAATCCCTCTTCATTCTCGAGGACCAAGGTCTCCAGAACACTTTAGGGCAAGTTCCCAGGGATGATACAATTCCACTGCAAAATCACTACTTCCCCTTTCGAGGAAGGTTTTTTCAAACAACACCAAGCTTGTCTCGAAAGTGTTTGAACTTTACCCAAGATAGAGGCTTCATCAGTACATCATCATTCAAACCATCATCATCTACATCTTCAGTATGTGAATACTGAACTATCACCATATGAATACTGAAAGCATCATCATCTATATCTTTAGTATAGAAATACAGAATCATCATTATTTGCATCTACAGTATGTAAATACTGAAACATCATCTATATCTTTATTATGGGAATACTGAAACATAATCATCTACATCTTATCTCGTATGTAGAAATACCAAATTTTTTATGTGTTACAATCGGAACATAGGGTTCTCTGTCATCACAATTATGGTTATCACATAGAATCATTGTAGTATCCATCTTCAGGTCAAAGAGACCTGATATCAGCTTCCAAAGCCATATGACTTCACAACTTAGCAGAGGAATCTGCTATGTATTTTTCTTCAGCTGTGCTATGAGAAACACTCGACTGTTTCCTGCTAAACCATGAACTCATAGTAGACCCCAAACAAAAGCATCTACCTAATGTGCTTTTCTTGTCTGAGATACTTCTATCCCAATCTCCATCTGTGTAGCCATACAATCTATACTCATGGCTACCATCATAGTATAGACCAAAGTCTATAGTCCCTTTCAGATATCTCATAACATGTTTTGTCATTACTAGGTGAACCCATCTTGGCTGAACAAGATATTGACTTAAGGTGTTCACAGCAAAACAAATGTCTAGTCTGGAATTTGTTGAGTACATTAATGACCCAATGATCTATCTGTAATGAGTCACATCCACTAACTCTGATGACTCATCAGCTAACAGCTTCAGGTTGGAGTCCATGTGTGTGGCCATAGATTTGCATTCCAACATATTGAATCTCTTCAATATCTCTACCGCATACTTTCCTTGGTTGATAAAGATTTCTTCTGAACTTTGTCATATTACCAAACCTAGGAAATAGTGCATTAACCCAAGGTCTTTCATCTCAAATTCTTCTGCTAGTTTCTTCTTGCTTTCCATGATCTATTTTGCCTTCCCTGTCAAGAATAAGTCATCCACATATAATAATAGGATGACAGGTTCATCTTCTACAACCTTGAGATAAAGGTTAGGATCAACTTTACTCTTAGTAAAGCCCCTAATTGATAGGAAACTGTCTATCCTTCCATACCAAGCTCTGGGATCTTACTTCATGCCATAGAGGTCCTTCTTCAACTTACATATATGAGTCCATCTATCTTCAACTTCAAATCCTTTCGATATAAAACTCTTCCCCAATCATACCATTAAGGAAGGATTGTATTTACTTCATCGTGGAAGCAACTACCATCATAGTTCTGAAGGAAGTGTACCTTGCTTCCTGGAGTAACTGTCTCTTCAGAGTTAATTCCCTCTTTCTTATAGAAACCTCTAGCCACAAGTCTTTCCTTACTTCTATTAGCGACATATTTTATCTTGCAAATCCATTTGTAAGATACCACATTCTTGCTTTCTGGTTTGAGTACTATATCCCAAACATCATTCTAGTATTCTTTTATCATAACATCTTCCATGAGTTCATCTTGTCAGATCATCAACATATCCTAGTCTTTTGCATTCAACTTTGAAGGTTGGAACCCAAAAGTCTCGATCCATCAAGAAGCTGTCCATCATGTCGTACCGTGCTGAACTCAGATATCTTCTGTAGTCACTCCCCCTGAAGTGGAGTATTATCTTCCTTCTTCATTCTGTACAGGTGGTTCTATGCTTGATATATACTGGTCAATAGATTATGTCATGTCATAGTCTATTCTTTCTGAGGCAAATCACGAACCTTGCTTTGTACACTTGTTCTTGTATATCCATATGGAGGATACTACATACTTTCCTTTATGTCTTGAAATCATATCATCTACATCATTCCCCATGATCAACCATTATTCTTTGATCATAGCTTCTTTCATAGCATTCTTTTCTTCATCTTGAGTTATCTCTCATACCCATGGTAGTCTTCATCCTTCGAGGTGGGTCTAGTGCTCTTTGAAGTTCTTTCTTCTGTCATGGTGTCTCTGACCCTGGGAGATTTAGATTCATGTTTATTGAATTGTCATCACTTGTTATTTGGAACAAGTCTCATCCTTCTTTTCTTGTAGGAGGTTGTACAAGACCTTTCCTACAATTCAAATGCACCAGTTGCATGGTTAGAACTATTTCATAAATCATATGCATAACGACAAATTCTTATGCATCATGCAACTGTTTAGCCAATACAACATTCAGCCATATCTCATAGAAAATTTCTAGACTAATCCAATATGTCAGAAAAGAGGTTTGATAAGTAGAAATGGAGAGTTGTATAGCACCATGAGCTACTTACCCATCACATGCATATTAGTAGTATACATTCATTAATGCAAACAATCTATCATGCATAACACATCAACTGAATATAATCAAATGTAAAACAATATCATGAAATGACAATTCAATACTTATCTTTTATTTGTTTCGTGGGTAGACTCCATCTTGATCATTCTTCTTTATCATCATTTCTTATCCAAATGATAAGATGGATAAGATGTTCGTCAAGAATTGATTTCTTCATATTCCTCATCGCTTGAGGGATCTTCTTTGAACGGTGATAGCTTGATCTTCAATTTGCTCCCATCCTTCTTCTCTTCTTATGAGATGAGCTTCTTCTTCTTCCCAAAGTCAACTGAAAGTAATCACTTTCTTCTGGCACACGTTCCTCACATGAATGAATCCCATGATCATGGGAGGCCATTCAAGGTGGCTATCACCACTTTTGCATTCTCTGCTTCTTCTTCTATTGCTTCAAGATGTTATGCATTCTAGATCTTCACATTCTTCAACTGTTTTCTCAAATCCATATTTTGAATTATGTTCTTATCTTCAAATAGCTTGATCAAGAAATCAAACATCTTCGCTGTCTTTAGGGAAGACACTTGTGGTACAAGTCGATTCGTGATTGAATCAACAGTGACCTTCTTGGCCTTAATCAAGTTCTTCTTGTGTAAGGCTTTTAGGCTCATCTCCCTCTAGAACTAGAACCTCTCTACTCATGTAGGTGTCCAATTCATTTTCTTCAGAGAGATCAAATACTTTCATGCTTGGAAATTTTCAAATTCACCAAGCTTATCATCAAGCTGATGTGATAGATCACTTTGAAATGAGAACCTCAAATGCAAATAGCAAAAGATTAGATCTTACCGATTTGAGGTGTCCGTCCTGCTTCGAGAGCTGGTTGATCTAGGGTTTGTCAGAGAAACCCTAATTTTCAAAACTTGGAATATTTTAGATATAATTGGATAGAAAGATAGATCTCTTCAAATGGATCTTTCCAATGTACTCCTTTTCTGGAAACAGTGGAGGGAAGCTCCTAGAACAGGAAGCGCTAGTTTTCCAATTTCTTCTGCAGAAATGGCTGTTACTGTTTATGTGATATCTTTGAAATCAATGCCCCTATATGTCTGAAATTTAGTATTGAGGTAACCACTCATGTGCCTGATCCAACACCATAGGTTTAGTTAGATTTTGTTTCACCAATTTGGATTTATGATCATTTTCCCAAGGTGACCTGTTACAATATTGTTCAGAAGAGTGAAGTTGTACAGCATGCCACGTGTCACTGGTTAATCTTCAGGTTCTAAAATTCAGAACACAGAAAGTAAAGTCCATTATATTTCTGGAACATCTCCAGGAATTCCATTTGGACCTTTGTAGCCCAGGCTATAGCAAGTTTCCCTAGGTGTCCTGTTTAGGGATGAATTCTGGAAGAGGTTGGAACCCTAACTTGGAGGGATCATATCTCCTAGAATATAGCGAATATGAGGCTAAATTTTGGACACAGTGTTCATAATAATTTTGTCTTCGGTTGGTGTAAGTTTCAGCTCTTGAACCTTTTCCAATATTGGGATATAGTTAATATACCAAAATATAGCAGTTTTAGTATTTAGGGTTTTTCTAGCTCCAGGTCAAACTAGGGTTTGAATTTCCCGGAGTTTCACCCAACCAAAAATATTGATACAAGTCTACAAAATTCTATTTTGATGAGGAGAGAAATCCTATTCTTGGCTCACTCAAAAATTATTCTTTTACAAGAAGCCCTAATTTCCCATACGAAAAACTGAAAATGCTCAGAATCGAATTCTGCTTCGACAGAAAGATGCGCCCTTCAATGGAGAGTCAGCCTAGCCTTCTTTTGTTGATCGATTGTGGAGAGAGAAAAAAAAAGTAAGAAGCCATAGATTATGTAGCTACATAATGTCTTCTTTTCACGGTGGCTCTGATACCATGTTAAAATTTTCATATGCTTAGCTAAGACATCAGTATTTCATTTCATTTTTCATAACAAAATCATATAAACAGGATCACTGAAAGATAGACAAGCACAACCATACAAAAGGAACACAAAGATTTATCCTGGGAAAAACCTAAAGGGAAAAACCCAGCAAAATATTCCTCAATATAGATGCCTCGAAAAGATAAAAGATAAAACCAGCAAGGAGATCAAAGCCTGATCCTCCTCCTTCTCCAGCTACTTCTCTTCTCCACTAATGCGCTACACAAGTGAGAGTGTGTGTTCAAATGGGGAGAGCCACACCTCTATTTATATTCATCCGTTCACTTCAATTAACTCATCCAACATTTAGGCTTGAGTTAATCATGTAGGCTCAAGTTACACATGTAGGCTCAAGTAACCACACTGGTGTGCTAATGACCCACCTTTACAATTAGAGGGGACAACCTCATGACTCTTATTATTTCTTCTCATTAGAAGCATCAGGGTACAAGATAATACAAGGGTGAATCCACAGACCTGGGTAACACTTTTTGGCAAGCGAATTTGGAAAAAAACCAAAAAACGTACCTCGGTCGAGGGCTTGTTGAACCCTCGACCGAGCTAATAATATCTCGACTGAGCGTTTATGAAGCCCTCGACCAAGGTTTTCTTCAGCCCTCGGTCGAGGTATCTATTAACCCTCGGTTGTGGTATTAAAACCTCGACCGAGGGTTAATAAATACCTCGACCGAGGTATTAACTCGGTCGAGGTATGGACCTCGGTCGAGGTATATACCTCGACCGAGGTGGCTCTGTCAAAAAAAATATAAATAGAGGCTGCGGACCTCTATTTATATGACATCATTTCCTTGGGTTATATCAATTTATAGATCTGTAGATATGGGTTGAGGAGTCATAGGATTCATAGATTTTATCAATCATATCTATGACTCCTATGACTCCAAGACCCATTTCTACAAATAAATATAAATGACTCTTTATTTCATTTCAAACACCAACTCTCAACAAATGTAATGACCATGTACGCTTTTGTCTTAAGGCTGCTCCCTTTAAATAGAATATTACATGGCTAGGACCTCGACTGAGCTAATACCTCGGTCGAGGTATTAACAAGACCTCGACCGAGGGTTTGTTAAACCCTCGGTCGAGGGATTTACAAACCCTCGGTCGAGGTCTTGTTAATACCTTGATCGAGGTATTTAAATACCTCGGTCGAGGTTCATACCTCGGTCGAGGGCTGAAAAAAATAGACTTAGCCCACATTCAAACAAATGGAAAATTTCCTGTGCATTGCAGAGGTGTAAACCCTACCATTCCTAGCACATAACTGAGCGAAGTTGATACCAATAGATTCACCAATGAATCTTCTATCCATTGACGTATCATACACACATTTTGGCATTCATATGATATTTATTTTTTAATTACTTCTAAAACTTATACTTAGAAAACCACACTGCAACTTCAAAGCAGCTCAAAGAAAAATCCGCAGAGTTAAAAATACACAGCCAAAAAATTCTTTAAAATGCTCACATCACATATCGACGTGTCCTCTTCAAAAGGGTATCTTTGGTTTTTCAATTTTTGAAAAAATAGAAAAAATTCCTTTACGTGGACAAATATGTGTTTAAAACGATGCTGAAATCGAATGTGGTCACTTTCAAAAAATAATAAATAATTGTATAATGCGAAAAAAATTAACAAAAAAATATGCACATCACACTGCATTCTATGTAGATCATGCTCATATATTTTTTTTTTTAAATTATTAATGCAAGACTAAATTACTCTACGTGGACACGAGCCACTTATTAGCTTCTTCAAATTTTTAAGGTCACACAGTTCATTAAATGCAAAAATTCACACATTAAATGACATCGGAATATTTTTAAAAAAATATCACTATGAAGCCAACATAATATTCTACAATTTGTTTTCTTACTGCAAGTCAAAATTCATATGGCATATATGCGTTTTGAGGGCTTCTATCTAGCACATGAGTAAAAAATCAGGTTTTCATCGCCAAATTTGGCCAAAAAGTGTTACCCATCTTCATGGAATCACCCACAAGTGGTTCTCCCGGTAGGACCATCGGGGACCACAAAAGATACATATAGAATATTCTTCGAAGTTACAATATTTCAACATGCGGAACACTGAAGTGGTACCAGTGTAGCACTTTTGTTCAAATTTTGTAAAGCACTGAGGAAAGTGCTATTGAAGGGGTAGGGGTATGTAATACTCTGGTTTTAACCCCACTTGCATATATTGTAAATAATCTTGGTGCGGAGCTAAAGGCCAAGGCCCCACCATAGATTTGGTTATGTTGTGTTTTTTATTTGGAATGGTCACCAATGGTATATTGGGACATACAACATATATTTAATTGTGGCATCATGTAAACATGCATTTTTAATTAAATAACCCAACCAGCTATGTTCATAGCAACTAAATTCAGAAGGGGCATGATTTCGAAAGGATAAGGAAGGGGAATGTTGAACATTGAGTCATGGGGGAAGAGCCATGTGTCACCCCTCTCTTTTTCTCAACACCACCTTAGTTTTCTATTCTTAGTGGGGACAACGATTTGCTGGCAAAAATACCACTACTACACTCACACTTGTACTCACTCTCCACGACGTGCCTTTTGGCTAGCGGATGGTCTGCCCACTCAGGAGATTGTGAGTCTGTCCATCTTCCATCACAGTGAGTGGAACTAAAGGAATCCACAATTCAATGTTGGGGGTTTGCCATTCCTTTCAGACACAGCTTGCTAGTTGAAAAAATGTTCTTCCTCTGTTCACACAGAGTTTTGTATCTTTTTCCCATTAATTTCAAATTGCATATGGTTATGTTATGTCCATCGTTGGTTTGAGGTTGTGATTTTCTTGGATAGTTCAATGGGTTGTGTTTTTTCCTTCCCATATAGAGTGGTAGTCTGTTCTTTCTCCCATTCCTCTACCTATGCAAGTTCTGCAATGATTGTATTGAGGATCAACCGGGTGCCGTGAGTCCCTGCGCTATGTGGTCGATGGTTTCATCCACATATCATTTTGGCTATGTATTTTTCCCCTCATGCACAGATTGAGAATTGTTTTCCTTTCCCATTGTTGTTGGTGTAATTTCTCCAGTTATTTCCTTGAGGAATTGTTGTGGGCTCATTGTTGTTGTGGGATGCTATTTTCCACAATGGATTGACTGCGTTTTTCCCCTGTAAAAGCTTGAATAGCTAATTGGCTACCTGCATGCAATGGATTTTTCCTCAGACTGCTTTGGAGTGATCAATGAGGGCTTGAGTTTCTTGATAAACCTAGTGGGTTGAGAACCACACAAATAGGGCTACTGAGCTGGATTTCTTCTCCATAACCCCTGAAGAACACTGGAGGGAAGATCAGGGTCTGAGGGACTATGTTGCAGAGAAAGGACTGAATTCCTTGTGTTGGGTGTGTGTGTGTGTTCAAGAAGCCAGGAGGGCTCTGGTGGTGGTGTCAGTAGCTCTTTAGTGAGATCACCAGGTTTGCGTTAGCCTTTCCCAGCTCCTAGATGGCATGATAAACCCAACTTTGTTGGCTTGGCTGATCTGTTGTTCGCCTAATAAACCCAACTATGTTGGCTTGGCAGAATTGTGTATCCTTGTGGTGTTGTTATCTTTGGCTATGTGTAAGCTTGTTAGTTCCTTATTCCTTGGGGAATCGTGCCCGGCTCGGGGGTCATAGCATTGCTAAGAGATTGAGGAGCACGCTAGCCTATGGTTGGGTGGAACGTTGCAACGACATAGCTGGTTACGGAATGAGTTCTCTATAAGGTAAGTATTCTTGCCTAACTTGTGTTTGCAATCATATTTACCATTGATGAATGATGATATACATGTTAAATGTTGATCTGTATATGCATGAGTGTTGATCGATATGTTTTGCTTCCATTGTGTATATGAAAGATTATGCTTTTAATATATTTTATGTTTTAAGTTTCATGCTTCAGCATTATATGTATGTATGTTCATGTTGATGGGGCTAGATGCCCGATGATTTGATGTATTGTAGCGTCCTCTTCGCTGATCAGAGGGTTGGGGACATTACAAACATTCCACCCAACCATAGGCCAGCGTGCTCATCAATCTCTCAGCAACACTGCCACCCCCAAGCTAGGCATGATTCCTCAAGGAATAAGGGTTAAAGAAGGATTACACATAGCCAAGGTACACAAATCATCCAAGCCCACATAGTAGGGTTTATTAGGCCATCAAAGAGCGAGGAAAGGCTAAATTCTAAGCTGGTGGTCTCAATGGAGAGCTAAGGATTCCTACACTACAGTTAACATGACTTCTAAGACATCCACACACCCAACACCAGGAATCAGTCCTTTCTCTGTTGCACAGTCCCTTAGGCCCCGACTTCCCTTTTTGATACTCTTCAAGGGTTGTGGAGAAGAAAGCTAGTAGACTAACTTTGCCTGAGTGGCTCCAAACACCATCTTTCTCAAGCATACCCAGCCTCTAATCCTACTCTCAACAGTCTAAAGACCAACCACTGCATACCACACTACAACCAACAGTTCACAACTCTATGAAGAAGGTAAAGACAATAGGGTGACAACCCCAAACGAAAAGGTGAAACATAGTTCAGGTCAAACAACGCTTCATTACATTGTCCCAAAATAGGAGAGGAGTCTAATTCTCAATCTTGCACAAAGGAAAAACATAAAACCATAATCGATAAGGAGAATAAGCATGAACTTACACACCGCACAGAATGTGAAGGCTCATTCACATGAAATCATGGATGACAGAACATGCTTCCCAACTCACTATGTGAGTCCCAAAATAAAGGAGAGCATTCTGCGTGAGGAGGACCATGCCCATTTTCCACCGGTGTGTAAGGAGAGTGAACAGAATGACTCCCTATGTGAGGAAGAACAAAATGATGATGAAAAAGCTAAACATACCATAGTCATCCAAAAGTGGGGAACCAACCGACTACCTATGCATGAAGAGAAGGCCCCCACGTGAGGAGTGGAGAGAAAGGAAATCATGTATGTTCCCCTGCCCCAACATGAGTGAGTGAGACAGCTGGTGGAGTGTGTGTGTAGCAAGTACTGGCAGTCCTGTCATCCACCACTCCCCAGCCATTACTGCTCCCAAATAATCAAACATCAGAGGTTTATTGGGTGGTTGACACATGGAAAACTCCCAATGGCCCCCACGGGTTAGACAACCCCCCTTAACCTTAGGAATCATGCCCTTTTCATTTAACGTTGCACCGGTGTAGCTGGCTGTGGGTTTATTTTATTTGATGTGGATATTTATATGATGCCAAAACTATAATGTGCCAAATGGCAAGATATACCATCAGTAACAATCCTTATTGCCGAAACATACACAACCAAATCGATGGTGGGGATTTTTCCTTTAGCTCCACACCACGATTAATTACAAAATATACATCATGTATCTTTTAATGCAATCGGGGTCAAAACTGGGTATATTACATATCGTCAGATGATTGGTTCCTTGATGTACCTAACAAATACGAAACCAGATATTTGATTTGCTGTGAACACATTGAGACATGTTCACCTGATGGTTGCAAAGCATGTTGTGAGGTACCTGAAGGGTACAGTTGATTATGGGCTCAAGTATGAGGAGAATCAAAAGACTAACGTAGAGGGTTATGAGGATTTGTTTTGGGGAGGTAGTGCCATTGATAGGAATAGAACTTCAAGGTCTACTTCAGTATGGGATCAAGTGTGATCTCTTGGTTTGGCAAGATGGAGTCCTGCATGGCGCTGAGTTTAGCTGAGGAAAAAAATGTTGCCACTTGCTATTTGGGAGAGAGGAGCAATGAAGCCCTAGTATGTGATCCAGATCGAGATCTCTCAAAAGAGGGAGTTCTAGCATATTCGGTGAGACAAGTTGTCTAAGCATAAATCCCAGCGAAGCTCATAGGTTGCTCAGATGTAAACAAACCTGTAGGTTTCCCTCGAATGTAATCAGTTCCAGAAAATTTTGTAGGTCATCCTTGGACGTAATCAGCCCTGATGTGATTCTATACTGGAAATTGCCAAAGTGAATTTTTAGTACTTCAAGGAGAATCTTGGTGTTCTCCATATCGAGGTTCCCTCCAAGGGGAAATGATGAGACCTAGAGCCATTTTGACATGGTGAGAGGATTAGGTTCCTTCCATGGCTAGATGTAAGGGCTGAGCCATTCTATCATGGTGAGAGGATTGGTTCCTTCCATGTCATATATAAGTGCTCATCCATTCTGATGTGACTATAGAATTGGTTTCTACATGATCAGATATAAGGGATATTTCCATTCTTGGAATTGAGGTGCCTTGTTAGTTACCAGGAATACTTGGTCTAGGAGTAAGGGCCATTCTGATATGACTGTGAGATGTGTTCTCACATGATGAGATATGAGTGGATGGCCATTCTGATGTGATTGTGGGATGTGTTCCTACTTGATCAGATATAAGGGTTGTTGCCATTGTGTCATGGTGAGAAGATTGGTTCCTACATGATCAAATGTAAGGGATACCACCTTTCTGATGAGTCAAGGTCAGGTGTGAGTGCCAACCATTCTAATGTGACTGTAGATTGGTTCCTACATGATCAGATGTAAGGGATACCAACATTCTATCATGGTGATAGGTTTTTTTCCTTCCATGTCAAATGTGAGTGCCGACCATTCTGAATTAGGGTCAGATGTAAGGGCTACCTCCTTTCTAATGAGTCAAGGTCATATGTGAGTTCCTGCCATTCTGACTTAGGGTCAAATATAAGGGCTACTGCCATTCTCTAAATGGAGGCACCTAGTCAGTGTTAGGACTATTAATCCTCCCTTGTACAAATTTGGTCATATGTCTAAATCAGGAGTCATGTCTAAATTGGGAGTCCATCCAGTCTATTTATAGTCATTAGCACCATTGGTTAAACTTGACCAAATTGGGGCACATGTTTCAGTTACCAAAGTGTGGGGACCACTAATTGAGGCTCACTGCCACTTATTGCACTTGATTGCATAAGTTTAGGAGTCTCCTAGATCAATCCCTACAATTTAGGAAGCAACTGGGAGTGCCGAAACCAACCAAGGTCAGTTAACTTCAGTTGATGACTAGTCAAACCAAGTTAGGAGTCAGTTACATTCAGTTCTATCTCTCTACATTCAGTTAAATAATGGTTTAATTAATTGCACACATGTGGGGCATTTTTCTCACCTACCATAGTCAGTTAACCATTATTTAATACTAAATGTAACAGTTGGTTGTGTTTTAGAACTTCGGTTATGATTTAGACAAGGACAGTTAACTACTGGGTCCTTAACTTCAGTTGATGACTAGTCAAGACAAGTTAGGAGTCAGTTACATTCAGTTAAATAATGGTTTAATTAATTGCACACATGTGGGGTGCTTTTCTCACCTACCACAATCAGTTAACCATTATTTAATACTAAATGTAACAGTTAGTTGTGTTTTAGAACTCCAATTGTGATTTAGACAAGTCTTGGTTACCTACAGTCAAGTAGAGTCATCAATTCGAACTTCCTCATGTGGATTCGAATTGCTTGTGGCTATTAAAGCCATTTTACATCATTGTAATTATTATCTGAATTACTTTTTTGATTAATGAAAGAATTCATAGCTGCAAGCCTTTTGCACTGTTTCATTCTTCAATTGCTGAGTAAATTGTGAGATATTCTTTGTGAGTTTTGTTTTTGTCTACAGATCTATATGCTCAAATTTACATGGTATTAGAGCCTCGGTGGACAAGACTCCTCTCCTCCTCAGATCTCCAACCGGATCATTTTGTTTGTTTGATTGTGTGACAGGTTATCAGGTTTTCTTACAGCATTCGCTACAAGCAGCCTCTACTTCTCATTGCATTCGCTACAGCAGCTCAGTTCTTCCTATTACTTCGAAATGGATCATCAAATAGAGCCTCTCACTCCATTTAACTATCACCAGTGGAAGGATGACATGAAAGTATTGCTCCGCACCAAGCATCTCTTCAGACTTGTAGAAGAAACAGAAGGAGAGCCAGAGTCAGAGAAAGACAAAGTTAAATACATGAACAGGCTTGATGAAGCCATTGGACTCATGCACCAATCAGTCTCTGTAGATCTTCGATTTCACATCCAAGACTTGGACACTCCCAAGGAGGTTTGGGACAAGCTTGCTTCCTTGTTTGATAAGCATGATGAGATGAGGATCCATCAGCTAGAAAATGATCTGATTACTCTCAATCCATCAGATTTCGAATCTCTAAATGAATTCTTTTCAAAGTTCAAGAACCTGATATATCAGTTGAAGCAATGCAAAGTGAAGAAGGATGAAACCTAGCTCATCCTTGCTATTCTCACCAAGCTCAATTCAGACTACTCAGTCTTTGTATCCACCTTCCAAACGGTAAGGCTCACTACTCCAAATTGGAAGATGCCCACTCTTAATGATTTCATTCAATCTCTTATTTCTGAAAATGATAAATTGATCCAAATGGGGATCATTCGATCTCCCAAAGATATAGCTCTTATTGCAAGAGGAGATAAGGTAGCGAATGACAGAGGGAAGCAAAGAGATGAGTCTGATCAGTCAAAAGAACCTTCAAGTTCGAAGAGAAGCAAGAAGAATAGCAAAGGCAAGATCCTCTGCCCTTACTGTGGAAGGGGCTTCCATTCAGAAATCTCTTGTATGAGAAGACAACTTGATGAAATGGCTCTTCTTTCGAAAAGGCACAACATTTCTGTACCTTCTAGCGCAAGGAAGGAAGACTCTGAGG
>LPNX010576577.1:22828-38937 GCA_001517045.1 Pseudotsuga menziesii | reverse complement strand
GCCTTTTGCACTGTTTCATTCTTCAATTGCTGAGTAAATTGTGAGATCTTCTTTGTGAGTTTTGTTTTTGTCTACAGATCTATATGCTCAAATTTACAGTCAGTTACTAGGGACCCTCAGTCTAGGACTAAGTGCCTTTCTGACGAGTCAAGGTCAGATGTAAGTGCTATGCTTTTCCACAGATGATATTAGTTGTGTAGTGTCATGCTGGTGGATGTGAGTGATGTGCCTTTCTGACGAGTCAAGGTCAGATGTGAGTGTTGGCCATTCTGACTTAGGGTCAAATATAAGGGCTACCAAATATCTATAAGGAGGTAGGCCTACACTCAGCATGAAAAAGGGATATCTCTATAGAACTTTCTGTGATGAGAAGAATCATGAGATAGCACCCGTGGTGATGATCCAGATCTAGTGATGATGATCCAACAGTGATGATCGAGATCGAGTGATGATCTAGATCTAGCAGTGATGATGATCGAGATCGAGTGAGGATCTAAATCCAGTGATGATGATCCATATCGAGTGATGATCCAGATCTAGTGATGATGACCTAGATCGAGTGATGATCCAGATCCAGATGAAGATGACTTGAATATGAAGATGACTTGACGATGAAGATGAATTGAAGATGAAGACGACCAAAACTCAATGATGATCCATATGATATAGAGAAGAATACTTGTGCTAATAAATTGTGTCGAGAGAATACCTTCCTAGTTAAGAGGGAGTGTTAATGTATTTGTAACTTTAGAATGTATTCATCCATATATCTTATGTATTGTACCTCGATGTTTATTCCAGGATGTGTCTGTAATGTATTTGAGTCATGTAATGCCTCGATGTTCCTATCCAAAGGTTCTATTATATAAATAAGTCATTTCAAGTCATTGTGGGTAACCCTCCTATTGGTCAAGGGTTAAATTCCCTGCAGTTGTGGGGCCCTAGGGTTATTAGACTATGCTAGAGAATTCGACCCTAGGTGAGTCATTGTAAGTCGAGGAAATAGTCCCCATCGTTGTGTTCAAGGTAACCCTCCTTGTTGGTCGGAGGAGGCAAAGTCCCCACAAGTTGTGGGGCACTAGGGTTATTAGACACTCCTAGAGATGTCGGCTCTAGTAAGTAATTGTTAAGTGAGGCCGACATGTTGGAGTGGGTTTCAAGTGAACGAAAGAATATAAATAGAGAGTGAGCCTCTCCATTTATCACACACACACACACACACTCATTGAGGCGCATGAGTGAGAGGAGAAGTTGTTAGGACAAGAGAGAGACTGCTACTGTTAGGAGATCATCTTTATGTTTTCAGGTTTTACTTTTGGTGTTGATTCTATCTCTGAGGAAGTTGCAGGTTTTTATCCTTTATGGTTTCCCCAAGGTAAATTCTTTGTGTCTCTTGTCTCTTGTGTTTATTGCTGTGCATATTATTCTCTCAGTTAAAGATCATAAGATCATAGTTCGATCTTGAATGATAAAAATCAAACAAGGAGATGTGTGGCAAGACCTAGGATGAGATATAATACATGTCCAAGGTTACCTATTCATCCGTAGTTCGAATCTTGATGTATGTCATGGTATGTACAAGACTAGATATTGCACATGTAGTGGGAGTTGTGAGAAGGTATATGAAAAATATAGGTAAAGAGAATTGGAGGGAAGTATAGTGGATTCTAAAGTATTTGAGAGATACCACTTCTCATGCATTATGTTTTGGAGGTTCAGACATTGTTCCGCACAGATATTTTTATGCATATATGGATGGTGATAAAGGCAATAGGTGGAGCACCACAGGGTATTTTTTTACTATAGGTGGAACAACAATAAATTGTATTTCAAAACTGCAAAATTTTGTTTCACTTTCAACAATGGAAGCAAAGTATGTTTCTACTATAGAGGCTAGTAAAAAGATAGTTTGTATGCAAAGGTTTATGGAGGAATTGGGTTAGAAGAAGGAGAATAAGAATTTGTAAAGTGAGAAGCAGAGTTCCATTCATATTTGCAAAGAAATCACCCTTCCATTGAAAGGATAAACATATACAGAGTATGTACCATTTCATAAGATCTATTTGTGAAGATGAACTATTAATATTGGAAAAGGTACATACTAGAAAGAATCCTGTAGACATGTTGATAAAGGTAGTAATCAGAGAGTAATTGAGTCCCTTCTTGGTTTCTATAGGCCTTTAATAATGAAGGTGAAGATGATACATTTGCTACATCCAAGGTACGTAGCATAGTCTAATAAGTCTAGCAACGATGAAGTTGTTGTGACAAACCTCCAAGTGGGAGATTGTTGGTTGTTGAGCTCGATCTTCATGATTCATAGGGGTTATTATCTTAGACCTGTTTAGATCCCAACACCTAACAGAGTGGTGGGTGGGGGGGGATTGCCCCCCCAGTCTAGTCATTATGGGGTTCGAGGGAGGTGGCAACGATTTCGGGATCCCCCATGGAGGGAGTTCACGGGAAGTTCCCGCATAGAAAAAAATAGGAAAAAATCCTTGCAAAATGTTTTAGTTTGAGAGTCGTGAATTGGTTAGTAATGGGTGATTTATGGCCCATGGTTTTGGGTAGCCCATGTTATTTTGTTTATAAAGGGAATTCAATGTAATATGGCTCTATATTGTATTGTAGCAATGTAAAAGCTATCTATGTTATTGTGTGAGATACACTATGAGAGAGTGAAGAGGAAGTGAAATGGTGTGTTGAAGGTTGTATCACTTCATTTTGTTTGATGGTATAATAATAAGCAACATGCAACTCTTGTGTGGATGTATCCCATATTGGGTGAACCACATGATATCGGTGTCTCTCTTAAGCATGTTTATGTTTTAATATTTGCATATTTTTTATTGTTATTTCTCCGGGATCATGTTTTCTAACATTTTTCTATTGTCACAAATGATTTTTTGGACAACTTATCCCTCGTATGCATAACCAGTTGGATTAAAATTCTTGTGCATATCTTTCTATCTGATGCTTGAAGAGTGAAACTAATTTTGGTAGGAAATAGCATTGGAGTATGATTTTATCTCATCAACATCGTCATTAAGGAGAATATACCCCATGATGTACTAAATCAAGGAAAACTACTATGGGGGGTTGCATTTTTCCTTATTATTATGTGTTAGGGGGGATTTCATGAAAGAAAATTGATTTGTAGAACCTAGAAATAATTTGTAGGCGGGCCATCATAGAAGGGGGATAGTATTGGTAGAGCTGATATGATACCAACCTTCTTAGAACAAACCTTCATGTATCAAATTGATACAAAACTACCAAATGGAGCACCAGCATAGACAACTAAAAAATTTGCAGGATTGCCTTGGCTTGAAGCATTCTCTCTCTCAAACTTCCTAATTATGTTAAGGATTTAAAGGGGAAGTTTGAAAGACTTTGATGCAAGAAGAACAAAAGAGATAAAATTGCTAAGAAATCACTAGGATTTCTTGAAATGTTTATTTAATAGAATCCTCGAGCTCATGATGAAGAGTGAAGCATCCAAATATTTATTTAATATGAGCTACAAATTGGAGCTATAAATGTGAGGATTTGGATGAAAACAATTATGCCATTTTTTTTGAGGCAATACTTCATACAACAACATAGGAAACATTAAAAATTCTAACGAGACTTAATGGGCTTCCATTAAAAAAAACTAGACATGGAAGTGCAACTACAAAGAGGAATATGCTATGAACTATGAGTGGTGAAGTTTTACATATATAGATGCAAGGTGAAAGGAGATTCCCCTTTGAGTGATTTAGATAAAAATAAGAACATGATGACTCACAATTCAACCATTGGGTGAGGATTCTCCATGATGACACTCACAAGAGCTAAGAGAAAATCAAAATGGGAGTTATGCATGCAAAAATAGAGTGTGGCTAGCTATAGATCATTTGGATAAGACATTCGAATCATGAATGATATTACAAATCCAAAAATTATATACATTGTTGTATCCAACACTTCTTTTCTTCTCATATGACTAAGAATTCTCATCATGAGTGGATAACACTCTAACCACCTGAACAATCATGCTCCTATGTGAATCTAACAAGCATTTCTCTAAAAATATTATGCTTCCTTGGTCTACATAGTATTGAAATGATCCTTTCATATTGAACATTTCAAACTAATCTCAGAAAGTAGTTTGCACAATTTCCTACCATTGGTACCTGGAAAACTTTTTCCGCTTTGCAACGGGTCCCTTAATCGTCCACCTTTAGGACCAATCTTAAAAATTATACATTACTTTTATTTAACTATCAACCAAAAGAGTATCTTTTACATTTAATGTATGTTTAACAAGCCATCAATGGCCTATGTTTTCTTCAAGGAAGATGGCATGTATGGGATTTTTCTTGACTTCCTTGCTTGTCTCGGTGCCCATGACACGAGGGATTCAACTTGAGAACATGCAGTATAACATCATGGCCATCACCAGGAAGTTCTTTTATTTAATTTTTTTGTACATCCTAGTTCATGCAATGGACCGGATCTGCTTCAACAAGTTACATGTTTTAATACAGAAAATTGGAGGGAATCTCCCACTCTTAAATCTAATGCATGTTCTAAAGCCTCAGACAATATAGATCAACTAAGTGAACATAAAATATTTAATCGAATCTTTCATAATGATAGGATCATATTTTAAAATTCTTTTTGATACACAAGTAGTGGGGGCATATTAAATCCACTTTCAATAGAAATCCGGATAAATCAGCTTCCCGACAACCACCACCTCTCCCTTGACCCACACCACCTTCACAAACATAACCTGTCACTCCTCGAAGAGAAACTGCCTATATGATAAACCCTAGTGTACCTATAACAACTACAAAGAAAATGTAGGCTACACCTCCATCGATAGAATAAACTAAAAGAAAAAATAGAGAACATTAGAGGAGAAGAAGAAAAAAAAGAAAGAATTAAAAAACACCAAAAACAACTCCAAAAAACTCAACTGCAAATACCCACAATGATCCACCTAGCTCAATTAAGATGGACAACAACAATCAACACTTAGAAGGAAAGAGAAGAAGATCTAGACCTGTTGGTGGACGCAATCAATAGTCAAGAGTTAGAAGAGAGAAAATAAAATAACAAATAGAAAGAATAAAGACACAGGCTGAATTCCTCACAAAGTGTGAAAATATCGTGATACAATTCATTACAATGTCAAAAGGGGTCTACACAAACAAGCCATTGGACAAAGCATACTAGTTTTTCGAAAGTGTCGTGTCAAACGTTTAACCACAACTACATGAAAGGAGAGAAGAACATGTGGAAGAGACTATTGTGCTACTCAGAAATCAACATACACCATTTTCAAGAGGCTACAACAATATATCAGAAAATCCAATGTGACACACAAAGTATTGAGAAATTGGTACACATACTATGGCCAAGTGTTTTAGCAGGTAGGAAAGACTTGTGATCTCATTAGTTCACTACATAGTGCAAGCACGCACTGAAGCAATGGTGCAAACAATTGATGACCAACTTGTGCTAAAAATGGAAAAACTAGAAAAATTGGAGAAACAAGAACATCAATGGATTAAAAAGCTATACCAAACCTAGGAGTATCAACAACATCCCACCTTACATGCAGATATTACTTGTGGTTGATGAAGAAATGCACAACTTTTGGGGACCAACACGAGAATTATCTTTAACATAAACATACATCAAAAGGCAGGAGTCTCCCTACTTTAACCATAAACGTTCAAAACGGGCTTTACACTTGGGAGGATTCCAACCATCAATTGTCAATTACTGCATAATC
Organism: Pseudotsuga menziesii; assembly: GCA_001517045.1. Taxonomy (NCBI): domain Eukaryota; kingdom Viridiplantae; phylum Streptophyta; class Pinopsida; order Pinales; family Pinaceae; genus Pseudotsuga; species Pseudotsuga menziesii. The sequence continues at coordinate 33,149 of LPNX010576577.1, read as the reverse complement.
TATTGTGGAAGTCTGCATTCAAGATCAACTGTCTATGAGGAAGCAAAACTCATAAAAGAAAAAACATTATAGAACTACTCAAGATGGAATTTTGTAGCCTCCTTGTCTTTTTTGGACGTAGAAAGATACACAAAAAGTTTTTGTGCTATGGGAGATGTTGAAGAAGTTTGTTGGCCATGTGGATTGGTTGAACTCATGGACACCTAGTTTCTCTAATGGTTTTGTAAACATATATCAGGGTGTTGAGCCACATAGATGGCTCGGTTTATTGTATGAACCCACATGTGTAATTGAGTAATGTTAGTGTGTACCAATGGTAACCTTGCAATGGGATTGATTACAACAAGGTAAATCGAGTTTGTTTTGTATTTATGAGTAAAATAATTTTGGATTGAGTTTTTGGTTTTGAATGTAATAATATTCCTTCCCCAGTAATTAAGTTGTTTTTCTATATTATTGTTTAATAGTTTTACTTCTCTAGTAAAAAAATCTAAGTTATTTCTCTATAATAAACTCATTCTTAGTTGGTTTTTAATAAAATCTCAAGTAAGAAAACAAAATGTTTTAATGATATTTCCTTGTTCAGGTATGTGTATGTTTTCTCGTGCTATAAAAGTATAATGTATAAATCTAAATCATGTTTAAGTGTAGATGTATAATAAAAAAGAAGATTCATAAAACTAGTCAATAATACAATTGTAGCATGCATAGATTTAATATGTAAATAACTAACTTAATAGTAAAATGCGTGGCACGAGTGGTTATAGTAGATCCTGTAGGTTCCTTGAGTTTCTTGTTTCCAAAAATGGATGAGCCAACCTGTCAACCATATGTAGATAACTAACTTTATAGTAAAATACCTCGCACTGTAGGTTATAGTAAATCATGTAGTTTGATGCAGATCTTGTTGTCACTGCTGGTTATAGTAGATCATGTCGTTTGATGGAGATCTTGTAGGTTCCCTTCACGTTCTACTCGAAGCCTTTGTTTCAAAAATTGGATGAACCAACCTGTCAACCATCCTTGTTGACCCTAGAAAACTAATGGGTTTCCTAGCTCCCCAACCCATCAACCAAAATCCCAAAAATAACTTCCTTCTTTTCAAAAGATTCATTTTGATGCCTTGTTTTGCAATCTAATTGAAAATAAAATATTATTTCTTCGTACTTATTTTTTTGAGCAGTTTAATGATATCAAGACTAGTTAAGATAAAAAAAGTTCAAACCACAATAAAATAATATCAATTATCTTATCTAAAACAATAAAAATTCAAATAACAAAATAATTTAATATAAATGTAATTGTAACGTCCCCAAATCTCCGACCAGGCAAGAGGACACTACTAACACCCAACAAACAAAAAACTAGCCCCATGAAGTTTTACACAACTAAAAACTGACAAACTGAAATGCTTTTGAAGTATAACATGCATAGGGGCAAACAACCCCGTGAACATGAACATGAATAAATGCTGATATTGAAAGCTTAACATAATGCATACTAATATGCATAAAACATACATGGATACACAGTTACTCAACATTCAGTGGAAGCAAAACATATACATTCCAGCATTCAACATGTTCATCAGAATTCATGAAACAGTAGATATAATTGCAGAGAGGAAATAGTGAGGAGTACTTATCTTTTAATGAAGAACTCGCTCCGCAACCAGCTACGTCGCTGCAACGTTCCACCCAACCATAGGCTAGCATGCTCATCAATCTCTCAGCAACACTGCCACCCCCGAGCTGGGCATGATTCCTCAAGGAGTAAGGTTCAATGTAGGCTTACACATAGCCAAGATACACAAATCAGCTAAGCCCACACAGCAAGGCTTACTAGGTCGTCAAGGAGCTAGGAAAGGATAAATGCTAAGCTAGTGGCTTCAACACAAGTCTTCTCAAGCATACCCGGCCTTTAATCCCACTCTCAACAGTCCGAAGACCAACCAATGCATACCGCAGCAAAAAAATCCATTCACAGCTCTGTGAAGAAGGTAAAGACAACCGGGTGACAATCCCAAACAAAAGGTGAAACACATTTCAGGTCCACAAGACAACTCAGGGTTGTTCTTGGCCCTAACGTGGCCAAAACAACTCAACAGCAACCCAAAACCCGGGTACATCAACAGCCACAAACTCACAATGAGAACTATGGCAACCTTACACACTCCGCAGTTGGGGAAGAAGCAGAACTCCCAGCATAGACATGGGACAACTAAGCCAACGAATGTGGCAATCAACAGCCAACCATCCTCCATGAGCCCACATCACACAAAATCCCCAATGTAATGGTTGGAGAACTTACATAGGTAGAAAAAGGGAAAAAGAACAAACTCTCAACCTGTGCGCGAAGGAAAAGACACAGTCCAAAATAGAAGAAGGAAGCACACACACACATTTCGAAATGGAAGAAGAAATTGGACTCTCAATAGCATCCAAAAAAGCATGGAAAAGAAACGAAAGCAACCCAATCTTGGGCTAAACCAACAGTAAGCCCGGATTGTGGATGAAAACCATAGCTATTTCACATACACAACAGAAATTGTGCCCTTGAGGCCACTTTTCTAGCTCGCTGCATGCACAAAACCAAAGGAGATCCCCGACTGGTGCGTGAGGAAAATGATCGAAAAACTGTGTGTGAGGAAAACATAATGTCTCTCTCTGTGAGGAAGATGAACTGGCCCCTGCGCGTCCCTGCGTGAGGGTGAACAACTCCCTATGCATGAGGGAGCTGACACTCGAGAGAATGGCGTCGTGGAGAGAATGGCGGTGGTTTGCTTGCCAACGTGAGGTCAACCTGCGTGTGGGCAAGGACTGACAGTCCTACCACACTCCACTCCCAGCCATAAGTGCCTCAAGTACTCAACAAAATATTAAAGTGGAATTTGGATAAGACAAGTAAATATGGACAATTGAAACAGGGTGGTAACACATGGATTTCCCCCCCATAGTCTAAGGTTTGACATCCCCCACCCTTATCGTTTGGAATCATTCCCTTTTCATTTTAACGTTCCGTCGTAGCTTGCTGTAGGTTTATTTTAATTGATGTGCGTATTTACATGATGCCAAACTATAATGTGCTGGATAGCACGATATACCATCTGCAACATACACAACCAAATCGATGGTGGGACTTTTGCCTTTAGCTCCTCACCATGATTAATTACATTATATACATCATGCAAACTGGGTCAAAACCGGGGTGTTACAGTAATACAACAAAGTAAATGTTACATACAAATAACATCATCTTTTAGCAAACTACTCAAACAACCTACATTTCATATAATATCCATATAACCATATAATACAGTAAAATGAAAGGTAATATCATACCATCCAAATGATTCAGCTTCTCCTCATATATATTCACTCAGACCATTGTAATTTATACACTTTAATGAGATCGATTAAAACAACCAATGGTTCTGAAATGGTAATGAAATATAATTATATGACAAAGGTAAGATCAAACCATGTTAAATAAAATAAGATATGCATTCAATGAAACAACTGTAGTTGTTTTAAAAATAAAACAAATACCTGTTTTAAAAATATAACAAATACCTTCATGTATTAATAATGTCTTAGATTTCCAAGCAGCTGAATGTTTGGAGCGGAGAATCGATGGGAGAATCGATGGACGGTTCCCATGGCCCCTGCTAATATTTGAAGATATAGTCTGGGTGAGTGTCAGCCCCGGGCACGGGTCTGAGCAGTACACACGCCGGTGAGTACCTAAGTACTGGATATTCGATCAATGCAGTATCATCATCCTCCTCTACCTGCATCTCGACATCTACAGAATTTCGATTGCGAGTTTCCTCTACCTCCGTGTCGACATCCACAGAATTTGGATTCATAGTTTGCTCTACCTCCATGTCTACATCCACAGAATTTGGATTCATAGTTTGCTCTACCTCCATGTCGACATCCACAGAATTTTGATTTCGAGTTTGATTTGGATTTGGAATTCCTGCAGCTTGTTGCAATACAGAGTCTGTATTTTGAGTTTCTACAGTTTGTTGCAATACAGAGTCTGGATTTTGAGTTCCTGCAGTTTGTTGCATCAACAAGGAACTGGAAATGGATCTTGTACAAGTAGTAATATGGGGACCTTCATCGTTGGCTGCTGCCGTTTCAATGCATCTCTTCTTTACCAGCGGCGCCGTTGCCGTATCAGAACCTCCCTCGTTATTACTATTCTCTCCGCGCCGCTTGATAGCTGCGGATTTAGACACATTATCACCATCCTTATTATAACTATCCTATTTGACCTAAACCTAATTATGGAAATGGTAAATTGTCATACCGGCTATTCTTGGAGAGAACCTTCGGGTTATGCCGTTCGCATCGTTTGGCAGATCATTATCGCTGTTCCCTCTGCCCTGCACTCTTCCTCCTGTAACATTTGGATCCATACGATCTTCATGCTCACGATCCTCATTATCACTATCATAATTTAGCTGTAATTGTAATTAGAATGGGGACTTTTGATACCTGTTGTTCTTGGCCGCAACATCCTTTGAGTTAAGCCATTCGCAGCCCTCCCCGTTGCAGTGTCAGAAGCTCCCTCTCCCTCATTATCGCTATTCCCTCTGCGCTCCATTTTTCACCTCCGAGGTTGGATCCAGACGTTCGGTTATCAACAAACCGAAGCGTATCGACTATCTACGAAGCAAATCGTCTTGACTACCCTCTGCGGTACTAAACCCCCCTGTATACACTATGAAGCAAATCGTATTCACTACCCTCAGCGGTACTAAACGCCCCTTGTATAGAGGCGAAAATGCTTTAATATTTATATAGATATCCCGAATGAAAGTTGACTGCCTCGAAACTCAACGAACTATAATAAAATAATATATTTGCAGGAGTAGTCTAAACATTCGAAAACTGGAAATTTTTTTATATTTTTCGCACGATTTTGAAATACAACCGCGTAGAAACTTTTACAAAAATTGGTTACAACATTCAAACTCTGAAATTTTGGATGCTTATATTTCAAAGGTTATTGACGGTATTAATCTATTTCTTACCATTTTCAAATTTTGCAAAATAAAAAACAAAGATTCCCGTGAGGACCAAATCTTCTAATATTTTAGACGTCTCCTGTATTTTCAATCAATTTAAAAAAAAATTAATTAATAACCATTAAATGGCTCTACTTTACTTTATTGGATATCGTCCACGGAATTCTCGTAAAGTGAATATAAAAGAAAACTATTTTATTTTTTGGTATATTTAAAAATATCTTAAATGTACCTAAGAAATCGAGTCAATAGAGGTTGAAATTGTCAACCTATAAGAGGTAAAACATCATGACGTGGAAATTAAACATTGGAGTAGTGAGGCGGTGTCATCAAAATCGTCGTTCACATTGGAAGTTATTTGTACTCAAATTGATTTGGTAATGGAAATTAAAGCTTCATATAGTGGAGTAGATTATGGGAATTATTTGTTTCGAAATTAGTTTATGTGGAGTAGATTATGGAATTATTTGTTTCAAAAATTAGTTTTATTTGGTATTGAAAACACGATTTCGATTTTTATTTAATGGGAAATATATTTAAATTATTTATATAATAAATGAAACAAACTTAATATATAAAGGCATCCTAGATTTTGATTTTTTTTTGGTATGAAAGGCTTAATTTTTTTTCTAAATGTTATTTAATTGTATTTTTACAATGTTGACCTTTTATTTTTATACATAAAATTAGTAAAATTTTAAATATCAAATATTTTTATTACACAGGAGTTTTAAGTATCAAACATTTCATGGGATAGATGTAAAAATGTCATATGTTTGTAACTTCTTGTATAATTAACTTAGATCCAAATCCTAGGTCCTATCAAGTATCGAGAAGGATCAAATCTCTTGAGATACAAACCTCTTTTCGAATAGATCCTTGTGTGCAATTCGTGAGAAGAGGTTTGCACAATGAGAGATTTGATATATCTCAACACTTGATATAGTCTATGATTTGGATCTAGGCTCAAGTCGTGGGAAGAGACATAAAACTGGAGTTTGATAAGCATTGAAATGAACATGTTAAGTTGAAAACATAGATACAATCATGACTATTATCATAATGCATTAATTACTATTAAGGATTAAGTAAATTGTTAAACTAGAAAATAGAGACAATAATTTTGTAAGGATTAAATAAATGAAAATATGCTTCACATCGTGATCATTCTCAATCTATCTTCTTCATCTTTTCTTATCTTCAAACCCCATAGTTTTGACAACTCATATCGATCATATCAGAATCAAAGTTGAAATCATAGACATGTCAAATCTTTAACTCAAGATATTGTTGTAAATTTCATACCTTGCCTCTCTTGCTTTCCAATTTTAATAGTATCTTTCTCCAATGCCAATGCTTGTGACATATGGATTGTTAACCCCCAAGCGAGTTTCAATTGAATTTGTTTTTTATTACCTATTTCTCTAAATGTAATAGGAACAACTTGAGGAAATGATTCATCCCATGGTACCTCCACATAATTATCAAATTTTATTAAAACATACATGGGTGGTTCTGGAGGTGCACTTCCAGGGTTATATACAATTTGTTGTATAACTCTTATATAATAATGCATCCATAATTTTTTTTTTCTAACAGTGAAATCATAACTCGATCCTTGTCGTCCTTTTTTTTGCACAACGACCATTAAGTCCAAGTTGTTAATATGTCATGGAAATGTCTTGGAAACATTTTTAATCTCTTGCGAAAAAATAATGGTGTGTCCTTGATATTTGTATTGTCCAACTATTGAATGCAGCACATGCAAAATTGGACTTGCACGTGATATCATCAGCTCTTCAACTTGTGTGAGATTTTCAAAGACATAAGGTTGAGTTCTTGGATCCATGTGGCTCTTAGCTGAGAATCTCTGCTTAGATCTCTCTCTTAGACATCGCACGCACATTGGACCTGAACTTGAATTACGTACTTGTATTCCAGCATACGACTCCTCGCATATTTTGAGATGGTTAATTTCAATCTCCTTATCTCAGACGATATTAGCAATTGGAATTGCTTGAAAATGAACCATGTCATCAATAGGTTGCTCTCTCACCATTACACATTGAGCATCTCCCATAGTTGGTTCTACAGGTATGTTGGTTGAATATTGTCTTTGTTGTTCTACATTTTGATTTCTTCAGTGTTGTTCTACAAATTGATTTCTTTGTTCTTCCAATTGCTTCAACTTTCTCTCTCGATATGCTCTTTGTCACTCAACGTTTCATTTTCTTTGTTCTTCTCATTCTTTTGTTGTCAATCTATCTAACTTTATTTTTCAATATTCTTTTTGTCGATCTTCATTTGGTTTTCTTCATTCTTCTGCAGTGATTTCGACCAACTTTCTTTTTCTATATTCTTTTTGTTGTTCTTCTTTTCGTTTCAAGTCTTTTTTTCACTATTTTGTTGTCATTTCATTAGATTTTATTCCTTCATATGCTTTCTGACATTCAATATTCTTTATTTATTGTTCTTCTCCTGTTTGTCTCATAGCATCTTCTCCATGCACATATTCCATTTCTATTTCACACTCTATGTAAAAATGTCAAGCATTAACATTTACACTGAAATTTATGCATCTATGAAATCCACACTCAAATTTATGCATCCATGAAATCTACACTGAAATCAATGCATCCAAGGAATATCAACTACTTTGAAAATTATTGAATGATAGAACACCATACACTGAAATCTATGCAAGTATAAAATTCAATATATTTTCTAAAAAATTAGGTGATTTGGGAGGATCGAACCTTGGGCAACATGCCCATTATCCCAACACCCTTACAACTATACCATAGGTAGTTCTTATTATACATAGTAAATAACTCGTATATAAACTTGAATAAGCGTCCAGGGAATAACAACTACACTGAAAATTATGCAATGATAAAATACCATACACTAAAATCTATGTAAGTATAAAACACCATACAGTGAAATCTATGAATGTATAAAATTCAATATATTTTCTAAAAAATTAGGTGATCTAGCAGAATCGAATCTTGCACCTCACAACCATTACCCCAACACCCTTACCACTATACTATACATAGTAAATAACTTATATATAAACTTGAATAATATGTTTATTTATACAAATAATAAATTTAAATTATATGTTAATTCAAATTTCAATATAAATATAAAATTATATTTAAATTTAAACTTTAAATATATTTTAATATGTTAAAATTAAGATCCCTATGTTAATGCAGGGCAAGGGCGATGGTGCAAAAGGGGGCGATGGAGGAGGGGAGGTCGCAAGAGAAAGGAGGTCAAGAGGAGGAGGATTGTGGAGTGAGGGAAGAATGTGAGGTCGTGAACGAGGGGAGGGATGCACAGGAGGAAGACTGGACCTAGAGGGATATACAGGAGGGGATATGAGTTCGCAGAGGAGGGGAGGAGGGAAGGTTGAAAAGGAGGGAACTTGGGAGGAGGGAGACAAGGAGATGCAATGCTACAAAGGGAGAGGAGAAGGGGAGGTCATGGAGGAGGGGAGGGATGCACAGACAAAGTGGATATGGAGGGATGTGCAGGAGAGTGGAGGGAAGGTCCACCTCTATGTCATGGGATATTGGAGGGAAGGCGCAATGCGAGGTCGCAGAGGAGGGGAGGAGAATGGCGATGAGCTAGAGATGGAGAATGGCAAGGGAAATACATTTAATTTTAATATAAAATTAATTTATAATAAATTAAATCATTTAAAAATGGCGAGGAGGTGGAGTTGGAGAATGGAGAGGAGATAAATTTAAAATGAGATTACATGTTCATAGATATGTTTTGGTTTTGATCAGATTCCCTCTTTGTTGCTTCCCTTCTCTTTGCCACAGATTCTAGTTTTTATAGTTTTTTGTTGTTGTTATGTATATTAGCTTTGGTGTATTATATAGCCATTGATTTCATTCAAAAGAAAATACACATTTTTTTATTAATGGTCGAGATAATATTTATTTTTTATTATTATTATTTTGTTGGGAACAAATGTTACAACATCTCCCTCATACTCGCAAATATTATTTATGGCCAGCATAATATCGACAAACGTTATAAGATCTCCCTCATACTCGGTTGTAGAGTGCCTCTTGGTGATATAAGTTATAAGATTTTATAGTTTAGTCAGAGCCACTTAAGACTAGCCAGCTTGGTATAAAAATATCAAGTCTTGGTTAAACCATTAGGGAGTCCAAAAATAAATGCCATTCTACATAATATAATAGACTTAAACGAATTATTACATTTAAAGTTAACGATATGATAATCTTAAAAGTTAGAGTGTAAAAGAAACGTAAAATATTATAAAGAGGTGATCAATAATAATCAAGAAGGAAAAAAATATCACCCTATTTTAACTACCTTAAAGAAGAAAATCAACATTGTTAAAATAAAAACAAAGATAACTCTCATATGCTCTATTGTCAAAGAGGGCATTGGTCGGTTCTTAAAAGGTAGTGTATGAAATAATCTATCATCTTTGTGACACAAAGAGTGTTGAAGACTAAACCAAATTTCTCAAACAACTTTATGCATACATCTGCATTAGAATGCAATTTCAAACATTTGCTAGATTATCCATCTTCGTAACATTTTAACTCATCATAATTGTGTTGGTTTAGGAATGCATGTCTTAAATATTTTTGCACATAGAATTACAATTCTAAATAAAACCAAGTACTCCCTTTTCTTTTAACATTCGTCCAATAGACCAAGTTGGTCCTAGTGGACATTTAGAACTATCATTATAATATGGCTATGATGATGTGGTTTCCCATGTGCATACCCACCTATTGCATTATAAATTATCCTTTGTAAATATTTAATATAAATATAAGATGTAATATCCATCTTCTACACCTATATTTTTTTCATTGAAAGTGTAGCAGTGTACCAATTCCTAGTGAGGAGCTCAATAACAAGGCGTAGCCAATAAATTTTGTAAGTATTGTTGTGATTTCTTAAGTTGTAATTTGAATTTGTAGACTTAGGAGACTAAAGGTGTGATGCAACTAAACAATGGGGGAAAACGAATCCACTATAGGGAGAGTTGAACGGTTGGGAAACCATGAGGATATAAGTTATTAATGAGGGGTGTCATCTTAGAACTACAAGCATTTGAAGAAAAGTGAACTTTAATGTTCACTTGATAACCATAACTTTATAAATGGTGTCCTAAGTTGAGGTGAGTGTATAATTCACATAAGAATTTATAAATTACCTATGATCTATGTATTAGCAAAAATTTATTATTAATCATTCTAATATTTAATAATTATCTTAATT
>LPNX010576572.1:6095-16438 GCA_001517045.1 Pseudotsuga menziesii | reverse complement strand
TTCCGACTGCTCACAAGTGATCCCCATCGCTGAACAAGAGGGATAGGTCGCATCAGTGGAGACTGTAGAAAAGCCAAATTTTGTAAGTTAATTTACCAACATTTAAAAATTCTATGTACATTTGTTCAAATTCCAAAACCAAAATAACATTTTTACTTACTGTACGTGAGTAAGTAATGGTGGGTCTTGGTGCATCACTAACAGCGACCCTGATTGGGTGCTCTTCAAGCACCACTTGCTCTTCAAATGGCTCTTATATTCTATACATGGTAAACATATCTCTTTAAAAGAATTACAAACAAAGTGTTTAGGAGACTTACCTTCATTCTCAAATGGATCTTGTATTGACCTTTTCATGGGAATGTCTTATTCTTGTTGTTCTTCATCTGAGTTTAACTTGTATAGTTTGAACGACAATTCTTCAGCTGAGTTGTACTTTCATATTTTCACATTTTGGAGATATGTTAGATCTTTACGAAGTAATTCCATAATCTCTGCTTCTTGTTCTTTATTGGATTAGAGTTGTTCTAATCTAAGCCATAGTTCCTTAGTTGATTTGCACTTCACTATCTTTTTCTTTTGGATATCTTTAGGCCTTTAAGGATGGATTTCATAGCCATTGAATTATTGTTATTTGCTTCAGTTTGAATTGTTGTTTTAACTTTATTTGGAGGTGTATATCTAGTAACAACTCATTTCCATACACCAATTCCTTTTTCCTCGAGATAAGCCTGCATTCTCATTTTCCAGATCAAGTAATATTCTGTCTCATAAGACAATGATACTCATTCATTGAGAACCCCACGGTGTGTCAAATATCTCCTTCAGGGTGATAAGTATTTCTTTGAAGGACCCTCTCTGATACCAATTGTTGGACACACCAGGTACACTGAGAGGGTGTAGGTTGAATTAGTGTGCGCAACTTTTATTAATTTTTCAATTTTAGCAATCAACAAATTATTCAATATTATGAATTATAACATTATCATTATGTAATCATCATCATTATGATCATCATCATAATGATAATCACATAAGAAGCATAGCATGATACACAATACTGTTAGGATTATAACCCTCCCTTATCCAATTTGGTCAATTATGTCTAAATTAGGAGTCCTTTCAGTTTATTTTTAGTCACTAGTACCATTGGATCCACTTGGCCTAATTGGGGCACATGTACCCATTACTAAATTGTGGGGAACACTAATTGAGGCCAACTGCCACTGATTTCACTTGCATGCATCAGTTTAGGAGCATCCTAGATCAATCCCTACAAATTAGGAGCCACTGGGAGTGCCGAAACCAACCTCCATTAGTTGAGTTCAGTTGGTGACTAGTCAAGCTCAGTTAGGAATCAGTTACATTTAGTTCTAGTCTGTTACATTAAGTTCTACTCAGTTAGTGCTAGGTTTGCATGGCTGCATGCAAGTGAGGCTCATTCTACCCTAGTCAGTTAGACTAGTAAACACTGAATTAGACACTTGAGTTTGGGTTTTGAACTTCGATAATGATTTAGACAAGGTTAGTTAAACATTCAGTCAAGTAGAGTCAAACCAATTAGAATTTCCACACATGGATTTAAATTGCATGAGGCTATTTATCCATTGTACTTCATTGTAATTAATTATCTAATTACTTTTCATTAATGAAAGCATTCATAGTTGCAAGCCATTTTTGCACTGTTTCATTATTCAATTTATGAGTAAAGTTGTATGATCTATCTTGTGAGTTGTGTGTTGGTCCATAGACCTATGTGCTCAATTTAATATGGCAGAGCCTCAGCAGGACAAGGCACTTCTCCTACTACAGATTCATACTTGCATCAAATTTTTTTTTGAGAAAAATTGATCCTTCTGTTAGATTTTTAACATTAATCTAGCATAACATTAGGATCTTTAACTGAGAGAACAACAAGCATAGCAATAAAACACAAGAGACAATGAACACAATGTTTTTCCTTTGGGAAACCATAAATGGAGAAAACCCCTCAACTTCTTTAGAAATAGAATCAACACCAAAAGTGAAACCTAAAATAGTAAGATGATCTCCCGATAGCAGTAACCTCTTTCTTCCTTGCCCTAGTGTCTTCCTCTTCCTCAACTATGCACTACAACTGAGTGTGAGTGAGTGTATGATAAATAGAGAGGATAGCTCTCTATTTATACTACTTCTCGACTTGACTAATCCCAACTAGGGTCGAATTCACTAGGTGAGTCTAATAACCCTAGTGCCCTGGAACTGCGGGGACTTTAACCCTTAGACAATAGGAGGGCTACCCACCTTGACTTGACATGACTGGTTTACATTATAGAAACTCTCGATAGGAACCTCAAGGCATGACATGACTCAAGTACATTACAAATACATTCTAGAATAAACATCATGTTAAGATACATAAGAAATACAAGTGAATACATTCCGAAGTTTCAATTACATCAACACTCCTTCTTAACTAGGAAGGGTATTCTCTCGACACAATTTATCAGCACAAGTCTTCTTCTTTGTATCATCTATATCATCATCGAGTCTTCGTCATATTGATCTTTAAGTCATCTCTATCTTCAAGTCACCTTCATCTTCAAGTCATCTTCACCTGGATCTAGATCATCCCTCAATCTGGATCATCTCTGGAGCATCATCTCTAGATCTAGATCATCCCTTGATCTGGATCATCTCTGCTGGATCATCATCACTGGATCATCAGGGGTGATATCTCATGATTCTTCTCATCATAGGAATTTCTATAGAGCCAGCCCCTTTTCATGCTAGTTGTAGGCCTAGCCTCCATGTAGGTCTTCTTCAGCACTTATATTTGACCCTAAGTCAGAATGGCCCACCCAACACTTATATTTGATCATGTAGGAACTAATCCTATAATCATATAAAAAAAGCACGCCCAACACTCACATCTGGCCATGTGGGAACCAATCCCACAGCCCTGTCAGAAAGTCCCAACACTCACATTTGACACATGCGAGGAACCAATCCAACATACATGTTAAAAAAGGCCTAGCACTTATATTTGACACATGTGAGGAACCAATCCAACATACATGTTCAAAAAGGCTCTGCACTTACATCCTGTACATGCAAGGAACCAATCCAACATGCATGTTCGAAAGGGCTCTGCACTTACATATGACACATGCAAGGAACCAATCCAACATGCATGTTCGAAAGGGCTCTGCACTTACATCTGACACATGAAAGGAACCAATCCAACATGCATGTTCGAAAGGGATCTGCAATTACATCCGACACATGCGAGGAACCAATCCAACATGCATGTTCAAAAGGGTGTGCACTCACATCTGATCAAGTAGGAACCAATCCTACAGTTATATCAGAATGCCCCTAGTCCCAGATTGAGCTACTTGGTAACTGACCAGGTGCCTCCATTCCAAGAATTGAATTCAGCGCTTACTTATGATCATGTAGAAACCAATCCTACAGTCACATCAGAAGGGATCAGCACTCATATCTAACATGGAATGAACCAATCCTCACCATGACAGAATGGATCAGCCCTTACATCTAGCCATGGAAGAAACCAATCCTCTCACCATGTCAGAATGGCTCCGGGTCTCAATCGTTTCCCTTTGGAGGAAGCCTCGATCTAGAGAACACCAAGCTTCTCCCTGAAGTACTCAAAATTCACCTTAGATAATGGCTTTGTCAACACATGAGCTATCTATTTCTCTGTCGCAACATATTGGAGCTTCACTGCTCCCCTCTGCACCATATCCCTGATATAGTGATACTTGATCTCTATATGCTCCCACTTGTCATGGAACACTGGATTCTATGACAACTTCACGCAACTCTGGTTGTCACAATGTATACAAGTAGCATCCATCTGGAGATCAAATAAATTAGATAGTATATTCCTTAGCCATACTGCGTCACAATTAGCTGAACAAGCTGCAACATACTCTGCTTCAGCTGTACTCAGTGGCACACATGATTGCTTCCTATGAAACCAAGAGATCACACCCGAGCCCATACTTAAGCAATAGCCTGAAGTGCTCTTCCTATCGATGGAACTTCCTACCCAATCTGAATCAACATAACCCTCCAAGTTAATTTTCTGATTCGCCTTGTACTTGATCCCATATTCAATTGTACCCCTTAGGTACCTCAGAATATGATTTGTAGCAATCAAGTGAACATGTCTCGGATCTATCAGGAACTGGCTCAAGGTGTTCACAGCAAAGCAAATATCTAGTCTCGTGTTCGTCAAGTACATCAAGGATCCAATCATCTGATCATACATCATAGCATCAACCACTTCTGATGAATCATCACTCAACAGCTTTAGGTTTGATGCCATAGGTGTGGTCACGGCCTTGCAGTCCATCATCCCAAACCTCTTCAGGATCTCCATTACATACTTCCCTTGTCCAAGGGAGATTCCATCTGCATTGTGCCACACCTCCATGCCTATAAAATAATGCATCATACCCAAGTCCTTCATTTTGAACTTGGCAGCACGCTTTCTCTTCATATCAGTAATCAACCCATCCATACTTGTTACAAAAAACTTATCTACATATAGTAGTAGCATCACTGGGTTGCCATCTTCAACCTTGTAGTAAAGGTTGGAATCTGCTTTACTCTTGGTAAATCCCAAACTGGATAGAAAGCTGTCAATTCTACCGTACCATGTCCTAGGTGCCTGTTTCAAACCATACAGGGCTTTTTTTAATCTACACACATGAGACTCCCTGTCATGTGTCTCAAAACCGAGTGGTTTCTCTACATACACTTCCTCTTCCACTACACCATTCAAGGAGGCAGTCTTGACATCCATTTGGTGTATCTTCCATTTCATCACTGCAGCCAGAGCAAGTACTAATCTAATGGAAGTGTATCTGGCTACAGGTGCAAAGGTTTCTTCATAATCTATTCTTTCTTTTTGTGAGAAGCCACGAGCCACAAATGTTTCCTTATATTTCTCTATGCTACCATCTGTAGCATTCTTGATCTTGTAGATCCATTTGGAAGTTACAACCAACTTCCCTTCTGGTCTTGGGAAAACATCCCAAACATCATTCTTCATGATCTATTGATACTCTTTGATCATAGCATCCTTCCACTCTTTCCATTCTGTCGCTTCTTCATAATTGGAAGGTTCTTCATTGATAAAGTCACATAGTAAAGCTACATATCCGGAGCAAGATCTAGTTCTCTTTCTTTCTCTGTGATTCTCTTCTGGAGCCCCATATATTTCTGCACCATGGATAGCTTCTCGTACCCAAGCAGGTTTCCTCTTGTGAGGATTCTTCTCTTGAGGTGGATCTATAGGTCTTTGTGGTTCTTCAAATTCTTGATCTTATTCTTGAGTTTCTTCATTCCTGGTTGTATCATGAATTCTGGGTGCTTCTGCTTCGTAAGGTTCTTCAGCAGGTCTATTTCTGGATTTGTTGTAAGCTGTGTCTTCAACAAATGTTACATCCCTACTGATGTCGATATTCTTGAATCTTGGGAAGTATATTCTGTAAGACTTCGAGCTTTCAGAGTATTCCACAAATATACCCTTCTTTCCTGAAGGATCTAACTTTGTCCTCTTTTCTTTCAGAATGTGTATGTACACCGGACAACCAAATATTCTAAGATGGTTGACTTCTGGTTTCTTGCCAGAGAAGACTTCTTTAGGAGTCTTGTTCTCACGTACTCTGTGTGGAGTATGGTTCTGTACATACACCGTTGTTCTGGTAGCCTCTGCCCATAGATGCATCGGAAGATCTTGATCATGTAGCATTGCTCTTGCAACTTCCATGATAGTTCTATTCTTCCTTTCTGCAACCCCATTCTATTGAGGATTATATGGAGTGGATAACTCCCTCTTAATCCTTGATTCTTTACATAAGTCTTTGAATTCATTTGATGTGAATTCTTTGCCATTATCTTATCGAAAGGTCTTGATCTTCTCTTCAGTGTGGTTCTCGATCAAGGATTTGAATTCCTTGAACTTGTTGAAAACTTCATCTTTGTTCTTCATGAAGTAAATCCATGTCTTCCTAGAAAAGTCACCAATGAAAGAAACATAGTATACATACCCGCTTAGAGAACTTGATGACATTGGTTCACATACATCGGAGTGGATGATTTTCAATATTCCTTTTGCTTTGCTTTCGCTACTTGGAAATGTCTTCTTTGTATTCTTTCCTTTCGCACATCCTTTGCAGACTCCTTCATGTTTTGCTTGAATTTTTGGAATCCCTTCAACAACTTTTCTTGCAAGTGGTAGTGCTCTGTAATGCACATGTGCAACCCTTTTGTGCCAAAGTTCATTTGGCTCTACTGTGTCATGGACCAAAGCTTGTTCTGGATGGCCCTTCAATTTGTATAATCCTCCTTCTTTTCTCTCCAATCACTATTGCATCATCAATAGTATTTCCTCTTGACCACATGAGTACTTGGCCATCTACAAATGAAACTCTTATGCCTTTTTCATCCAGTGCCGATATGGATAGAAGATTCTTCTTTAGTCTTGGTACAAACAAGACATCCTTCATTTTCATAGACTTTCCGAAGTCTAGCTTGTAGGAGGATTCACCTCTACCTTTTATGGGATATTGGTAGTCATCCCCAAGTTTCACCTTATGGGGTGAATTATGTTCGGATAGTTTCTCAAAGAATTCCTTGAAACCTGTCATGTGTTTGAAAGCCCCACTATCAATAAGCCAATCTTTGCTTCCATGAGTGATAGTTCCCGTGAGAGCAGAGATCAGAACATATTTATCTTCACTTGAAGAGTCTTCACTTTCTTGTTTTACTCTCTTTCTGGGAGGATCATCATCCTTAGTAGTGTGAGCATGATGTCTTCTTTTGGAGTTCCTCTTCTTCTTGTATCCATTCTTATTCATGGGACAATTTCTAGCATAGTGTCCTATTTCATCACATGTATAACATCTGAGTTTAGATGAACCTTTCTGATGAGAATGCTTACCTTGCTGATGATGCTTTTCCCTTCTTCCTTTCTTGGAGTGTAATGTGAGAGCTTGAGCTTCACTTCCCATATTTTCTTCTCGAGCTGCTATTCAAGCCTCTTCTTGTGAATATTCTTCCCACAGTCTACTAAACTTGACTAACTTTTTCCTAGCACAGATTCCTTGGATGAAAGAATCCCATGACCTAGGGAGGCCATTCAAAGTTGTTATCACAATTTCTGCATCCTCTACTTCTTCATCTACTGCTTCCAGTTGTTCTTTGATCTAGGAGACCCTTGTGAAGTATGACTAGATGGTCTCCTCATTCTCGATCTTTACATTCTTCAACTGGTTCCTTAGAGTCATCTTCCGATTGATGTTCTTCCCTTCAAACAATTTGGTTAGGGCATCAAACATAGATTTAGGTGTGTTGAGGGAGGACACCTATGGTATGAGGTGATCCTTAATGGAATCAACAACGATTCTCTTTTCCATAACCAACTTCTTCTTATGTAAGGCATTGGCCTCATCTCCCTCTGGAATTGGAACCTCCTCACTGATATAGGAGTCCAACTCATTTTCTTCCAGGACCAGGGAGATCCTATACTTCTAGGCTCAGAATTTATTAGCTCCCTCAAGATATTCATCAAGCTTGGTATGATGAGACATCTTAACTAAGAACCTCAAATGGAAATACAAAATATTTAGATCTTACCAAGTTAAGATGTCGGATCTGGATTTGGAGCTGAAATCCTACAGTGATGGTTTAGGAGCAGATTAGGGTTTTGCTTTTTTGGAGTTCTATCCAACCAAATGCTTTGAATTTGATCCCTAACTTTGATTTTGGGGAGGATATCAATCCAGGCCTGGGATCACTGAAAAATTCCACTTTTGTGAAAAGCCCTAATTTTCGGTAGCAATGTCAGGTCCAAAACTAAAATACCTCAGAATTGGATTCTATTTCGACAGAAAGATGCGCCCTAGGGAGGAGAGTTATTCCACCCCACTTTTGCTGAAAATATATGGAGAGAGATCCACAAAATAGGAATCCCTAGTTCCCGCATTTGCATAGTGTGTTCTTCTCAAGTTAGCTCTGATACAATGTTATATTTTTAACATTAAGCTAGCATAACATTAGGATATTTAACTAAGAGAACAACAAGCACAACAATCAAACACAAGAGACAATGAACACAGTGTTTTTGCTCAGGGAAACCATAAATGGAGAAAACCCTGCAACTTCCTCAGAGATAGAATCAGCACCAAAAGTGAAACCCAAAAATATTAAGATGATCTCCCGACAATAGTAACTTGTTTCTTCCTTGCCCCAGTGTCTTTCTCTTCCTCAGCTATGCGCTACAACTGAGTGTGAGTGCATGTATGATAAATAGAGAGGCTAGCTCTCTATTTATACTAATTCCTGACTTGACTAAACCCAACTAGGGCTGACTTCACTAGGTGAGTCTAATAACCCTCGTGCCCCGGAATCGCAGGGAACTTAACCCTTAGACAATAGGAGGGTTACCCACCTTGACTTGACATGAATTGTTTACCTTATAGAAACTCCTGATAGGAACCTCGGGGCATGACATGACTCAAGTACATTACAAATACATCTCTGAATAAACATCGGGTTACAATACATAAGAAATACAAGTGAATACACTTCGAAGTTACAATTACATCAACACCTTCCAGTACTGCACCAAAAGAAAATAATTTACCACTTAATATCCCAAGTAAAGGAATTGTTGATCAAGCTTGCTTGATCAACTATGATGGGTGTGAAGAAAATTCAAAAACTGTAGTTTGTCGACCTTACTTTGTCTATTTGATTGTGTGATTTACAAGTTTATCAGTCTCCTTCACCGCATTCACTACAACAACTCAGTCTCCTTCATTGCATTTGAAATGGCCCCTCCAATGGAGCTTCTCACTCCTTTCAACTATGACCAGTGGAAGGAGGATGTGGAGATGCAGCGTCGCTCCAGAAGACTCTTCAGACTCACAATGGAGACAGAGGAAGATTCAGTTCATTATGTTGACAAAGAAAAGTACTGGAATAGGCTTGATGAAGCATATGGATGCTTGTGCCTCTCAATATCTTGAGATATTCTCTTCCACATCAATGGATTGAAGACTCCCAAGGAGTTTTGGGATAAGATTGCTTCCTTGTTTGATAATCAAAATGACTTGAAGATCTGTCAGCTAGAGAATGAGCTGATTTCTCTTCATCCATCCAACTTCAAAACACTAAATGATTGCTTCACCAAATTCAAGAACCTGGTGTTCCAGTTGAAGCTGTGCAAGGTTGAGAAGGAGGATGATCAACTCATTCTTTCCATTCTCTCAAAAATTGGTACATACTACTTAGACTTTGTATCAAACTTTCATTCAGTGAAGCTCACTACTCCAAATTGGAGAATTCCTACTCTTAATGCCTTCATTGAATCTCTCACCTAGGAGATGGACAATTTGATCCAAATGGGGATCATTCGATCTTCCAAAGATCAAGCACTAGTTGCTGGAGGACCTAAGGTAGCGAATGATAAAGGGAAGCAAAAGGATGAGTTTCCTGTGGAGAAAGAGAAGTCAAATGAGCCTTCAGGATCGAAGAGAAGCACGAAGAATGGCAAAGGAAAGACCCTTTATTATTATTGTGGAAGGGGATTTCATCCAGAAAGCTCCTGTATGAGAAGAACAATTGATGAAATGGCTCTTCTTTTGAATAAACATAATATTACTATACTTGCTAGGGCAAGGAAGGATGACCACAGAGAAGAAACTTAAGAACATGAAGAGACATGCCAGGCACTGAAGGCTAGATATTCAACAACACATGCATTCATCATTGATTCTGGAGCATCCAATCATATGGTTTCATCCAGAGAATCATTCTCTTCCTTGTAGTATTTTGATGGGTAATAATAGTCAAATTCGAGCCAAAGGGAAGAGTTCTATCAAGCTTGAACATGGAAAGTTCAAATATGTTCTTTATGTGCCCTCCTTAGTTGCAAATATATTATCTGTATACCAAATGACTCATACTGGCTCTCCAAAATGAGTGATATTTGGTCCTAACTAAATGGAGATCACAAATATCTCTACTGGGAACATCATAGAAAAGGGTGCTGCAAATTATGCCTCCAAGGCATATGAGTTCTCACACTTCATGCCATTTTCAGAACCAATGCACTCTCAGGTGCCACTTGAAAGGGAAGGTAAAAAAATTCCATCTACTTCTTTTGCAGTTTCCACTAATATTGCAAAACCAACTGTAACAATTTATGAGATTGAGATTTAGGGTGATTCAGATCCATATTTAGTCCCTACTCCCAAGCAGGAAGATAGGGAGATGACTGTAAATCCATCTGACACACGGAAGACAAAGAACCTTGTGCTATGTCA
>LPNX010576553.1:89908-131690 GCA_001517045.1 Pseudotsuga menziesii | reverse complement strand
ATTAGCTTTGATTTTAGTATGATAAATTTCATCATCCAAGAGGGTAATGATACAATTTAATATATATGTTTATTTTTTTTTAATCTTTTTAATATAATAATTTTGAATTTAGAATGATAATTAAATTATGGAAAATAATTTTCGTCATAAATTTATGGTAATGAATATTAATTTGGTGACATATTATAGTAAAGACTATTTTAATACGATTATTTTTAATTTTGTTTAGATTTTCACTGCAGTTATTTTAAAATTTTTGGAAATCTATGTAATATTTAAAGCTTTTAATATGCTTCGGACTCAAGAGTAGAGTCTATCATAAGGAGAATGTATTTCTCAGTTGGAACAAGGTATCATTTAGTAGAGCTAAGAAGTCAGAAAATAAAAACCAAAGCCCTAAACTAGATAATATGATAAAAGTGTTTCTTTGTTACATCCAAGGGACAACATATAAGATTGCTAAGGTGTTGAAGAGAAGACATATAAAAACAACATTATGCCCGCCAAGCTCCCTAAGAAGAATGCTTGATAAAGCAAAAGACCTAATCAATCCCAAACTAAAGAAAGGTGTTTATTCAATTCCATGCTCATGTGGTGATGTTTACATAGGGGAAATCGGTCACTCAATAAGCATAAGGTTAAAAGAGCACTGCACCATGAATACCATTCATGGTAGGTCTAAATAATCAACTATGGTGGAGCATTCATAAAAAAAAGCCACCATGTTTGCATTGAAGATGCCTTGGTTCTAGCTCTCAAGGACAATTATTATAAGAGGCGCATTCAGGGAGCTATCAAAATTGAAAAACACCTAAGAAATTTCAACAAGGATGATGGCCTAACCTTAGGTGAAACTTGGAGGCCTATTATTCATTCCTTGAAATAATTTCATTAGGTAATATATATATATATATATATATAACTCAAATGGTAAGGTGTGTGGACACTCTCTTAGAGAGGGGGAGGTCACAAGTTCGAGCCTTGTGCCCTTCGAGGTCAGGCCTTCTGTTTGGAGGCCGGTGGTTCACCACCCTTACCATCCATGAAATATGAGGAAGTATTAGTGGGTTTACCAGTCACTTATTCCCATATATATAATGTCGGTTATTAACCAAAAAACTTATACAATATTTAATGAAAACGTGATACCTGGTTGCAATAATTGAGAAATGCATTCTCATGATGATGGACTCTACTCTCGAGTCTGAAACATGTCGAGAGATTCAAATATTACATAGGTTTCCAAACTCCTTTGAAATGATTATTATTTCAGTCACTTGTGACTGTGCTATTATGTTCATTAAAATTTGAAATTGAATTATTATTATTATTATTATTTTGTTCAATCATAATTTAATATATTATTAAAATTATAATATAATGTATATGGAATTTGAATATAAAATTAATGTTATTAATATATAAATAAGAGGTTTAAATAATTGAGTCTAATTTGAGTGGTTTTGGGATAAAGTGTTATCTTTGCCGCATAGGTTTTACTCTTACGAGTGTTATGTTGAGTTCATACCAAGTATATTGTTGTAATGACTTTGAGTCTTCTTGTTGACTTGGCCTTCTGTCTTAAAGAATCTAGGCCTTACATTGGATACCATATTTTTTCAAGCAGAAAAAAACTGTACTTTTTCTATTTATAAAAATAAACAAAAGGTACATCTCCCAAAAATATCTTACAATGCATACCATCTTATAAATGAGGGGAAGTCTTGTTGTTTAAAATTTTATAAAAATAAATAATTGTTACATTCTTCAAAGAAAAATATCTTATCTACTTTATGTAAGGTTGGATTTTACACCTTATACACCTACCCGTTAGGCCATGGTGTGATCCTCTTTATGGTGTATCAATGTGTGACTCAACTAGTCATAACATCGATATCTCTCTACTAACCTTTTGTGTTGGATCACCTTCCTTGAGTCTTTCTTACCTTAGCCTAGATGTATGACCTCTAAGGGATGTTTGGTTCTTAGGTAGGGTTTTTGTTTGGTTAAATGAACCTCCCAATGTTTTTAGCTCTACCATGACTAGGTTGTGTGGTTCATGGAACACTAAGAATGTTTTAAGATAATATTTGCATAGACCTTGGATACTTGTGCTATGTGATCAAACACCATTGTTTGGATTTTCCATATGGGTCTCTCTCTCTAATGGTCAATTTTTCATTCACTTCCTATTTATAACTTTCAATTCCTCTTTGCAAGCACTCTCTCGAACTCTTCAATTCCCCTCCTTGTCTTTGGTTATCTGGAAGGTACACACTTGATTGGCATCAAATCTTGATATAGCTTCCTAATTTTCTTACCGTGACATTTGGTTGCACGTACTTATCTTCTCCAACACCTCAACAAGGTTCTCTTAGTATTAGTTTGACTCAAATATTGCATACTTGTTGTCTCATCCTAGGGCATTTTAAAAGGATTAATCTTTTTATGGATGATTCAACACCACAACCTTAAGGGAAGTTTAGCACAACAAAAACAAGGGAGGTGTCAAACCCTTCTAAGTGTATGTGGATCTCCATTCAATACATATTGTTATATCATTATATGTGGTATATATAATGTTTTATTACTTTGTATCAAATGTTAGTGTAAGCCTACTTTGTAGGAGGATTGGGCTACTTATGGAGTGCTTAAGAGGTGGAACACTCTCTCAACGACCTATCACAACTCTCACCTTTAGCCCAAGAACTTTCAAGGGAATATTTTTTGTTTCTCTCTTTTAATTTGTAGCATATAATTTAACTAGTTCATAAAGAAGATTGAGAATGAACCCCGGGTTAGTTTGCATTTACCTTATTACTTTGTTATTATTTACTTGCTAAAAGGCATAATTGAAGTACCCTAATTAACCTACAACCCTAGATAGCTAATTAATATTTAAATCATAATTAATTTAGAAGCCTTGTTCCCTTCTCTTTCCTTACTTTCTTCCTCTACCCTAACTTTTCTTGATTTCTCCCTAAATTGGGTGGCAATTCCATTCTTCCCTTCTTCCTTGTTGGTGGTGTTTATGGTACAGTGGTTCTATGTTGAGCTTTGTGTTTTCATTGATGTAAAAGAGATTGTTGAAATTGGTGATGGCATTGAATTCTTAAAGCCATTTTGAAGAAGTATATAGAAAATATGTATGCAGTGTGAGTTTGAAAAAGTATATAGAAAATATGTGCGCAATGCCAGTTTGAAGAAGTATTTAGAAAATATGTGTGCAAGTCTTAGGAAGTCCCACCACACATCAAATAGATTGTTGAACTTTGTGATGGTATTAAATTCTTAATGCTAGTTTGAAGAAGTATAGAGAATAAGGTTGTATGTGTGTAAGTCCCATCAAGTCACGACACTCTAGTACACAAGTCCCACGCAATCATGGCACTCCAATGCATAAATCCCAGTAGGTCATGGAACTTCCAAAAGCGCACACCAATGAAAGAAAAAGAGGGGTGGTAAATATGACCAGAAAGAAAGGAAGAAGGGGCATCATCGACCTAAAGTAACCCCAACTTGTGGACACATCAATTCAGTAAGATCAATATAAATAAGCGACATATTGAATTGTTTTAATTAGCTTGTGTGCACAAATGGATTAATATTCTGAATTTGCAAGATTCAGGGACCATATGAAATGATCAGGGAAATCAATGGTAGTATGACTTGATAAAGTGTGGAGAAAATAGGACATGCTGAAATACACAGAGTAGTTGCATAGTTGCATAAGTATATAGGGAGTAGTTGCACAGAAGGAGAAACTGCACATATATATAAGAAGAATTTGCGAGGAAATCCCAATGAGCATTTGAGCAAGGAGCATATGTACTGAAGGATACCAAGAATGATTGTGCAAAGAAAGCTGGAAGTGTGAAATACACTATGTTCATTAGTTTGTGCATAACAAAGAAGGTAAACTAGGAAGCGCATAGTAGATTATGATCAAGGTGTACATCAACAAATCTTTATCTGGGTGGTAATATAGGGAAAGGACATAATATTCATGTCTTACATAGATTGCTTCCTAGCAATTTAGGTGGGTGCCCAACTGTGCAAGTTGGTGCTTGCTGATATGATTTGTTGCTCATAAGAGGATTGGTGTCCTCATAGGTTGGTGCCTATAAAACAACAAGTTGGTGCTTGCAATGGATTGTTGTTCTTGTAGTATTGGCGTCATCAAAACAGGGAGTTGTTGCTCACACTTGTATTGGAGATTGGTGTCTCCCAATAAAAATTTTAATACGAAGATTATTTGTATATAAAGATTTATCTATATATCCTTGTGCAATGTCCTTTGTATTGGAAATTGCTTATGACTCATGGTATATTTGCTAATGAAATATTACATGTTTGAAATGATAAAAAAAGTGTATTATACAGATTCACCCCCCCTCTTAGTATCACCTGGGGTCCACCAATTGGCATTAAAGCAGGTTCCTTCAGAGATAGTCTAACCACTGGAAGGAAAGATCATTGTGCAATCTATATTTATGCACAAGTATTTATTAGAATTAATGTGCCAGTGATATTCAGACAATGAGTGCAATTAGATCGAATTATTATGCAGTGTAAAGGAATGAATAATACACACTGAACAAAACAAATCTAATATGAAACATGCAAGTATTGCTCAGTATAATTACAATATAAACATCATTAATCCCATCAGTATAAAACAATGTTACATAAAGAAGAATTCGAATCATGGGGATATGATTTGAATCTACCAACTCAATATGACTACATGTCTAACTAGAAGTGTCTAAATCACTATCCAAGCTAAATAGCTAAGCTCCAGTTGTCTAATTCAGTATATCAATAAGTTATAATCAGTTAAACTAGTCTAACTGATGTGGTAGGTAAGAAGTAGGTGAGAATAGGCACCTATCCACATGCAACCATGCAATACTAGCGCTAATTGAACTGGAGGACATCTAACTGAATGTAACAGAAGCATAACTAACCTTGACTAGTCACCAACTATCAACAACTGAAGGAGGTTGGTGCTGACACTCCCATTGACTCCTAAATTGTAGGGATAGGTCTAGGAGGTGCATAAACTAATGCATGAATGTGCAATCATTTACAGTTAGCCTCTATCTGTGTTCCCCACACTCTAGTGACTGGTACATGTGGCCCCATTAGGCAAAGTGGACCCAATGGTACTAGTGGACCCAACAATAACTAAATGACTCCTAAGTTAGGAAAATATAATATAATAAATCAGTTTGGACAAGGGAGGATTATTAATCCTAACATCCCCCAGAATCCTAACTTGGACAACTGCGGGCCCTGGAAATAAGGCCAAAAGTCACCCATATACTAATCTAAAAGAATTAAAAAATGTTGCTTAATAAACCGAGGAAATAGGGGAAAACCTCATGGGAAACTCGCCCACCTTAAAATAAGCAGGAACGGGAAAATACAAGCTATCTTTAGAAGAAAAGAAGATTCCTCCTTAGAAAATAACTTGTCAAAATGTTGCTGCAATTTGCAACACTATGCAGTAGTTTGGTTATTGTATACAACAACATCCTGAAGCTGTGCATGTGAACCTCTCAATGTCCTTATGACCTGATGGATGTTGTGTGTGTTTCTTCTGTATGGAAGAGGTACAGAATGATCAATTTTCTTCTTCTATGGGCCAAGTAGTTGATCATTCGCTATCATCATGTAGCACTTTCCTAGAACCTTGTTGCACCACTCTGTAGGGAGTGAATCTGTGTGAGAGAGAGAGAAAAATACTCATTCTGATACTGGGACCTAATTCTCCTTCTATCTCATAGATTCCCAACACCATCCCTAGCTGCAACAATGATCTTTTGAGACCATATAGGCTTAGGCCTTTGGTTTGGAATGGTTGATGGATCCGGATCTAGAATCTGATGAGGTTCAGCCTCAATACCAAGATCATGCTGGTCTTGATCCTTTTCATCTGAATCTAAAACATGTAACAAATCATCATCATCAAAAGGTAGTGGAAGAGTCGTTATACCTTGTTGTGCTTCGAATGGTGGTGGATCACACAACTGATCTTATTCAAACTTAACACTCCTCTCAATGAAGCATTTTCTAGTTGCAACCTCCATCAACTTGTATGCTTTTGCATCTTCTGCATATCCCAACAGAATGCATTCGCTACTTTGGGATTGGAAGGCCTTTCTCTTATCAATGGGTATTATGGCCCAAGATTTGGAACCAAAAACTCTCAAGTGAGATACATTTGGCTTATGCCCATGCATTGCTTCAAATGCAGTGGCCCCAACCACTGATTTATGAGGCACTCTATTCTGTAAGTATGGAGCGTAGTTTAGAACTTTCGCCCAAAGATAAGGAGGAATATTCTTAGCATGGAGAAGACATATTTCCATCTCCTTCAATGATATGTTCTTCCTCTCAGCCACACCATTATGCTATGGTGTTTATGGAACTGAGTGTTCCATTCGAATCCCCTCTTATTCACAATAATGCTGGAAATATCCTTTAATGTACACTCCTTCTTTATTAGATCTTGTGGAGTTAATCTTTTTCTTGAAACTATTCTCAACCATAGCTTCAAAAACTTTAAAAATCTCAAAAAAATATGATTTTTGTTTCATGAAGTATATCCAGCAAAACCTAGAACAATCATAAATAAAGGTAAGGAAATACCTGCAACCATTAATTGATGTTGTGGGCATTGGTCCTGCCACATCACTATGTATCAAATCAAGTGTAGAGGCAGCTCTATGTACCTTCCCAACTTCATACCTCTTCTCCGGATGGTTACCTACCAAGCAAACGAAACATACTCCATCGGAAGTTTGGATGGGAGGAAAACCTTCAACCATTTTATCATTGTGGAGTTGCTGGAGATATTTGAAATTGAATTGCCCAAATCTCTCATGCCATATCTTACTGGTGTTGTTAGCATGAGTCAATAAAGTTGTGGGAGGTGAGATAGGAAAAAGATGTGAGAACTCATAAGACTTAGTGACATGATTAGCAATACCTTTCGCTATGAGCATTCCAGTAGCTTTTTCTGTGATATCAACAAAGTCTGAGTCGAATGTAACTCTCTTGGGAGAGCCTGTATGGGTCATCTGATAAACATACAACAAATTCGTTGCAAGGGAGGGCACATAGAGAACATTTTTTAACTCACCATGTTGGATTTTAACTGAACCTCTTCATGTTGCTGAAATTTGGGAGTCGTCTCCCATGTGAATACTTGGTCCTTTTGATAGTGTGAGGGTAGAGAAAGATTTCTTGGAGGAAACCATGTGGTTGGATGCTCCAGAATCAATCAAATAGGTTGTTGACTGAGTAAGGCCAGCCTTCAAGGAATGGCACCTCTCATGATCTTTTGTCTATGGTCCACCCTCAGAATTCCTTGCTCCATGTGGAAGAGCAATGTTGTTCTGTTCAAGGAGGGCAGACATCTGGTCGATCTGCTTCTTCATACAAGAGTTTTCGGGATGAAATCCCCTCATACAATAGGGAAACTTTGTCTTTTCAAATGTTTTCTTTTTCTTGGAGCCTAAAGCTCCTTTGGAAGACCTTTGACTCTCTTTAGGCTTCAAATAAGATGATTTAGGCTCCTTCCTCTTGTGCCTCCCTTTAGCTTGCGCATTGGTAGAGTCTATCATCAATAGAGCTTGGTTATTGAAAGTTTGGAGGACTCCCATCTGGACCAACTTTTCTTGCTCTTGTCACTAAGGACTTGACAAAGCCTCCAAGTAAAGGCATCTTCCAATTGGGAATGGAAGCTCTTCCAAAATGGAAGGTAGATGCAAATACATAATACTTAGAACCAAGTTTGCTGAGTACGGAGAGCACAAGTTGATCATCCTTTCTCTCTATTTGACACTGCTTACATTGTACTGCAAGAGACTTGAATTTAGTAAAAAATTGTTGTATGGTCTCGAAACTGCTGGGATGCAATGATATAGCTCGTTCTCTAGAATGGGTCCCTGAAGCTCATATTGCTTTCCAAACAAGAATTCGAGCTTCTCTGAAGCTTCTTTGGGAATATTCAATCCTTCAAGATGAAAGAGGAGGTCTCTTGAGATGTGAGCACAAAGGAATCCAAAGGATTCATCTAATCATTTCAAGAATTTGTTTTTCTCAACAGGATGATGAGGTTCAGTCTCTTGGCCCATTGTCATCCTGTATAGGCCAAGATTGCAAGGATACCTGCATATCCTCCCTCCAATAAACATAGTTGAAGGGTGTCAGGATATGTGGTAAGAAAGATTGATTCTCCATCAATTCTCCTTTTGATCAGTCAATTTCTTCAATCAAGCTATGCAACACCTATAAGAAAACACTGAAAAAATAAAACCAATTCGCACTATTTTAGAATCATGCCTTCCCTCTCGACATGTACACTTTTGTAGGGTTCATGACATCCACATCGCCACTCTGAATGAATCCAGAGTAAGCAAGTCACTCTTTGCGGGAATTTTGTGGAAACCTAACTGCTTCTGGTGTATAATGGAGAGTAGATAGACCTGAAGCTTGCATGAGGAGGCTTTGATACCATATTATAATTAATGTGCCATTGATATTTAGGCAATGAGTGAAATTAGATTGAATTATTATGCAGTGTAAAGGAATGAATAATACACACTAAACTAAACAAATCTCACAGGAAACATACAAGTATTGCTCAATATAATTACGGTATAAACGTCATTAATCCCAGCAGTATACAACAGTGTTACATAAAGGAAAATCTGAATCATGTGTATATGATTCAAATATACCAACTCAATCTGTCTGCATGACTAAATAGAAGTGTCTAAATCACTATCAGAGCTAACTAGCTAAGCTCTAGTTGTCTAATTCAGTCTCACAATCAGTTATAATTAGTTAAACTAGTCTAACTGATGTGGTAGGTGAGAAGTAGGTGAGAATAGGAACCTATCCACATGCATCCATGCAATACTGGTGCTAACTGAACTGGAGGACATCTAACTGAATGTAACTGAAGCATAACTAAGCTTGACTAGTCACCAACTGCCAACAACTTGAGGAGGTTGGTGTCAGCACTCCCAGTGGCTCCTAAATTGTAGGGATTGGTCTAGGAGGTGCATCAACTGATGCATGAATGTGAAATAAGTTGCAATTAGCCTCTATTTGTGTTCCCCACACTCTAGTGACTGGTACATGTGGCCCCATTAGACCAAGTGGACCCAATAATAACTAAATGACTCCTAAGTTAGGCAAATATATTCTAATAGACCAGTTTGGACAAGGGAGGATTATAAATCCTAATAGTATGGACATACATGAAACTCTCTCAACAAATCTAGCACCACATTTTGTTAGGTCTAACTATTCCTTCTGGAGTATAAGAATGGAGTTCTCCATACAGTCACTAGGAACTGATATTTGGCTGGAAGTTGTCAATGGTTATAAAGTTCCAGACACTCCTCGAGTTGATGTTGTTGATAAAAACTTATATGAATGCAATGCAAAGGCCAAAAAGGAAATACTAAGTGGCCTAGTAGACCTAGAATTCACAAAGGTTATGTAGTGTAACTCAACAAAAGTAATATGGGACAAACTTTAGAACATTTATAAAGGAGATGAGATGGTGAAAAAGGAAAAGCTACAAACTTATAGAGGTCAATTTAAGAGCTTAAAGATGAAGGAGGATGAGAACATTGCATCCTACTTTATGTGCATCGATGAAATTGTCAATACTCTCAGAGGTATTGGGGAAATAGTTCCCGAAGAATAAATTGTACAGAAGATGTTAATATCTCTACCTATTATATTCGATTATAAACTATCAGTTTTGGAATATAGAAAGGATCTTGACATAGTAACAATGGATGTGATTCATGGAATACTTGTTGTTGTAATGTACCTTTTTTGGGAAACTAGGAACACTATCCAAAATATTTCAAAGAGGCTTCAAAACCTTTGTTATAGCGGATTTCACCACTCTAGGTGAATCACACTTTGTATGGCCTTCCCCTGTCTCGCTACAGACTCCTTAGACCCTATGGACCACTTTTTGTCCTTTGATGTTTCCTTGATCATCCCTAAAAACATATGAAAAATGATATACGCGACTTTGAAACCTATAAGCGTGTATATACATGGGTTTGACCACTAAAACCGCGTACATCGGGATGTGTGCATAATCCAAATCCTTTTGGAGTTTTCCTTGACATGGATCCGACTCATGTGACTCCTGGCCTTCCCTATGCCTTGAGATCGCTCGGATTCGACCTTTCATTACCCCTTTGAAAAGCTATATAAGGAACCCCTTGGTACATTGAAGGCATAAGAGAGAATTGAGAGCAAAGAAACTATAGTCCATTGTTGCCGGAACTTATGCTTGAGTCTGCATCCCTTTGTCCCTTGGAGCACTAGTGTGTTCTTCCCAAGCTTGCCTTTGGCTTATGAGCTTGCTATCAAGAGATGGAGGATTGAGGTGGTGGAGGCCCAAGTGGGGGATTCATTTTCTCCGGTTCGCAGACATGCCGTCAGAGGTTGTACCTTATAATCTCTAATTTATATTAATAGAAATATCTTTTCCTGTCCAATAATGTGTGTTTGAATGAATATTTTATCCATGGGATTATGTCAAATGCTTATACATTATTGATTATATATGCTAGAATAGATCTAACACCATGATATATAGAATGCTTGTATTGTTTACTTGTTGTTGAGGAAGTAATATATCAATTCAAGCTGAAGATTGGAAAGCTCAACGGGGATCTACTTCAACCATCTGGAATAAGGTACGAGGTCTGATCCTTTAGTGTTAGACATTTAATTTATATTGCATATTGGAAAGGATTGATTTCTGGAGTCAAGATATCTGTTGTGGTACCCCAAGCCATAGGAATTTCTCTCCGTAACAGAATTGGTGACTCCGCTGGGGAGTTCCTAGTAGTTGTCCTTTGGGGGTTGTTTTCTCGGCATTCAATGAATTTGAATTGCTCTTTCTCTCTTGTTTCTGTGTCGGGCATGGGGGTGTGTATGCCTGGTAGAGTCTGATTGGTATAAAGTTTGTCTCAGCCTATCTGTTTGCCTTGATTTTATGCACCTTTTCTTCCTGTACGCGAGTTTTTGACTTACAGTCGCGTATACATGTGGTTTGCCTTGCGATTTCCGCGTATACACGCGGGTTTACTGCGAACAGTCGCGTATGCCCTTGATTTTGCCTTTTTGGGGAAGATAATTGGTTGCTGGGTGAATTCTAATATTTGTTGAGTCTCCTTTGGCATTGCCTGGGTCTGCTTAGACCTCTGTTTCTAACCATAAACGTTTTTTTTAGGCTAAATTTTTCTTTTTTAAAAAAGGTTCTTGTCATGGCATTTTTTATTTTTTGTTTGAGATTAGTGCATTAGAGTTCTTTTACCTTAGTGCTTTGCTTGAGTGTTGTTTGGGTGTGCTTGCAGAGTCTAGGGGTCGTAGGATCATTCTTTTGCTTTTTGCATCTCTGTTATTTAAAAAAAAAATCCAAAAACATTTGCTTATCATCATGCATTGCATTTTGCACTTTGCATTGTACGTGCACTAGATTTGCTTTGGAGTACTAGTTAGGACTTCATATAGGAAAATTTGCATTTATCATTTGAAGAAGAATTGTGCATTTCACGTAGTAGCATACCCTGTTTTCATGGACACAATGCATTTGCATTGATTTTTAGGTGTGCATTTTACTTCATGTTGCGTCATAACACCATTAGTTGCACGATCATATCCCTTTTTTGAGTAATAAAGCCAACTAAAATCAACGCTAAATCAAATGAATTACACTCTTTTCTTTTATAGGGTGCACCAACAAGCTTAGGTTTTAGGATCTTGGAATAGTTCATTGTAAGTCAATTATCCAAGATCACTAAACAACAACATCTAGGTGTCTGTCCAGGTGAGTGTGTGAAATCCTTGGTATAACCAGTGTTTCTCAGGATATTTCTCTCAAAAGGGAGTTAAGCACGAGGCAGTGTGAGCGGTTATTGATTGGGATGACCCGTAGTCATAACTGAGTAGCACCAGAGATATTTCCAGGATTGTATTCGTATCCGGGGGCTCTTTCGATAGTTTTGGGCTTTGCTACCCTGCCCATATGGTCAATCCCGCCTGCGACTGTCTACCTGAGCATTGATTATATTGAGGTGACCTTAATGGCCTTACCTAGGATATCGAGGGGGTACTTTGCAGGGGTTATTCTGCATTTGTTCTAGCCAGGATGGGGTCGGACAGCACAGTCGCTTTACGTGTTGAAGCTGAGGGCCACAATAATTGGTTACGTACCTCCGCTTGTTGTGTATGGGAGTCTCAAGCCTCTCCTAGGCGAGACATACCTGCTTCATTCGGGAGATCACTTATCTAGCCCTTGTTTGCTTGCATTTGGCTTTAGGTTTTATTAGTGATTGCTCTGTGCATGATAGTTGGCCTAGGGTTTACGTAAATAGAGAGTCTTTGCTATTTTTTGAGTCATTGTGGATTCGAGTGAGGTTCCTCGCCGTTCTCGTCGTTTAGCAGGACTTTTGCCTTCTACTTCTCCTCCTCCTTTGGGAGAGAGACCTATACAGTCCAGGCGGACTATTTCACACATTGATTCACACACCACGGGAGACCGTTTAGAGGATATTCCTGAACCACCTCCTCCCATTCGTGTAGACGATGGGGAATTTACTCCTACTTATGATCCTTCACCCAACTTAGCTGAGTTAGATCCTGTGATTTCTGAGATAGGAACCTTGCACGATAGGCATACTCACTCTAGGTCTGATTCCCCATTGACGCGTTACCGGTATGGAATGTTGGAGGACGCCGAGACTCATTTTGAACCTGCCAGCACTAGCTACGGTAGTTATGCTACGTCTGGTTTCCCTACACATGATTTGACATTTCATGTCGAATCCGATTTCGAGCCTAACACTATGCTTGGGGGCACTCTCATTCCTTACCATGTGGAGAGGTTTGGGAGCACTAGTCACATTGCACCTTCCATCCCAGTGGTGGAAGCTACATCGTATCTCCCTCCTAGGTCTAGGGTTAGCGATCCGATTAGGATACCAGATCCGAGACGATTGATGATAGGCGGTAGTACATATATTATTACTCAGATTCCTTCGTCCTCGGTCCCTAGTTCTTCAAATGTACATCCTCCACCTTATTCACATGGTCCTTCGAGCCGGTATATGGCTACGAGTCAGGTCCGTACTGCTGTTACTAGACCGATTGTGTCTCAAGTTCACATACCGCCCGCTGCTTCGGGAGGCTATGTTCATGCTTCTAGAGGTCATCTTGCTACTTCCGGGGCGTATATCCCTATTTCCGGAGCATATATTCCTACCTACGGAGTGTCTCATGGGGCATCGCATGCGATGACCTATGGACCTTATTATGGGATGCAGTATGGACAGGTTTCTTCACCTTATGGAGCCGACCTATGGACCTTATTATGGGACGCAGTATGGACAGGTTTCTTCACCTTATGGAGGCGGGTATCAACAACCTGCTTACTCTCCTAATTATGGCTTTGTAGCTCCTACTAGTAAAGGTCCACCATACTATGGTACTTCCACGCCACCCTATACGGGTTAGACGGGAGGAGGACACTATGGCCAAGGCCATGGTGGTAATCAACCCTATATGAACCAGGGAGCGGTCCATCGACTTCATCATCCTAGGTTCCCTTTCCTTGCGACACTTAATCTTCCTGACTTATCGAGACTGACGAACGATCCTGTGGCTCATGACCCGGCTTTGCCGGCTGTCCCTACCAAGCTTCCTTCGGACATACCTAAGTTCAAAGGCAAACCGGGAGAGGATCCGAGCGAACACGTTACTATGTTTCACCTATGGTGCTCTTCGAATTCATTACATCAAGACTCAGTCCGTTTGAGACTATTTCAACGCACCCTCACAGGGCCTGCTACGAAATGGTATATAGAGTTACCTAAGGGAGCTTTCGCTTTGTTCGACGACCTTGCGATGAATTTTCTTAATCACCTCCAGCTACCAGTGCGCTATGATGTTGGTACTGAACTCTTGTCGACATTTCGGAAAGATAAAGCCACACATATTTCTGATCATATTCAAGAGTGGCATAGATGGAAGAGATTAATTAAAGCTTTTATACCGCCAGAATTCCTCCTCGAGTGGTTCCTCAAGTCGTTATTTCCATATATAGCGAAGGATGTTTCCATATCCAGAGTGCAGAATGAGGAACAAGCGATTTTTAGGGCGCAGGAACTAGACTTGATCTATGCTCAGTCTGGTTTGTTGTATGAGTTTATTCCCAATGCTCCTCGTTCCTGTTTCGATCCCAAAGTCAAACCTGGACCACATGCCGATGGCATTGTGGGTTGTGCAAGTGCGAAACCTGCAGATTCGGTTGCAAAACAAGTTAGTCAATTGTCACTCAACCAATCTGCTTCGGGACAAGCTACGGCTTCGTCTCAACCCGCCCAAACGGCGAATGTGCTTTCTGTGCAATCGTCGGACCAGAAAGGTAACCAACAACCCGGACGGAATAGAAAAAAGGGTAAAAATAATAATCGAAAGGGTGGGAATAAGAATGAGAATGCTAACAATAATGACAAGAATGGTAGAAATGTTGGGGGGGACAAGCTAGAGAAACGTAAGGTTAAGTTCCCTTGCAAGCTATGTAAGGACGATCACCTCACTTACTTGTGCCCTCGGATTGAAGAAGCTTCGAGATTCTTAGCACAAGGCCCAGCTGTGCTAACTAACCCTTTACCGCATAATCAAAATATGAACTTGAAGTCCCATGACCAGTGTAGTGATGATGATCCACCGGAGGGTACTGGTCGTGGGTGCATTAACATGGTCCGTGCTGCAAAAGTTGTGACTTGTACGAAAGATTATAGTTCATCACAACCCAGCCCAGGCAAAGAGCCTGATCCACCAGGATCCCCTTTGCGCATTGAGAAACCTACGGATAAACCTGAGGCTGCACCTCGCATTCCTAAGGGAGTCCTTAAGCTTTCAGGGCATAATCGAAATGCCTGAGCCACCCAGAATTATTCAGTTGTTGAGGATTTGGGCCATACTCCTTGTGCGATGTCTGCATTGGAAGTGCTTCAGAGTTGTCCTTCGCAAAGGAAGGCATTGCTTTCTGCCCTTGGTGTGAACGATGATGATTCTTCCTCTGTGATCAAATTTGAAATCACAGGACTTCAACCTCACTTTCCCTACTATGTGTCTCTTTTGGTGCACGTAGAATGTCTTGGTATGACCGTCAAACGTACTGTGATTGATGAGGGCGTTGCTGCTTCTGTGATTTCTTTGGCCTCTTGGAAGGGTCTCGGTTCTCCTGAGCTGTCTAAATCAGCGTCTATGTTAACTGCGTTCGATGGGAGATCTTTTAGGCCACACGGCATCCTTCCTTCCCTTAAAGTCCGTTTGGGGGGGAAGACCATTGCGATAGAGGTTGAGGTGGTTGATGCGCCCCTTGACTATAATCTCTTGCCAGGTAGGAACTGGATGTACAGTATGCAAGCCGATGCTTCTTCCTTGTTCCGCGTTGTATGCTTTCCACATAATGGGAAGATCGTAACGATTGATCAAATGAAATTCAAGAATCCTTCTGTTACCGCATCTTCGGGAGCCTCGATCCCGATCGGTGAGCACTCTCAGCCGGCAACTGGGAGTGTGGATGTAGGCATGTATCCATCCCTCATGGGAAGCTTTAGTTGTCCTGCACCGATCCACATGATAGGATCTAGTTCCGATGAGGCTTTGACTTCTACGACATCGGTGTCTTTTCACACGAGTCATATGGAAGACCCTTGGATTCTTCCTACACCGAGTACTTCGAGTGAGCCTGTCGAGATGAGCGTGTCGTTTCCTGTAGCCATGATAGCTTATCAAGCTAATCTCAAGAGTTTTGCAGAGCCTTGTCCTTCCTCTTCACGGACGGAGGAGGAGGACCCATATGCGCTGCCGGCATGGGCAGTACAGTCTTCTCATGCCCACGACTACCTTGATACGGTTTTCCCTTCGGATGAAGCGATTATTGAGGCTATGTCGGGAGTTGAGCCACCATGGGAGGAACTTCATCATAGATCATACTTTCTTCCAGAGCTTGACCGTTTGGAGCGTGAGGATTTTAGGGCGGTTCATAGTCAGAGAGTTGGTAGTCCTGTGGTTCCGTTAAGCTCTCCTGGTCCGATGGCTGACGAAAACATGGTGAACATATCTTCAATGATTCCTATCAACATCTCTCGCAATCCTAGCACGATAGAGAATGTCTATATTGGGGCAGAATGTTCCCATGCTGAGATTCTGGAGTATACTGAGCTATTCAAGGAATTCCGTGATATTTTTGCTTGGTCTTACGATGAGATGCCAGGTATTGACCCTCGTATTATTGAGCACGAGATTAAGACTTACCCCAACGCTAATCCTGTTCGACAACGTTTACGTGCGGCGAATCCTAGGAAAGCACCCGCCATTAAGGCAGAGATAGAGAAACTGTTGAAAGCTGGTTTCATCTATCCCGTTCCCTTGATGGAGTGGGTTTCAAACCCCGTTCCGGTGGATAAGAAGCAGGGAGTGATCCACATATGCACTGATTTCCGTGATTTGAATCGTGCCTGTCCTAAGGATAAATTCCCCACACCATTTATAGATTAGATTTTGGATGAGTGTGTGGGTAGCGATGTGTTCTCCTTTATGGACGGCTTTTCCAGGTATAATCAGATACAGATTAAACCTGAGGACCAACATAAGACTGCATTTATTTGTCCTTGGGGAACGTTCGCATATCGAAAAATGCCTTTCGGCCTTAAAAATGCCGGAGCTACATTTCAGCTGGCAATGACCTTGATTTTCCACGATCTCAAGTCAATTATCGAGGTATTTTTGGATGATCTCGCTGCTCATTCTCGTATGAGAATGCGTCATCCCTATCACTTGATATTGGTATTTGAAAGATCTCGGCACTATTCAGTTAGATTAAATCCTCATAAGTGCATCTTTTGCGTGAAGTCAGGTTGTTTGTTAGGATTCATCGTTTCGAAAGAGGGTATAAGAGTCGACCCTTTGAAGGTTGAGGCAATACTTCAGTTGTCTCCCCCGAAGAATATTCGTCATCTTCAGTGTTTGCAAGGCATGGCAAACTTCTTACGAATATTTGTTGTCAACTTTGCCAATTTGACTAGAGGCTTCATGCGTCTCTTAAAGAAGGACACTCCCTTTTATTGGGATGAGCAAGCCCAGGAGTCCTTCGATGCACTCAAGCGAGCCCTGGCATCGGCCCCGGTGATTAGTTCCCCGGACTATAGCCGTGATTTCTTTTTATATGTGGCCGCGTCTTTAGAGATGATTGGTATGGTCTTGGTTCAATAGGATGAGGAGCTCCAAGAGCATGTCATATATTATCTGAGCCGAAACCTTATTGACGCAGAAATTCGTTATTCTCATGTCAAGAAGCTTACTTTAGCTACTGTACATGCGGTTCAGCGTTTGAGACATTATATTCTCCTTCGCTAGACCTTGGTTGTGGCCCATGTCAATCCATTTCAATTCGTCCTCACCTGATGGATGATTGGGGGAAAGTATAATAAATGGATTGTCATTCTGCAAGAATTTGATCTCGAGTTTGTTTTGTGAAAACTGAAGAAGTCTTTAATCTTTGCAGAGCTTATATCGGATTTTTCGAGCGACGCCAAGGAGTTGGTTTGTGAAGATACGTTTGTCGATGAACACATCTTCTTAATCTCTACGTTAGACCCATGGTATGGGGATATCATAATATATTTACAAACATTGAAGACCCCTACTCACCTCTCGCGAGATGAACGACGACGATTACGTCATGTCTCTAAGAACTACCTCATAGTGGACAATACTTTGTACCGCCATGGGGTAGATTCCATTTTACGACGTTGTTTAACTCATGACGAGGCTGAGGTTGTGCTGAATGATTGCCACGGAGGGGCATGTGGTGGTCATTTATCTGGGCTTTCTACAACTCAAAATATTTTGAGAGCGGGTTATTTCTAGCCGTCGATCTTTAAGGATTGTGTTGATGCGGTCAAGAGGTGCCACCCTTTCCAGGTGTTCACACGTAATATGCACTCGAAACCTGCCCCGTTACATCCCATTATCACCACCGGTCCCTTCACTAAGTGGGGGCTCAATTTTATGGATTGCAACCCTGCTTCGACTGGGGGGCACCAACACCTTATAGTGGTTGTTGATTATTTCACGAAATGGGCTGAGGCTATGCCTACAGTAAAATTCGACAGTGAGACAACCGCTCACTTTGTATTCAACCAAATTCTTACTTGGTTCAGTATTACGAAAGAGCTTGTCACTGACCATGGCTCGCACTTTCAGAATCGTATGATGGAAGAGTTGGCATCAAAGTTAGGGTATAAGCAAGAGTACTCCTCTTCTTACTACCCCCAAGCGAATGCACAGGTAGAGGCAGTGAATAAATCACTCAAATCCATTCTCCAACGAACCATCGCACAAAGCAAGAATAATTGGCACATTATGTTATATCCCGCTTTGTAGGCATATCGAACCGCGGTTAAGACTGCCACTGGTTTTTCTCCATATCAGCTTGTACATGGAGTGTAGTCGATATTTTCGGTTGAAAGCGAAATTCCTTCGTTGAAGCTAGCTGTGGAACTCTTACTAGATACTTCACCTTTGGAGGAGCGTTTGGTTCACCTTGATCAACTCGATGAGCAGCGTCGGGACGCCTTGGTGGCTCTAGAGGTTAATAAGTGTCACGTTAAGGTCCAGTACGATAAGTCTGTTCGTCTAATAGTGTTTAGTGAAGGAGACCTAGTCCTTTTGTGGGATCAACCGAAAGAACCCTTGGGGGCAGGGAAATTTAATCCTATGTGGCGTGGTCCTTACGTGGTCAAGCATGTGTTAGAGAAGGGTGCTTATGAGTTAGTGGATTACGAAGGAACAACTTTGGCAGAGCCTAGAAATGGGCTCTATCTCAAAAAATACTATGCATAATCTTTATCCAAGGCTGCTTGTTGTATATTATTGTACACCTTTGCATAGTTAGGTATTTTTTCTTATCGTGATCGGGTTTGTGATTAGTTTCCGTTTCTTTTGGCAGATGTCTATGGAATATTCCACCTACATAGGATTCGTAGATGGTGCAAGCCGTCACACTCAACACTCAGCCTCTGCTACTTGGGTGATTTATACTCCTATGGGTCAGGTACTGTCTTCAGGAGGTGTATGTCTACGGCCATCTTCCAACAATGTTGCTAAATATAGCGTCGTTATTGAGCTTCTACGAGATGCCATTCTACATGGTGTTCTATCTCTTGAGGTACGTCTTGATTCGGAGTTAGTAGTGTCACAGCTCAATGGTTTGTACCATGTTAGAGATCCGACGTTATTGAGAAGATTCTTATGTGTGAGATTGTTAGAACGACAATTTGACAATATAACATATATACACATTCCAAGAAATAATAATCAAGTTGTTGACTCATATGCTAACTACGTGTTAGATTGGCATTTGTTTCATTCATAATAAATTAATGACAAACACAATTTTTACACATGTAAATAAATAAATCGATCACCATAAAACTTTTTATACATAAAAAATGTGATAATACATAGTGTCATGATACAAAATTGGGGCTTTTAAGCCACCATCATATAATACACGGTCGTACAAAATGTATACACTCTCAGGTGTCTAATCTTGTGGAGGAGGAGGAGGAGGGTTGTGATCATGGAACGTCACTACGGCTCTAGCTAGTTGTCGAAATAAACGCACCCATGTGCGTGGTACACCCACCACCTGTCGCTGCATGGCCTCAGGCAAGTCCTCGACTTGCACCATGGGAACTCTATGAGTCAGTCTCACAAAGTTGGTATGAATGCTCTGGAGCGTTCGCTCCGCATCCACACCTGTGATGTCATCTCCTCTTCCCCTCCGTCTATGACGAGGAAGCCCTTTGGTCGCCGTGGTCCCACATCTACACACAAATGGTAGATGTCACTATGTGTTGTCGTGCAAAAACATGTCTTTTTGCTTCCATAAAATTAAGAAAATACAAAAAAATTCAATAACTCAAAAAATTTAAAAAAGAGTGAGGATCGAGATTCGTTACCTATATCGTTGTATGCCGATCCTGGTGGCAATGGCATATCCGTCGGGTCCCCCCGGAAATCTATCCCTGCATAGGGGTAGTCATCAATGGCAACTATCTGTCGTCGCCACCATGGAAAGAAGTCAACTGGATATGGGTTGGCCACCCTACCACCCCCTAGTCTACGCATAGCATCTGCCCAACACCGTTGGGCCGGATCTCGAACCCCGTGGAGAGGAACGTCCACTCTAGGGCTCAATCCTGGAACACGCTCGAAGAAAAACGTGCTCAAGATACTGTTGAACCCAAAGTTCTGCACCCTGTCTGCCTTACACTCACTGAGCTGGTGTTTCATGTTGCTCAGTAGTGTAGTACTCCAGTCATAGATTGTGGGTCTCATGCACTCCACTGCATAGAACATCAGAGGCCGCGAGGCCTGGTGGAGTGATGCTAAGCCGACTATCCTGCCCAGTGTCAATAATATGGCCTTTAGGCCCAGCACCTATATAGCATTGGTAGGGACCTGACTCCCCACCTTCTCGGTGTCTGGATAACAGTACACTGCAATGTACTCGTCGATAGTCAGGCCACCCCCTGGCCCACCACGGAAGCGAAGGTTCACCACCTCCCCTCGTCTAGAAATCCCTGTGATAAAGTATATGTCCTCCACCTCTATGGTGAGGGACATCCCATCAATATGAAAGGACTCTGAGTCTGGATCCCAATAGTCTACCAGCATCTATAGCAGTCTTGGTTTGGCCCTCAAACCACCAAGACACCAAAACTTGTAGAGTCCGCATGCACGAAGAGCTTGTTGAGCCATTAAGTCGGCCCTTACTGCTTTCTCTACTTCACCATGCTCATGCTCTCTCCACTCTAGCACCATCCTGCAAAAGAAATTGAAAATTTGCCCATTAGTTTAGTGAAAATCATATGTGCGGCCTCATACGCAACTGTTTTGAAAACAACCACGTATGTACACAGGTTTGAGGCCCTTTTCCGCGTATATCTAGCCCTATACGTGGAAAAAGCCTCGATTTCCGCGTGGGCCGCAACGCTCATTTTGGGATGGCCTAAAAAACTCATTTGACCATGAAAATCTATAAAAATTATGTCAAAATGCAAGAGGAGAGTATGAGTAAATACCTGGAAGAAACGGTTGTGAATTCCGCCAGCTGGATCTCCTGGAATTCGCAGTTGAAAATCAGAGCTCAAATGGGTAAAAGTTTCAAATGATTTATATTTTTTACTATTTATAGAAAAAATTTCAAATATTTGAAAATTTTTACCCCCTTTCATATAGTTTCGACATTTTCTAACCATTTTGGACCGTTTTTGACATAATTGGTGTTGTAGAAGACCTTTTTCAGTGCCGTTTTAGCCGTTGGATTGACTCGTTCATGCCGATCTTAGGTATCATGTCTAAACTGGCATATAGGTTAGGTTTCACCACCGTTTGCATTTTGCAAGACCTTGTGACCATATCACCATGACCTTAGGTACGAACCCACTCTATTATGTCACAGAACCTTCTTGTTGCTTTAGAAGTGGCATGATAAGAGTGGTAGAGCTTTACCTTACATGGGTACCCTAGTTAGCACCCTATTTGCATTTGGTGCCCATACTGATGGTTTCTCCTTTAGGGTGTGGGAGTCCGTTGTATAGTACTGCCATGACATTTCGCAAGAGCCTCATACTCCTCTTGATCTTATGCTGGCCTATTTCCCTGAGGAATCCCTCATGTCAAGTTGTGAATGCATTATCATGAGCTTTGCCTGCCTTATCGAGCTTTATGCCGGCTCCCCTGACATTGCGTTTCAACCATATAGCCCGAGCTTGTCTCATATCTAGCCACGCAAAGCCATTTTTTATATCCTTCGTAGCTTGATTCCCTTTTTACCAGGAGGGGATTTTCCCCCGAGTGTCGATATCCTACACATGTATCCTTTCATTGAGAATAGGTATGTTCCACTGCTTGGAACTAGTTTGTTTTTCCTTGTGACACTCGTCTCCTCCTAGTTTGTAACTATAAAGCTAGTTTTTTTTTTTCAATATTTTCAAACAACTGAAAAAGTCCAAAAAAAATCAAAAAACCAAAAATCCGAACAAGGAAAGATGTTATCTTTGGCAGCTGTCGAGTCATGTCCCATTCGAACAGAGCACTGTATATCACATCCATTGGTTGGGTTATAGTTTGACTTTAGGAGATGTACTCGTTTATCTGAGTTTATCTCCACCGACTGGTTAAGCTTCCAGTCCCTATGGAGCCTCTGTTGATGCCTCCTATGTCACAGAGATGTCCCAATTTGTATAT
Organism: Pseudotsuga menziesii; assembly: GCA_001517045.1. Classification (NCBI taxonomy): domain Eukaryota; kingdom Viridiplantae; phylum Streptophyta; class Pinopsida; order Pinales; family Pinaceae; genus Pseudotsuga; species Pseudotsuga menziesii. The sequence continues at coordinate 109,307 of LPNX010576553.1, read as the reverse complement.
TGAGTCTATGCTGCCTTCATTCAGTCACCATACACCGTTATGCTCTTGTTCGAAGGAAGTTGAAACCTGAGTCGACCATTCCTCAGTTATCTTGACTTTGCATGTCGTCCATTCCCAGTACAGTTACTGGTTCATGCACTTTATGATCGAGTCCTTCCACATTATACACCTTTGCTGAGTACCTCGTGTTGGATGATGGGGGATGCCTTAATGCCCTCCTTCCAGCGGATTTCATCCCATCGACTTCAAATCATTTATTCTGGGATTGGAGTCTAGAGTCATTTTGAGTGCCTTGAGACTTGCAGTCATCAGTGGCAGGTTCTCTTGCCATCGACAGTTTCTTGGGAATACATCAATGTCCCCTGATCGATGGATCCTCTCAAGTGTTCAACCTCAACACATTTATTCACACTTGTTAGTTTGCACTCTAGTACCTTGATTCCCATTTTCATTATCGGTGGGTAATCTCGCGTCTGTTAACGGTATACATTAATGACCAGTAATCAAACGATGGACTACTATGTTTGACCTCGACACCTCTATTCACATAGTAGGACATGTACTCATAGCGGTTTGTGTAGAAGAATTTCCCGATTGGTGCCATCTCTTATATGCTACCTCCTTGATCGTGCCAATGTTCATGAGATTTCAGCTCTCGTGACTTGATTCTGTTAGATATTTTCAGCCACTATGGAGATCTTGATCTATTATATATCTTCAGCCATTTTGGAGATCATGGTCCTTTGTATATCTTCATCATGGAGATTCTGATCTATGTATATTGTACGTTGCGATGACCACATATGTGATATCATGTATCATGCCTATTCATGGCCATTGTACTCTTATGTATCAGGGACTGCTATATGTATTTGCAGTTGTATGCAGAGTTGTATTATTGTACTATGATGATGGGTGGTTGGTCTTCCATTTGGGATCCTTCATCACTCCACTTCTGGGATGGACTTATAATGTATTTCGGCCATCGTATGACCCCTCTGACCTCACACATTAGGGGGCATCTATTATAGCGGATTTCACCACTCTAGGTGAATCACACTTTGTATGGCCTTCCCCTGTCCCGCTGCAGACTCCTTAGACCCTATGGACCACTTTTTGTCCTTTGATGTTTCCTTGATCATCCCTAAAAACATATGAAAAATGATATACGCGACTTTTAAACCTATAAGCGCGTATATACGCGGGTTTGACCACTAAAACCGTGTACATCGGGATGTGTGCATAATCCAAATCCTTTTGGAGTTTTCCTTGACATGGATCCGACTCATATGACTCCTAGCCTTCTTTATGCCTTGAGATCACTCGGATTCGACCTTTCATTACCCCTTTGAAAAGCTATATAAGGAACCCCTTGGTACATTGAAGGCATAAGAGAGAATTGAGAGCAAAGAAACTATAGTCCATTGTTGCCAGAACTTATGCTTGAGTCTGCATCCCTTTGTCCCTTGGAGCACTAGTGTGTTCTTCCCAAGCTTGCCTTTGGCTTATGAGCTTGCTATCGAGAGATGGAGGATTGAGGTGGTGGAGGCCCAAGTGGGGGATTCAGTTTCTTCGGTTCGAAGACGTGCCGTCAGAGGTTGTACCTTGTAATCTCTGATTTATATTAATAGAAATATCTTTTCCTGTCCAATAATGTGTGTTTGAATGAATATTTTATCCATGGGATTATGTCAAATGCTTATACATTATTGATTATATATGCTAGAATAGATCTAACACCATGATATATAGAATGCTTGTTGTTGAGGAAGTAATATATCAATTCAAGCTGAAGATTGGAAAGCTCAACAGGGATCTACTTCAACCGTCCGGAATAAGGTATGAGGTCTGATCCTTTAGTGTTAGACATTTAATTTCTATTGCATATTGGAAAGGATTGATTTCTGGAGTCAAGCTGTCTGTTGTGGTACCCCAAGCCATAGGAATTTCTCTCTGTAACAACCTTGACATTGAAAGCATTCTTTCTCAACACCCTCATTGACAATGAATTTCACACTAACTCCATGTTTATGAGCCAACTGGGGAGGCTCAAGGGAAATGGTATTAGGTTCTTATTGGATTTAACAAACTGATATATGTGGCTTCTTAATATGGTGTGGCTAAGGACTCCTTACAAACAGTTCACATACATCCTCCTTCAATACTTTTTCTAGTTTCAAAACTAGGAAAAGTAGTAAACTAGTTGTTAGCACAGTGTGCTTCGCAGGGTTGAAAGGATATTAAGGTAAGAAAAATGGGGTTACATTTTGAATTATGGCGATATGACTGCGGAGCCAATGGTTTGGGTGCATAATGGAAAACCAATTCTCCAAATTCCCCATAGAACCACATGATGGACATGGAAAGCGAATAAAAGGAAAATGTACAGCGCTTTAGCATCATATGGAAGAATTGATGGCTCAGATAAAAAGTATCTTAAAATAGATAATGGATAGTGAATCCGCTGGGTAGAGTTGCTAGATCAATAAAATGGTAAAGGGTTGGTGAAATGACCATTGGGAAAGACTGAAATTCATATGTGATCGATGGCGCACAATCAAAAGGGAAAAAGATCAATGGTGGAGGTTTATCATGCACCCACAACATGCATGGAGGACAAAATAGTCGCAGAACAGTGGAATTTTTACCTACTTCCATGTGTTGGGCAGAGAATCACTCCGCTGAATGAAAGGTGGTAAGGAGAAACTGCCTCCCACAATCCTCAAACCACCTATTGGGAATATTATAAAAAGGTCAGTCACATGGAAAATAATCATTTTTCTTTTACGCACAACAAAGAAAGTGCATGAACCTATGGAAGCCGAGTCGGGTACACTTTTTTCCAGTTGTCATTTACTAGGTAGGCCACATAGCTAACTCGCTAAGTTATTGTAAAAAATGGAGGGGGGTGGTGAAGTTTAAACACAAGTCCATGAATTCAGCAAGTTGGATGAACTTTTTTATTATAGGGATGGGGATATTTTTAATACAATACTCTTCTTTGGTGAGGTGCATAAGTTAAAGAATATATTTAAATATTTAGAAGAATAGGAAATTGACTTGCATGGTGTTTAGAGGACTCATTTTCACCAATCCTATCAAGACCAAACCCTTAATTTCCTGGATTTTGTGGCATGGTGTGCATCCAATTACTCCCAATCTGAGTGTGTCATAATGTACTCAAACAAGTCTAAAATCCTTTGCCACGTCAATTTGTTGGTTGTCAAAGACGTGTTAGAAGTACCCCTATCTTTCACCCAAAACCTGGTATATTTTGTTGAAGAAAGTTTAATTGAACAATTCAGACATGTTGCAGCAAAGAGGAACAAATATTTTATTCTAAGAGTCTTAAGCATAAGATTTATGTTGAAACTAAACCTAGCTTGTTTAATGAAGAAACCCAGTAGGTCATATCCATGTTGAGTCATTTTTAGGGTTGGATAGTGATAAGTTTGTCCTAGAAGTCTTGTTGAGTATGTTATTTAGATTGAGTATGCATCAACCTGAGTTTGAGTCTAGTCAATTGTGTTGCCTTAAATTTGATGAATTTCTAGCTAAGAATATTCATTCTCAATTGGTGAATTTCCACATGACCAGACATTTCATATTTCAATCTTACCTGGTCATGATGTTTTTGTTCTTCACTGAGGATAATTTGTAATTTCCAGAAATAGTATCACTTCTAAAATTAGAAATAATACCTTAAATTACATTAATCTCATAATTTCATAAGTGTACAGGGTGAAGTTTCAAGACAAACTCTATAGAGTTCTACTTGAGATGGAAGAAATGTTGCAATTTATCCCAGATAGAAGAGTTGGAGATTGGTTCCTTCTTAACAGAGTTTATTGCTTTGTTCATGAACCATACATCCTTCCTGCATTCATGACACCTAGAATATTTTCTTTGGAATTCATCAAACGAAAGCCTATTGTGGAGAATGAGCACTTTTTGAACTTTAGAAAGGCTTCTAAGATTTAATTTACTTTAAAGGTAGGTCCTTTCATTGTAAAAAATAAGGTTGCTCTCCCAGTAGTTGAAGGCTTACTAAAGGATATGGATTTTATGAAATCCACCAAAATTAATTATGATCCTCATCATATCATATCACAAAGGAAGTAGCAAAACAAAAACAAAGCATTTGATCATCAACATATAGAGGGGTTAGCTCAAAGATCTAACTTGATGAAATATCGGTCAGATATGGAGAATTCAGAGAGCTTATAAGAAAATCCCTCTATCGAAATGAAGTCAGCAACAATGATAATACTCCCAATAAAATTGAGATTAATGGAAAGAAGAGTTTTTAAGAGGCAATTTAAATTGAAGATGAAGATTCATAAGTAGCAAAAATACAAAGATGGATTCAGAGAAATAAAGGTTGAGGTTGGAGGAAAGAAGATGAAAGAAAAGTTCCAAGGTCCATCTTTTCCAGTTCAGGAATATAGCTTTGCATAAGCACAAGAGAGTGGGTCTAGTGATAGGTCCAATTCAATAAAGGACTTGTATACTAGATACAGACAAGAAAAAAAAAATCTTCAGAAAAAGCTTTGAAGCTTTTTTCTAAGGTAAGAGACATCTCAGATAAGGAAATTTCATTGATTATTGTGAAGGATCATGTAAAAAACACATTGAATTTGGTAGTAGCTACCCAGAACAAAGTTTCAGAAATAAGACTCAATTTATAAAATATTCCAGTACTCGATAAAAATCATTTGCATAAGCAAACTAGGGAATTGATATACACAGATTCAATGAAGGTTACACTAAACGTTTCCAAGTTACAATCTACAGTATCTATTGAAATATTGTAACTTCAAAGAGTATTCTAATTTTTTTTTATTGTTGTAACCTATCGTAGTTGTTTTATTCCTCCATAGGGATGTCGCTATTGTATTTAGTCATCATAGAGTCAATAGAACCCTCCTGAATATAATATAACATTGTTTTGTGTCTTCTTAGGTAAAGTCAGCCCAGTAAGTTTGTTGGGTCTGACTTGATTAGGGAAAAAATCAAGTGGGAGAAAGAGTATAAATAGAGGATCTGTGTTCCTCATTTAACACAAACACTCACTTTGTGTATAGCGCATAGGAGAGAGAGAGAGAGAGACCAATAAGGAGAAGGAGCACCTGTTTGGGGTTTTACCTTTGTACTTTTGATACATCTATATAGAGGAATTTTTGTTGGATTTTCTTCCCCTTGAGGGTTTCCCAGGATAAATATATGTCTATCTTGTGATTGTGTTTCTTTCAGTGATCCTGCATATGCTATTGTTGTGAAATTGAATTGAATCTTAATGATATCTAGCTAAGCATATGGAATCTTAACATGGTATCAGAGCTATCATGAATAGAACAACTTTCACAAGGTAAAATTCTCTCTCCTCTCCCTCTGACAAGAAATTAGGGTTTTTGTCAAAGTTATAATTTTCAAGATCTGATTACATAGAAAGTTGCACCCCACTAGAGTGCATCTATTGACCCTTGGATCGAAGTTTTTGAGTGGGTAGATCTCCAGGAAAGTCAAACCCTAGTTTGTCCTTGAACCAAAAAACTACAGAAAAACCAGAGAACCAAAAAACTACAGAAACTGAAATCTTGCAAGACAATTTGAAGGGTGAAGATTTGGAATCTCCAGAGGCTAAGTGTACCAATCAACCTGCCTCTGTCAAGCGCATCTCCAAGTAAGGTCAATTTTTCATTTTAAGAATTTTCATTTTTTAGTGACCTACTAGATAAGATGGCCCCAAGCACTAAGCTTGAGGACAAGCTAGAAGGCATATAAAACTTCTGAGCAAGGAAATATAGGATTAGTCTCATTCTTAAAGAGAATTATCTTAACAAATACATCAAAGGAGAAGTTGTGGAACTAGAAGAAGATGAAGTTGAGGAGAAGCACAAGAAGGACCTTATTAGGCCTATGAGGATCATTGTTGATTCTATCAAATATCACTTGATTCCTCATGTGTCATCCAAAGAGACCCCAAAGGAAATGTATGATTCCCTGTCCAAAATGTATGAAGGAAGAAACATCAATAGAAATATTAATTTGATATCTCAATTAAAAAGTATTAAGATGAGCAAAGGAGACTCCATTCAAGACTACTTCACAAGGGTCTCCCGGTTTAAGGAGAAACTAGAAGCCATTGGAGACTCCCTTGATGAAGATGACCTAGTTATGACTGCTCTCAATGGTCTCACTGGACCTTGGGATTCATTCATATAGAATATGTGTGCCATAAAAGAAAGCTTGAAGTTTGACATTGTATGGGAAGATTGCATCCAAGAGGAGGCTAGAGTAGCCAATAGAGAAGCTCCACTGAAAGAATATGATCAAGCCCTAGCCACCCATACCAAAAGGGGAAGAATTCAACCTAACTTCGAGAAGGAAATCCACAAGGAGTCTAGACCTCCTAAGAGGTTTCATAGGAAAAGAGAAATCACTAAAAGGAAAAACTACTCCCAATTTCAATGTTACAACTGTCACAAGATCAGACACATTTCCAGAGAGTGTCCATTGAAGAAAGAAGAATATAAGAAGAATAAGAACCAAAGACATCATGCACATCTAGTTGAATATGAAGAAGAGGAAGAAGGACCTCGAAGAAAAAAAGCAAAAGAAAAAGATACAGAAGAGTATGCATTATTATTTTCATTATTTGGGTCTGTGACACCTGGAGAAAATACATGGCTTATTGATAGTGGTGCTTCAAAGAACATGACAAGACAAAATAAAACTCTGTCAAAACTTGAAGAGAATAACTCTCCTCATAAAGTATAATTAGGATATGACTATCAATATCCTATCAAAGGTATTGGTGAAGCAAGCTACAAGATTGATTTTGGAACCCCCATGAAGATGAAGGAAGTCTTATATGTACCAGGTTTGTTAAAGAACTTACTTTCTATCTTATCATTAGATAAGAAAGGATATAGGGTTTCATTTATATATGGACAAGTACTTATGTGGTCCAAAGGGAAATCAATTGAAGATGCAGTTGGCATTGGTGAAGAAGAAGGAGGATTATATAAACTCAAGGGACAATCGGAAACAACCCTTGTTCATGAGACCACTAGACCACGTTAACTATGGCATAGGAGGATTACTCACATCAAATACAAGGAACTACCCTATGTGAGAAAAGTAGTAACATGCTTACCAGATTTGAAGATCGGTCATGAAGGCACTTGCAAAGGATGTGCAAAAGAAAAGAATTTCAAGAATCCATTTATGAAGAGTGAAACAAAGACTAAAGGTACATTGGAATTAATTCATTCTGATGTATGTGGTCCAATGCCCTCCACATATTTGAGTGGTTATGAATATTATGTTACATGTATTGATGAATATTCAAGAAATACATGGATATACTTCTTGAAAACAAAGGATAAAGTATTCGAAAAATTCAAAGAATTCAAATCCTTGATAGAGAATCATTCAGAAAGAAGAATCAAGATACTCAGAACAAATAACGGTGGAGAATATACTTCAAAAGAATTTGAATAATTTTGTAAAGAAGATGGAATCAAGAGGGAACTAGCCACTCCCTATAATCCTCAACATAATGGTGTTGCGAAAAGAAATAATAGGACCATTATGGAAGCAGTGAAGACAACGATACATGATCAAGATCTTCCTATGCATCTATGGGTTGAAGCAACAAGAACAACAGGTTATGTATAGAAAAGATTATCCCATAGTGCCCTTGGATTTAAAACTCCTGAAGAAATGTTCACAGGAAATAAGCCTGAAGCAAGCCATATTAAAATATCTGGATGTCCAATATATGTTCACATTCCAAAAGAAAATAGAACCAAGTTGGGTCCTTCCGGAAAGAAGGGAATATTTGTTGGATATTGTAAAGTCTCCAAAGCATTTAGAATATACATCCCATGATTGCATCATATGGAGATTAGTAGGGATGTAACATTTGACGAAGAAGCAACTCTTAAGAGATCCATAAAGTGCCAACATAAAGAAGTATATGAAGAAGATATACCTCCCATAAATGTAGAAGTTGCATCCTCCCCTGAAAATGAAACATCAGAGAACTATGCTATGCTAGAAATTCGAGAATCTCCTACATAACCCTCATGAATATAATATAATATTGTTTTGTGTCCTCCTAGGTGAAGTCGGCCTAATAAGTTTGTTGGGGCCAACTTGATTAGGGAAAAATTCAAATGGAAGAAACAATATAAATAGAGGATGTGTGTTCCTCATTTAACACACACGCACTCTCTTGTGTATAGCGCATAAGAGAGAGAGAGAGAGAGAGAGAGAGAGAGAGATAGAGAGAGAGAGAGAGATACTAGCAAGGAGAAGGAGCACATGTTTGGGGTTTTATCTTTTTACTTTTGACACATCTATATAGAGGAATTTTTTACGGGTTTTCTTCCCCTTGAGGGTTTCCTAGGATAAATTTGTGTCTATCTTGTGATTGTGTTTCTTTCAGTGATGTTGCATATGCTATTGTTGTGAAATTGAATTGAATACTAATGATATTTGGCTAAGCATATGGAATCTTAACATGGTATCAGAGCTATCCTAAATAGAACAACTTTCACAAGGTAAAACTCTCTCTCCTCTCCCTCCGACAAGAAATTAGGGTTTATGTCAAAGTGGGAATTTTAAAGATCTGATTTCATAGAAATTTGTGCCTCCATAGAGTGCATCTATTGAGCCTTGGATCAAAGTTTTTGATTGGGTAGATCTCCAGGAAAGTCAAACCTTAGTTTGGACTTGAACAAGCAAACTGCAGAAAACCAAAGAACCAGAAAATTGCAGAAATTGAAATCTTGCAAGACAATTTGAAGGGTGAAGATTTCGAATCTCCAAAAACTAAGTGTACCAATCAACTCGCCTTAGTCAAGTGCATCTCCTGGTAAGGTCAGTTTTGCATTTTGAGAAATTTCATTTTTTAGTGACCTCCTAGATAAGATGGACCCAAGCACTAAGCTTGAGGACAAGCTAGAAGGAATAGAAAACTTTCGAGCATGGAAATATAGGATTGGTCTCATTCTTAAAGAGAATGATCTTAACAAATACATCAAAGTAGAAGTTGCAGAACCAGAGGAAAATGAATCCGAGGAGAAGCATAAGAAGGACCTGATTAGGGCTATGGGGATAATTGTTGATTCTATCAAATATCACTTGATTCCTCAAGTGTCATCCAAAGAGACCCCAAAGGAAATGTATGATTCCCTGTCCAAAATGTATGAAGGAAAAAACATCAACATAAAGATGAATTTGAGAGCTCAATTGAAAAGTACCAAGATGAGAGAAGGAGAATACATTCAAGACTACTTCACAAGGGTCTCCCAGTTTAACAAGCAACTAGAAGCCATTGGAGACTCTCTTGATGAAGATGAACTATTTATGACTACTCTCAATGGTCTCACTAGACCTTGGGATTCATTCATGCAGACTATGTGTTGCAGAAAAGAAATCTTGAAGTTTGACATTGTATAGGAAGACTGCATCCAAGAGGAGGCTAGAGTAGCCAATAGAGAAGCTCTATTGAAAGAATATGATCAATCCCTAACCACCCATACCAAAAGGGGAATATTTCGACCTAACTACAAGAAGTAAATCCACAAGGAGTCTATACCTCCCAAGAGGTTTCATAGGAAAAGAGAAAATAGTCAAAGGAAAAGCTACTCCCAATTACAATGTTACAACTATCACAAGATCAGACACATTGCCAGAGAGTTTCCATTGAAAAAAGAAGAATATAAGAAGAAGAAGAACAAAATACATCATGCATGAATAGTTGAAGATAAAAAAGAGGAAGAAGGGCCTCAAAGAAAACAAGCAAAAGAAGAAGACACTGAAGAGTATGTATTATTCTTTGCACTCTCCGGGTCTGTGATAAATGGAGAAGATACATGGCTTATTATTAGTGGTGCTTCAAATAATATGATAGGACAAATGAAAAATATGCCAAAACTTGAAGAGAAGAGCTCTCCTAAGAAAGTATCATTAGGATATGGCTATCAATATCCTATCAAAGGTATTGGTGAAGCAAGCTACAAGCTTGATTCTGGAACCCCCATGAAGATGAAGGAAGTATTATATGTACCAAGTTTAAAAAAGAAATTACTTTGTGTATTTTCTTTAGATAATAAAGGATATAGGGTTGCATTTATAAATGGACAAGTACTTATGTGTTCCAAAGGAAAATCAATTGAAGATGGAGTTGTCGTTGGTGAAGACGAAGGAGGATTATGTAAACTCAAGGGACATTTGGAAACAACCCTTTTTCATGATACCACTAGCCCATGTGAACTATAGCATAGAAGGATTTATCACATCAACTACAAGGCACTACCCTATGTGAGCAATGTAGTAACATGCTTACTAGATTTGAAGATTGATCATGAAGGCACTTACAAAGGATGTGCAAAAGGAAATAATGTCAAGAATCCATTTCCGAAGAGTGAAACAAAGACTAAAGGTACGTTAGAATTAATTCATTTTGATGTATGTGTTCCAATGCCCTCCACATATTTGAGTGGCTATGAATATTATGTTACATGTATTGATGACTATTCAAGAAAGACATGGATATATTTCTTGAAAACAAAGGATGAAGTATTTAGAAAATCCAAGGAATTCAAAGCCTTGATAGAGAATCATTCAAAAAGAAGAATCAAGATTTAGAACAGGTAATGGTGGAGAATATACTTCAAAAGAATTTCAAGCCTTTTGTAAAGAAGATGGAATCAAGAGGGAACTAACCACTCCCTATAATCCTCGACATAATGGTCTTGCGGAAAGAAATAATAGGACCATTATGGAAGCAGTGAAGACAATGATACATGATCAAGATATTCCTATGCATATATGGGATGAAGCAACAAGAACAACATTTTATGTATAGAATATATTATCACATTGTGCCCTTGGATTTAAAATTTATGAAGAAATGTTCACAGGAAAGAAGACTGAAGTAAGCCATCTCAAAATATTTGGACGTCCAGTATATGTTCACATTCCAAAAGAAAAGAGAACCAAGTTGGATCCTTCAGAAAAGAAGGGAATATTTGTTGGATACTGTGAAGTCTCCAAACCCTTTAGAATATACATCCCAAGATTCCATCATATGGAGATTAGTAGGGATGTAACATTTGACGAAGAATCATCTATCAAGAGATACATTCCATTGAAAATGAAACATCAGAGTACCATGATATGCTAAAACCTCAGGAACCTCCTACTATGAGTATATCACAGAAGAGAAAGCATGCTTAGGTAAGATAAATCATAGAAGAGGTAGAAAAGTATGGAGCTCCATAAGGCTTCACAAGAGTAAGAAAGAGATCAAAGGCATTCTCTAGTGATGTAGCTTTGATGTGTGACCTTGTAGATCAAGAACCTACCAGTTATAAATAAGTTTTATAGAAGAAAGAATGGGTAGACGGAAGAATACCAATCAATAATGAAGAATGATGTTTAGGATATAGTTCCCAAACCAGAAGGTAAGAGCCTAGAATATTCCAAGTGGATCTACAAGATAAAGCATGCAGCTATTGGAAGTACTGAGAAATACAAGGTAATATTTGTGGCTAGAGGATTCTCTCAGAAAGAGGGAACTGATTATGAAAAGACATTTGCGCAAGTAGCAAGATACACTTCCATTAGAACCATCATGGCACTTGCATCCATGATGAAGTGGAATTTACACCATATAGATGTGACGACAACCTTCCTGAATGGTGTTATTGAGGAATAAGTGTACTTAGAACAACCAAACAGATTTCAAGTCGAAGACAGACGGACTCACGTATGTAAGTTGAAGAAACCTATGTATGGACTGAAGCACGCTCCTAGAGCTTGGTATGGAAGGATAAATAGCTTCCTGACGAGCTTGGGCTTTACCAAAAGTAAAAACGACCCTAACCTTTACATTAAGGTTATGGATGATGAACCTGTCATACTATTATTGTATGTGGATGACTTATTTCTGACAGGAAATGAGAAACATATTGTAGAGTGCAAGAAGAATCTTGCTGAAGAATTCGAAATGAAAGATCTTGGATTGATGCACTATTTTCTATGCCTTGAAGTATGACAAATGCCAGAAGGAATATTTCTCAACCAGGGAAAGTATGTTGTGGAAATATTAAAAATTTGATATGATGGAGTGCAAAGACATGGCCACTCCCATGGATACCAACTTGAAGTTGTTATCAGAATTAGTGGATGTGACTCGGTACAGTCAGATTATTGGGTCTTTGATGTATCTGACGAATACTAGGCCAGATATATGCTTTGTTATGAACACCTTGATTCAATATCTAGTCAAACGTAGATGTGCTCACTTAATAGCTGCAAAGCATGTGGTGAGGTACCTGAAAGATATGATAGACTTTGGACTATACCATGATGGAGATCATGACTATAGACTGTATGGTTATACAGATTCGATTGGGTTGGTAGTACCTCAGACATGAAGAGCACCTCAGGTGGACGTTATTGTCTGTGATCTGCCATGATCTCATTTTTTAGTAGGAAGCAATCTAGTGTTTCTCTCAGCACAACCGAAGCAGAGTATATAGCAGCTTGTTCTATTAGTTGTGAAGCCATATGGATTTGAAAGATGATGTCAAGTCTATTTTATCTGGAGCTAGATACCATAGTGATTCTATGTGACAACCAGAGTTGTATAGAGATGGCAGAGAACCCAATGTTCCATGACAAGTTGAAGCACATAGAAATCTGGTATTTTTACATATGGGACATGGTACAGAAGGGAGCTATAAAACTTCAGTATGTGAGTACCGATGAATAATTTGTTGATGTATTGACTAAGCCTCTGTCTCGAACAAAGTTTGAATACTTTCGTGACAAGATTGGTGTAGTTTGAAATGACCTTCCTCGTAAGGAGGAACAATGATGATATGAACCCTCCTCGAAAAGGGGGATCAGGTTGATGATATGGACCCTCCTCAAAAAGGGGGAGCAGGTTAATGATGTCGACCCTCCTCAAATTAGGGGAGAAGGTTGATGATATTGCAGTGGGATTGTATCATCCCTAGACACTAGTCCTAAAAGTGATCCGTATACTTTTGTCTCCATGAAAGAAGAGGATTGCATCATCCTTGGACTCATGTCCTAAAATGAGAGGGATTGACTATCCCATAAGTGGATAAGGATTGTATCATCCTTGGACTTATGTCCTAAAGTGAGAGGGATTGACCATCCCTTAAGTGGCTTAGGATTGCATCATCCTTAGACTCATGTCCTAAAGTGAGAGGGATTGACCATCCTGTAAGTGGCTAAGGATTGCATAATCCTTAGACTGATGTCCTAAAGTGAGATGGATTGACCATATCGTAAGTGGCTAAAGATTGCATCATCCTTGGACTCATGTCCTAAAGTGAGAGGGATTGACCATCCCATAAGTGTCTTAGGATTGCATCATCCTTGGACTCATGTCCTAAAGTGAGAGGGATTGACCATCCCATAAGTGGATCAAGATTGCATCATCCTTGGACTCATGTCGTAAAGTGAGAGGGATTGACCATCCAGTAAGTACCTCGAGATTGCATCATCCTTGGACTCATGTCCTAAAGTGAGAGGAATTGACCATCCCGTACGTGGTTCAGGATTGCATCGTCCTTGGACCTATGTCCTAAAGTGATAGGGATTGATCATCCCATAATTGGATCATGTGTGTTGAAGGTTATATTGTTGTTGATGATGATGTTGTTCAAGATGAAGATAAAGTATTGTTGCAAAGGATCAAGTACTGAAAAGGATCGAGTGATTGAGTGTTGCAAAAGATGAAGATCAAGTGTTTATGCAAAGGATCAAGTGATCGAGTACTGCAATGGATAGAGTGATCGAGTGTTGTACAAGATGAAGATCAACTGTTGTTGCACGGGATGTAGCAATCAAAGAACTGCAAAGGATCAAGTGATCAAGTGCTGGAGAAAAAGAAGATCAAAGATGAATATTCGGTGTTGTAGAAGATGATGTTCCAGTACTAAAGATATTGAAGATGTTCGATTAATTGTTCCAGTTGTTGTTGATTGTTGAAAAATTCCAATTACGTATAGATGTATCACCTTGGTATTGTTGAAGATCATCTCTCTCCTTGCTCCTACAGTTGATGTTCTAATTTCCAGTAGAATACTCTTCTCGTCAAGGGGGAGTGTTGAAATATTGTAACTTCAAAGAGTATTATAATTGTATTTTATTGTTGTGACCTATTGAAGATGTTTTATTCCTCCGTCGGGATGTCATTATTGTATTTAGTCATCATAGATTCATGAGGTAAATCCTTCATTGTAAGTCAAGTTAATAGAACCCTCCTGAATATAATATAATATTGTTTTGTGTCTTCCTAGGTGAAGTCATCCCAATAAGTTTGTTGGGGTCGACTTGATTAGGGAAAAATTCAAGTGGAAGAAAGAGTATAAATAGAGGATGTGTGTTCCTCATTTAACACACACACTCACTTGTGTATAGCGCATAGGAGAGAGAGAGAGAGAGCGCAACAAGGAGAAGGATCACCTGTCTGGAGTTTTATCTTTGTACTTTTGATACATCTATATAGAAAAAGTTTTGTTGAGTTTTCTTCCCCTTGAGGGTTTCCCAAGATAAATATATGTCTATCTTGTGATTATGTTTCTTTCAGTGATCCTACATATGCTATTGTTGTGAAATTGAATTGAATACTAATGATATCTAGTTAAGAATATGTAATCTTAACATGGTATCAAAGCTAGCCTGAATATAACAACTTTCAGAAGGTAAAACTCTCTATCCTCTCCCTCCGACAATAAATTAGGGTTTTTTTAAAGTTAGAATTTTGAAGATACGATTGCATAGAAAGTTGTGCCTCCCTAGAGTGCATCTATTGAACCATGGATCGAAGTTTTTGAGTGGGTATATCTCCGGGAAATTCAAACCCTAGTTTGGACTTGAACCAGAAAAATGCAGAAAACAAAAGAACAAGAAAACTGTAAAAACTGAAACCTTAAAAGACAATTTGAAGGGTGAATATTTGGAATCTCCAAAAACTAAGTGTACTAATCAACTCGCCTTAGGAAAGCGCATCTCCTGGTAAGGTTAGTTTTGCATTTTGAGAAATTTCATTTTTTAGTGACCTCTTAGATAAGATGGCCCCAAGTACTAAGGTTGAGGGCAAGCTAGAAGGCATATAAAACTTTTGGGCATGGAAATATAGGATTGGTATCATTCTTAAAGAGAATGATATTAATAAATACATCAAAGGAGAAGTTGTGGAAGCAGAAGAAGACGAAGTTAAGGAGAAGCACAAGAAGGACTTGATTAAGGCTATGGGGATCATTGTTGATTCTATAAAATATCACTCGATTCCTCAAGTGTCATCCAAATAGACCCCAAAGGAAATGTATGATTCCCTATCGAGAATGTATGAAGGAAGAAACATCAACAAAAATATGAATCGGACAGCTCAAATGAAAAGTACCAAGATGAGCAAAGGAGAATCCATGCAAGACTACTTCACATTGGTCTCCCTGTTTAAGGAGAAAGTAGAATCCATTGGATACTCCCTTGATGAATATGAACTAGTTATGACTGCTCTCAATGGTATCACTAGACCCTAGGATTCATTCATACAGACTATGTGTGCCAGAAAAGAAAGCTTGAAGTTTGACATTGTATGGGAAGACTGCATCCAAGAGGAGGATAGAGTAGCCAATAGAGAAGCTTTGCTAAAAGAAGATGATCGATCCCTAGCCACCCATACCAAAATGGGAATAATTCAACCTAACTTCAAGAAAGAAATCCACAAGGAGTCCATACCTCCCAAGAGGTTTCATAGGAAAAGAGAAAACAATCAAAGGAAAAACTACTCCCAATGTCAATGTTACAATTATCACAATATCATACACATTGCCAAAGAGTTTCCATTGAATAAATAAGAATATAAGAGGAAGAAGAACAAAATACATCATGCACATCTCGTTGAATACCAAGAAGAGGAAGAAGGACCTAGAGGCAAACAAGCAAAAGAAGAAGATATAAAAGAGTATGTATTATTCTTTGCACCTTCCTGGTATGTGACACATGGATTATTAATAGTGGTGCTTCGAAGCACATGACAAGACAAAAGAAAACTATGTCAAAACTTGAAGAGAAGAAGTCTCCAAAGAAAACATCATTAGGATATGACTATCAATATCCTATCAAAGGTATTGGTGAAGCAAGCTACAAGCTTGATTTTGGAACCTCCATTAAGATGAAGGAAATATTATATGTACTAGGTGTAGAAAAGAACTTATTTTCTATCTCCTCATTAGATGAGAAAGGATATAGGGTTTCATTTAGAGATGGACAAGTACTTATGTGGTCCAAAGAAAAATCAATTGAAGATGCAGTTTTCATTGGTGAAGTAAAAGGGGGATTATATAAACTCAAGGGACATTTGGAAACAACCCTTGTTCATGAGACCACTTGCCCATGTGAACTATAGCATAAAAGGATTGCTCACATCAACTACAAGGAACTACCCTATGTGAGCAATGCAGTAACAGGATTACCATATTTGAATATCAATCATGAAGGCAGCTACAAAGGACGTGCAAAAGGAAAGAATGACAAGAATCCATTTATGAAGAGTGAAACAAATACTAAAAGTACGTTGGAGTTAATTCATTATGATGTATGTGGTCCAATTCCCTCCACATCTTTGAGTGGTTATGAATATTATGTTACATTTATTGATGGCTATTCAGGAAAGACATGGATATACTTCTTGAAAAAAAAGGATGAAGTATTCAAAAAATTCAAGGAATTCAAAGCCTTGATAGAGAATCATTCAAAAATAAGAATCAAGATACTCATAACAGATAATGGTGGATAATATACTTCAAAATAATTTCAATCCTTTTGTAAAGAAGCTGGAATCAAGAGGGAACTAACCACTCCCTATAATCCTCAACATAATGGTGTTCCAGAAAGAAAGAATAGGACCATTATGGAAGCAATGAAGACAATGATACATGATCAAGATATTCTTATGCATCTATGGGTTGAAGCAACAAGAACAACAGTTTATGTACGTAATAGATTATCCCATAGTTCCCTTGGATTTAAAACTCCCGGAGAAATGTTCACAAGAAAGAATCCTGAAGTAAGCCATCTCAAAATATTTGGATTTCCAGTGTATGTTCACATTCCAAAGGAAAAGAGAACCAAGTTGGATCCTTTTGGAAAGAAGGGACTGTTTGTTGGATGTTGTTAAGTCTCCAAATCCTTTAGAATATTCATCCCAGGATTCCATCATATGGAGATTAGTAGGGATGTAACATTTGACGAAGAAGCAACTCTCAAGAGATCCAGAAAGTGCGAGCATAAAGAATTATATGAAGAAGATATACCTCCCAAAAATGTAGAGGTTGAATCCTCCCCTGAAAATGAAACATCATAGGACCATGATATGCTAGAACCTCAAGAACCTCCTACTATGAGTATACCATGGAAGATAAATCTTGCTTGGGTAAGACAAACCATACAAGAAGCATAGAAGTATGGAGCTCCATAAGGCTCCACAAGAGTAAGCAAGAGATCAAAGCCATTCTCTAGTTATGTAGCTTTGATGTGTGACCTTGCAGATCAAGAACCTACTAGTTATGAGGAAGCTGTATAGAAGATAGAATGGGTAGAAGCAATGGCGAAAGAATACCAATCAATAATGAAAAATGATGTTTGCGATATAGTTCCCAAACCAAAAGGTAAGAGTGAAGTATCTTCCAAGTGGATCTACAAGATAAAGCATGTAGCTGATGGACGTATTGAGAAATACAAGGAAAGATTTGTGGCTAGAGGATTCTCTCAAAAAGAGGGAATTGATTATGAAGAGACATTTGCGGCAGTAGCAAGATATACTTCCATTAGAACCATTATGGCACTTGCATGCATGATGAAGTGGAATTTACACCAGATAGATGTGAAGACAACATTCCTGAATGATGTTATTGAGGAAGAAGTGTACATAGAACAACCATAAGGATTTGAAGTCAAAGACAGATGGACTCACGTATGTAAGTTGAAGAAGGCTCTGTATGGAATGATGTAAGCTCCTAGAGCTTGGCATGGAAGGATATATAGCTTCCTAATGAGCTTGGGCTTTACCAAAAGTAAATCCGACCCTAACCTTTACTTTAAGGTTATGGATGACGAACCTGTCATATTGTTATTGTATATGGATGACTTATTTATGACAGAAAATGAGAAACACATTGTAGAGTGCAAGAAGAATCTTGCCAAAGAATTTGAGATGAAAGATCTTGGATTGATGCTCTATTTTCTAGGCTTGGAAGTATGGAAGAGTACAACAAGAATATTTCTCAACTAGCGAAAGTATGTTGTGGAAATCTTAAAAAAATTGATATGATGGAGTGCAAAGTCATGGCCACTCCCACGGATACCAACTTGAAGTTGTTATCGGATGAATCATCATAATTAGTGGATGTGGCTCAATACAGACATATTAGTGGGTCTTTGATGTATATGACGAATACCAGGCCAGATATATGCTTTGTTCTGAACACCCTGATTTAATATCTAGTCAAACCTAGATGTGTTCACATGATAGCTTCAAAGCATGTGATGAGGTACCTGAAAGGTACACTAGACTTTGGACAATACTATGATGGAGATCACGACTACATAATGTACGATTATACAGATTCAGATTGGGCTGGTAGTACCTCAAACAGGAATAGCACCTCAGGTGGATGTTATTGTTTGGGATCCACCATGATCTCATGGTTTATAAGGAAGCAATCCAGTCTTGCCAAAGAATTTGAGATGAAAGATCTTGGATTGATGCTCTATTTTCTAGGCTTGGAAGTATGGAAGAGTACAACAAGAATATTTCTCAACTAGGGAAAGTATGTTGTGGAAATCTTAAAAAAATTGATATGATGGAGTGCAAAGTCATGGCCACTCCCACGGATACCAACTTGAAGTTGTTATCGGATGAATCATTATAATTAGTGGATGTGGCTCAGTACAGACATATTAGTGGGTCTTTGATGTATATGACGAATACCAGGCCAGATATATGCTTTGTTCTGAACACCCTGATTTAATATCTAGTCAAACCTAGATGTGTTCACATGATAGCTTCAAAGCATGTGATGAGGTACCTGAAAGGTACACTAGACTTTGGACAATACTACGATGGAGATCACGACTACATAATGTACGATTATACAGATTCAGATTGGGCTAGTAGTACCTCAAACAGGAATAGCACCTCAGGTGGATGTTATTGTTTGGGATCCACCATGATCTCATGGTTTAGAAGGAAGCAATCCAGTGTTGCGCTGAGCACAACTAAAGCAGAGTATATAGCAGCTTGTTCTGCTAGTTGTGAAGCCATATGGCTTCGAAAGCT
>LPNX010576553.1:0-84062 GCA_001517045.1 Pseudotsuga menziesii | reverse complement strand
ATGTAACTTTCTTTCTTTTGCATAATAAATTGCTCCGAGTAGCTATTTGGCCGGGGCCGTGGATTGTTTCCCTCTCGAGGGTTTTAACCACGTGACAAAACATTGGTGTATTGATCTGTGATATGTTTGTGTGAAGCGGCTATTCTTGGTGTTCGGTCCTTTGGGAGTACCCTGTGTACCCTAACAAAGCTGATGTCAGGTCGATTTGATCTAGATCTGGATACCATAGTGATTCTATGTGACAACCTGAGTTGTATAAACATGACGGAGAACGCAATGTTCCATGACAAGTCGAAGCACATAGAACTCTAGTATTTTTTACATACGGGACATGGTATAGAAGGGAGCTATAAAACTCCAGTATGTGAGTACAAATGAACAAGTTGCTAATGTATTGACCAAGCCTCTATCTCGAACAAAGTTTGAATACTTTTGTGACAAGCTTGGTGTAGTTCAAAAAGACCTTCATCATAAGGAGGAACAATGATGATGATACAAACCCTCCTCGAAAAGGGGGAGCAAGTTGATGATATGGACCCTCCTCGAAAAGGGGGAGAAGGATGTTGATGTGGACCCTCCTTGAATTGGGGGAGCAGGTTGATGATGTTGCAGTGGGATTGTATCATCCCTGGACACTAGTCCTAAAAGTGATATGTAGACTTTTGTCTCCGTGAAAGAAGAGGATTGCATCATCCTTGGACTTATGTCCTAAAGTGAGAGGTATTGACCATCCCATAAGTGGCTCATGATTGCATCATCCTTGGAATCATGTCCTAAAGTGAGAGGGATTGGCCATCCCGTAAGTGGCTTATGATTGCATCATCTTTGGACTCATGTCCTAAAGTGAGAGGGATTGATCATCCCATAAGTGGCTCAGGATTGCATCATCCTTGGACTCCTGTCCTAAAGTGAGAGGGATTTACCATCTTGTAAGTGGCTTAGGATTGCATCCTCCTTGGACTCATGTCCTAAAGTGAGAGGAATTGACCATCCCATAAGTGGTTCGGGATTGCGTCATCCTTTGACTTATGTCCTAAAGTAATAGGGATTAATCATCCCATAATTGGATCATGTGTGTTGTAGGTTATATTGTTGTTGTGATGATGTTGATCAAGACGAAGATCAAGTGTTGCTGCAAAGGATCAAGTGATTGAGTATTGCAAAGGATCGAGTGATTGAGTCCTGCAAAAGATGAAGATCACGTGTTTCTGCAAAGGATCAAGTGATCAAGTATTGTAGAGGATCGAGTGATCTAGTGCTGCAAAAGATGAAGATCAAGTGTTGCTGCAAAGGATCTAGCGATTCAAGAACTATAGAGGATCGAGTGATCGAGTGCTGCAGATGAAGAAGATCAAAGATGAAGATTCAATGATGTAGAAGATGATGTTCCAATTCTGAATATAATGAAGATGTTCCAATAATTGTTCCAGTTGCTAATGATTGTTGAAAACTTCCAATGACGTATAGATGTATCACCTTGATATTGTTGAAGATGCTCTCTCTCCTTGATCGTACAGTTGACGTTGTAATTGTCAGTAGAATACCTTTCTCGTTAAGGGGGGGTGTTGAAATATTATAACTTCAAAGAGTATTCTAAATGCATTTTATTGTTGTAACCTATTGGAGATGTTTTATTCCTCCATTGGGATGTCACTATTGTATTTAGTCATCATAGACTCATGAGGTAAAGCCTCCATTGTAAGTCGGGTCAATAGAACCCTCCTGAATATAATATAATATTGTTTTGTGTCTTCCTAGGTGAAGTCAACCCAGTAAGTTTTTTGGGTCCAAATTGATTAGGGAAAAGGTTAAGTGGAATAAAGAGTATAAATAGAGGATGTGTGTTCATCATTTAACACACACACTCACTTGTGTATAATGCATAGTAGAGAGAGAGAGAGAGAGAGAGATACCAACAAGGAGAAGGAGCACCTGTTTTGCTGGGTTTTCTTCCCCTTGAGGGTTTCCCAGGATAAATCTGTGTCTATCTTGTGATTGTGTTTCTTTCAGTGATCTTGCATATGCTATTGTTGTGAAATTGAATTGAATTGAATTACATTATTCTTAGATAAGTGAAGGGTTTTTACAATAAAAAATGAAAGAGATATTCTTGTAAACAAAAATTCTCCAATGAATGACCTTGTGAAAAACATTTCAAGTACTTCCCACGATTACAAAGCATATACCATATTTTACAACTATTGATAAAGATAATATATGTGTATGTATTCTCGTTGAAATATATTTTGATAAATATATCTACTTAGGAATTGTAAGTAGAGTTGTCCATTAAGATAAGGTGCATTTGTGAGTCATTGAGGTTTTTATTATGAATTGTAGGTAGACTTGCCAATTAACATATGTTGCATTTGCGAGTCATCGATGTTTTATTAGGAATTGTGAGTAGACTTGTCAATTAAGACATGGCACATTTATGAGTCATCGAGGTCGTAGAGACTTGTAATTTATAGCAAATGAAGTGATTGGTGACATTAATAAGCAAGCATGTTTGGGGTTTTGAATCTAGGCTTGAGCATTAACAGTGCAAACCTTTAGAGTATAAGGGTGGTGTCATTGACCTATACTCTCAAACCTAGCTATTTCCCAACTTTGCTTTAGCTCACAAGGTCATGCCACGTGGCCTTGGCCAGCCTGTGCCTGCTACAACTGGACCATGCCTCTTGACCTAAGGTTTTCTCATAACCTCACCTTAGACTACAAACCATCAAATGCAACTAATCCCCACTCAACTAAATTCATTCAACAATTTGGCATGCGTCCAACCAAAACCTTTAAAACATCCCAACAAAAATTAAATTGAATAAGATTTAACACTTAAACAATTATTCATTAAACCAATGTAAACAATTAACCAACACAAAGCATCATAGGAAATAGAGCAACATTCATCCCAATAAAAATCCACAACACTAATGCACATGTATAGGTGACACCCAAAATGGATGCCTTAAACGTTATTTATAAGAAGAATGTTTAAAATATACAACAAGAGGGAAACCACTTATCTTCCACTCTTTCACACAAGTACATTGAATCTAAGGAAAAATAATCTCCTTCCAATGCCCAACAATCCTATACAAGCCATGTTAGTTTTTCTTAGATCTTGTTATCTTAGTTAGGATCTTTATCTGAAACAATAACAAGTACAACAATATGCATAAGATAGAACATATACACAAGACATAAATATTTTCACCGGGGAAACCATAAAGGAGAAAAACCCCGCAAAATTCCTCAGAATAGTACAGTCACAAATACTGTGTTATAAGATTATCGATCTTAATAATAAGAAGTCTTCAGCGGTTATCTCTCTCTCTTTCTCTCTCT
Organism: Pseudotsuga menziesii; assembly: GCA_001517045.1. Lineage (NCBI taxonomy): Eukaryota > Viridiplantae > Streptophyta > Pinopsida > Pinales > Pinaceae > Pseudotsuga > Pseudotsuga menziesii. The sequence continues at coordinate 80,714 of LPNX010576553.1, read as the reverse complement.
CTCTCTCTCTCTCATGCAAACTTGAGTGAGTGTGAGGTATGTATAAATAAGGGAGTGTGCCCCCCTATTTATACTAATCAAGTGACTGACCTATTACATGACTGGGTTTGACCTCTTACCCTAACAGGGCCAAATTCTCCTAGAGAGACTCCAAATACACATTACAAGATGTTACACAGGGGACTATTTCCCTGACTTACAACGAAAGTTTTACCTCAAGGTCTATACACACAATGACATCCCGAAAGGAGGTAAACACATCTATGATGGGGGTACAACCACATACAATGAAAATATATATCAAAATATCTTCCAAAATTACAAATATGTTGGGCCAGGAAAAGTGCATAAGGGAGAATCCGATGCACTAGTGTAGGAGGAAAAGCGGGCACGCGATGGAAGAAAAGCTAGTAAAAGAAGAAGTGCAAGCGTAGAGCAGAGGAAGTTACGATAAGGATTGCTGCGACCAGGAAAGGCAGATTTGAGTTGGTGGAAGAAGCATGTAGAAGAGTTAAAGCTGGACAAGTGAAATTTAAGGAAGCCTACAGAAGGACAAACCAACAGAAGGCTAAAGGACAGTTTTGCAGCTAGTTATGACCTGTGCAGACATGCTGAAAGACGTTTCAGCAGCTAGTTATGGCTGTGGTTAATGTAATGCAGGACTTTGGTGGCTAGGTATGGGTTGACATTAATGTAACATAGATATTTTGTAGCTACTTATGTCTGTATTAACTGAGTTGTACTCAGTTGACCCTGCACGGTCTTGTAAATACTGTAAATGGGAGGAACCTGCTTTGTATAAGGGTTAGGTTGGAGAGGTAGCTTCAAGACATAGATTCAATTAGATTTATTAAGAGTCGGTAATAGTAGAAGTATTGTAAAAGATCAGAGAGAAGTCTGATAGTAGAAGGTTGTTGAGCCGCAGATCTGCAGCTAAGTGCACAGATTGTTAGTATAAGTAATCTGCAGTTGAGTGTGCATATAGTAAAGTATAAGAGTCGATCCAGGCTGTGTGCATATCAGTAGGAGTAGATAGAATAATAAACCATAGAGCATGAGAGAAAGAAGAGTTTGAGTCCATTAGATATAACTTAGAACAGTCTGCAAGTCGCAGACTGCAAGGTGCTATACATATTTCTCATGCCAGATGAAGAGCACCTTCGTGGTTTTTCCTAGATGGGTTTCCACGTTATTTCCTGTGTTGATGTATGTTGAATAATTGGATGTTTAGCTGTCAATGTTGAATACTGAAGGTTTATGTGGATGTTTGTTTACTTTGTATTGCTTACAATTGCTATTTAATGTATGTCACAATATTACCAATCAGTAAATGAATGTTTAAAGCATGGTCGATATTTTATGTATGATTCATGGTTAAGCTGCTAAGTTACAATATAAGTCACACACTGTCAATTTAGGAGTAAGGAATAAGCTGCGTCGCTTAGTTGCGCCAGTTGTTGAGTTACAAGGACAAGGTTGTGTTGTGCACGCTCTATGGCACATAGTTGCACTTATGTCACACAGTAATAGACTCCATCCCTTCATCTTTGTTGAGCGGCTTGGTCGCGTGCCAAGGGACTATAATCCCTCACCAACTACGAAGACATGGTTCTAGCAGTCACACATGAGGATATCTCGAGTGAGACTGCACCTACCTCGTGGGTGTTGCTGACAGAGCTTGCTCTATCGGGACAATGTCTTTTGGTGTTTTATTGTTGTTGTGTTGTTGTTGAACCTCAGGTCAAGACAAGAAGGAATATTAGGCCAACAAATGGTTTTGTTGTCGGGACACATAATCATTTGAGTCAAGGGAAATGTTGTGGCATCCGACAAAGAATGAAGTCGAAGATTGGCTGGAGTCTAAGACGCTAGCATTCACGCAAGAAGGGAGTGCATGATCGCGGTTGAGCACAAAAAACTGGTTGGACCAATACATCTACATTGATGTTCACGAGATATTATTTACAAAGTTTCCCATTGTGCTGCACGAGTGGTTGTTAAGGTTAGCAACTCGACAGACAAATTTCCAGAGAAGAGAAGCGGTCGAGTGGAGTGATTAGTTGGTTCGTGAGATAACTAGTGTAAGTAACCCCATCTCTAGAGTTGGTTATTTTTCGGTCGATAGTATTTTGCAAGGGTATATTACTGAGTTTGCAGTAGAGACTATAACCTCATATAGTGAGAGCGAAAGAATTTTTTTCCAAGTACCACAAAGAAGGTACTTATTATCTATCAGCACATGGATAAAGATGCTAGTTTACGAGAAGGGCATCTTGTAGTTGAGTAGTTGAGTCGCATACCTAGAAGGAAGGCTACGTCATAGACGACCTATAAAGAAAATGGGAAATGGTGAGTTGAGATGTTCCTAGGATGTATAGAGCCTGAACTAGAAGTTGGAGTCCTAAGAAGTGGAAGGAGATTCAGATTAGGGAAAAGAAGAAAGACAAAGGAGGGTCGACGAACTCCTATTTTGTTCGAAGAAAGTGAGCATGAACTTCAGTCGCAGCTAGACAAAGGGTCTTGCGATGAAGAGGAGGACTACAACCCGATTTCTGAAGGAGCAGAAGAATCCAAAGAGTTGATGGAGACACCAAGATCAGGACGCAACTACATCACACCCGGAGTATCGCCAGAGGTAAGGTCTAGAGCCTCAACTCGTGAAAGAGTTGTTCATACTGATAGTGCTAGTACTGCGACTAGCGCGCATGAGGGTACACCTCCATTGAATTATTCATCAGATAATCCTGACTCCAACTCAATGGCCAGGCATGATATTAGGTTACCCACATTCAATGGGAATGGGCATGATATTAGGTTACCCAGATTCAATGGGCATGATCTTTTGTTTGTTGGTTCATCATCTTCAACAATGAGCATGGTGTCTCTTTTTCCTAATGGGACAATCTCTTGCAAAGTGTCCCTTTTCATCATAAGTATAGCATCGAACATTGGAAGGATCTCTCTTGATCTTCTTTTGTTTCTTGTCCTTCTTTTTGTTGTGATGGTGGTTCTCTTTCTTCTCCTTCTTCTTTTAGTTCTTCCTGGTGTGAACTATGAGAGCTTGATCTTTAGTTGCTCTCGTCTTCTCTTCTCTTGTTACGATTCGATCTTCTTCTTTTGTGCATTCTTTTCCGAGTCTGCTGAAAGAGATCAACCTCCTTCTTACACATATTCCTTGAATGAATGAGTCCCATGATCTGGGGAGACCATTCAAGGTAGTCATCACAATATCTACTTCTTCGACATTCTCTTCAACTCCTTCAAGTTGTTCTTTGATTTGAGCACCTTTGTGAAGTATGACTATATAGTTTATGAGTTTTGTATCTTCACATTCTTCAACTGGTACCTCAAAGTCATCTTCCCGTTGATGTTCTCTCCCTCAAATATCTTTGTCAAAGCATCATATACTTCCTTCGGTGTCTTGAATGATGACACATGGGGATAAGGTGATCCTCAATAGAATTTGAAATGGTTCTCTTGGCCCTAGCCAAGTTCTTATTATGAGTAGCCTTAACCTCATCTCCCCCTAGTTTTGGAACTTCTCTAATGATGTACTGATCGAAATCATTCTCTTCAAGGAGCGAGGAGATTATGTACTTACATGCTCGAAAGTTATCAGCCCCTCCAAGCTTCTCCTCAATCTGAGTATGGTGAGTCATCTTTTCAAATGCGAACCTCAAATGGAAATAACACAGATTTAGATCTTATCAATTTGAGGTGTCCGACATGGTTCCAAAGCTGGCTGACCTAGGGTTTGTCAGAGGAACCCTTGAATTTTCAAACTTGGAGTTTGGGGATTATGTTTGGACAGAAAGATGCACTTCCTTGAGGCGAGTTGCTCAATAAGGTCCTTTCCTGAAGATTGAGGTGGGAAGCCTCCAAAACTTGATGCCCTACTATTCTCTCGTCACTAGTGACATGGTCAAAATTGAAACTTCTTCAAATAAGAAACTACTTCCATGAAAAGATGCGCCCTACTGAGGCGAGTTAGCCTAACCCTCTTGTCTTGATGATCTATGGAGAGAATACCTTGAATTAGGAAGCCCTAGTTTCCGCTGCTGCACAGTGCCTTCTTTCAGAGAGGCTCTGATACCATGTTGGTTTTTCTTAGATCTTGTTAGCTTAGTTAGGATCTTTATCTGATAGAATAATAAGTACAACAATATGCATAAGATAGAACAGATACACAAGACACAAAGATTTTCACCGAGGAAACCATAAAAGAGAAAAACCTCGCAAACTTCCTCAAAATAGTATAGTCACAAAGACTATGTCATAAGATGATCAATCCCAATAATAAGAAGTCTTCAACATCTATCTATCTCTCCTCCTTCTCTCTCTCTCCTCTCTCTCTCTCTCATGCGAACTTGAGTGAGTGTGAGGTATGCATAAACGAGGGAGGGTACCTCCCTATTTATACTAATCAAGTGACTAGCCTATTACATGAATGGGGTCGACCTCCTACGCTGACAGGGTTGACTTCTCCTATAGAGACTCCAAATATGCATTACATGATGTTACACTAGGGACTATTGCCCTGACTTACAACGGAGGTTGTACCTCAAGGTCTATACACAATAATGACATCCCGAAAGGAGGTAAACACATCTATGATGGGGGTACAACAACATACAATGATAATATACATCAGAATATCTTCTGAAGTTACAAATACATCAACAATCCAACCCCTGAAGCTATCATGGACTTGCCTCCTATAGGGCTTGTTCACCTATTCACTTTTCTTCCAGCTAGTGCAAAGTTGCCATAATGAGCCAAATCCATAACTTAGCACAATCATAGAGCTCAATTTGGAATTTTGTGAATGATCTTGTTCAATGATGATGATGATGCCTTAACAACTTTGAGGCATCCACTATATATATGATTATTGCCAAACTCTTGCATGCCCCTTGCTCTTAAGGTGGACCCAAGTGCTGACATTCAACAAAAATGTTTCTCACACGACTTGTCCATCGATGTCCATCTCCATTACTATCATGCTCACTATGCCATGTGATCACAATTATGTCTAAGACTCGAGTGCCCGCAAATGCACCCATCGTATATTTTTCCATCACAAGTGTGCTCTGTAGGTGAACTTATCACAAATATTTATGGAAAGTGCACCCATCACAAGTGTGCATGGTAGGCGCACCTATTGCAAGTGTGCCCGAAGGTGCCCATCGCAAGTGTGCACGCAGTGCATCTAGCACATTACACCCAAGTGCATTCAACAAGGTGCCTCCAAGTGTGCCTAGTTGTCTTGTGTTCAAATGCACCAAGAAGGTGCACCCAAAAAGTGCACAAAGGGAACATCCATATGTGTAACGTGCATCTCATCGCTTCTAATCGACATGCACCCAACTGAGTGCACCCACTTAGTCTTCCCATTAAATGTGTGCCCATCTAAGTCTTCCCAAGTCATATATAGGACTGTAATTAGTTATTCTCACCACTTTTTCCATCATGCATAATGCATGTTTGTAGATGAGGCTACTTGTGAAAACCTTATCTTTTTTCACCAAGTTCCCTCCAAGATTTTCTTGGTATGTACAACTAATGCAAGTTGTCAATGTTTTTGGTGCACCTCGCCTTCAGGAAAGGGTGCCCTATATGTCTTTGGTGTGCCTTATCAATGGGCCAAAGAACCCCAAAACTTACTCATCTAGCCATCAACCTAATGTCATGTATGTCTATGATGGCTAACGACCAACAAGGTGGTCGTACGATAGAGGTGCTTGAAGCCTCTCATGCCTAGGGTCTTACATCCTCCCCCACTAAAAACTATTGCCATCCCTCAAAACATCCACAATAACATATTGTCCTCCAAGTCTAATGCCTAGACTTATGCATCTAGATATGATTGGATTTGCAACCACTCACTGCTAGCATACTTGTGATATTGCTCACTATCCAATTCTTCATTTCAATGAAACAACTTTGCCCAACTTTGTCCTCAAAATATCTTGGATGCCATTGTCGCTTGTCACATATTGCTCTGACAACAACCTATTGTTTCTACAACTACCTTTTTTGTGCGGCATGCCAAGCTTTACCAAGAAGGTTGTCAAAATGTTTAGGTGTTGTACTGCTCAAACCTACTATTGCTTCGGTACTCAGCCACTTTTGTCATGCATATGCACACCGTCAACCCCCATTTTTTGAACTATTTAGGTGATTAATCCAACTATCACATCCATCTCATAGGAATGCACATCCTTGTGGCAAAATCAGTTATTTCCTTATGCACTTTAGTTATGATGTATAATTTCAATGAACCAAGGCAAGGTCACCAACTTTGCTGCAATATTGCCATGTTACCTACTACCACTCAAAAACAATTTCCAAGGCACCTTTCCAAAGGTGCACTAGGCTCCACTACCTACTCCTAAGTAGTGAGCCTACCTTGTGATGATATCCATGAAAATGAAATGGCAAGTGGATAAGAACATTGCTACTAACCAAAGTGTTTGACTTGTGGTTAATGCTCATATATTTCAAAACTGCCACCTTTTCCAATGGTCTGCAACCCATATCTTCTAGTAAGGTGTGTGTTAGCTAGAAGTCAAGACGTGCCAAGGCAACAGAGCACATCTTGCAAGCGGCAAGGCAAGGCTACAAAGCATGTCGGTTTGAGGTCTTAACCAAGAATAGGCATAGGTGTCGCAGAAATCAGACTTGTAGTTGTGACAAGGCAAGAGGGGCGAACTGCGGTTCGAGTGAATCTTGTACAAGAGTAGTTGCCAGTTTGTGCACACTCCAAGAGTGGTTGCAGTTGTGCACCCTCCACTTGTTGTAACTATCATTCTCTGTTATACATGTTATTCTTGAGTGTACTCCATTGAGGTGTCACCAACAATATTTGTGTACTCTTATGGTTGCGTTCTCTTTGTTTTAAGGTGCACTTTGATATGATATGGTTAACTAATTAAATGCTTTTTTTATAACCATGAGAACATCAACCTCCCAAGGGTATATCCAATAGCCCGCAAGCTAGATATACCAGTAACTTAATGGTGACTTAGCAAGGGTTGAGACGTCCTGAAGCCCATCTAGGTGAGTCTCTATCCCAGAGATCCCCTCCCCTTTAACTTGTCACACTGGGCTAATGAGCAACCCTACCCCTGTTGGTTAACTAATTAAAGACTCACACATGTAAATATAAAGTTGAGAGACATAGTCTGGCATGCTTCTTCTATACTGGTCACACCCATAGCAGAAGTTTGGGCAGCACCACATGACCTAGAAAAAGAAATTAGGCTTCAATCTCAAGTAAGACTTCTAGACCCATAACACATATTCTAAATCAAAGGGCATCATATATATATATACTTTTTAAATTCATAAACCAAAACGATACAATATATCTATATATTTTTATCTTTCAATCTTTCCGTTATGTTTCCTCCTTAAAAATAAAATTATAAAGTGGTTTTTTCTCATAAACAAAGGAATCTTTTTTTACTTTAAATTAAATTATGATTTAAAAATATAAATCCATTTAACCACCTTCTAATCCTATTCTTTTAAACCTAAAGACTAACTTAAAAACACTTAACCTCTATTAGTTAATTAACAACACAAAACGCATAACCCAGAAAAACTAACTAATAAATACTTAACCTCAACTAATTAATTACCAACACAAAACGCATCAAAGTCCCTGAACAATCCACTCGAAGAGAATTGGGCTCCGTTGAAGCAACGCTGGAGGACAAACTGGAGATGGGCAGAGAAGGCGAGGTTCCAGTCTCCTTCGACAGTCTCCGTGACAAGAATCTGATGCAACTCAAGAAGCTCAACGTTGCAATCTTCCCAGTCAGATACAATGACAAATACTATTCTGATGCCCTCTCTTCCGGAGACTTCACCAAGCTCGGTAAAACTAAATCTGTTCATCGTTTTAGTCCTGTCTTTTTCTGTTTCTCTATGTGGAATTTGGTTGTAGAGCACACACCCACAGGCAGATCCAGCAGCAGCTAAAACATACACTTGACCCCTAACTTTAATAAGCTCTCTAAATTCTATTTAATGGAACCCATGTCTTCAAATGTGCACTCAGCTTAACAAGAATGCCCCGCCAATTACTTTTGAGTAATCGGGCACGCCCATATTCCGGCTTTGATGTTTTGGGTGGTATGGAAGTCAAACATTGTTGTGGAATCATGCATATCCATGAACGGAATCCTATAATTTTCTGTAACATTTGGGAATGCCTTTATGAATAATTGACCCTTTGAAACATTATAGTCGACTTGTCTGAGGACTGAAGGCAGAAGATCTGAACTGAATCACTAGGGTTTAAGCGAGGCTGTCTGTTTTTTCCCTGTATTGTATTTTTTAAAGACATGGTAAAGAACGAGAAACTGTATTAAGAGGAATGAGGAGAGTATTAATGTGTAATAGAAGCCCCTCTTAGGAAAATGCTACTATAGTAAGATAGCATGCAGTTACAGCTATCACATAGATAACGGCCACAATCCAAAGTGAACCCACAAGGCATGACTCTAAAACTGCATTTGGTGATTGTACTAGAGAGATCTGGGGACTTGCATACTAATGTCTGTTTGCATAGTTGCAAAGGTTTTTGTGTGTGTATTGTGTCATAAATCACCTCTGTTTCCTGATTGTTATTTATATAGAATTATTGACAATGCACACAATTGGGAGAGTATTAATTCAAAATGAAATCCCATCATAGGAAGATAGGTCACTATTACAATTCCTGTGACTTTAAAATTTACATTAAAGAAATATTGCAAAATTAGCACAATTTGGATTGCTTAACAACCATTGCAGTAACACAAATTCCCAACATTGAAAAGTTGTCAACAGCTGCACAGGTTGGTTCAGACCTACGAAACCACGGTGAGAAGACAGGTTCCCAGTAAAACAGAGTTATGTGTGAGCCCTGAACTTTGCCAGTTCATAATCTAAATTGTAGATAAATCCGAATATTAAATATAAACATAGAGATAAAGTTTATATGCCTATTCCCTGAGAATATGAGTGACCAAGCTCAAAAGTCTGCTTTGCCACCACAGCATCTGTGCCCAACACTCTGGCCTCTATCTTGAACTCTTGCAGTCAGAGTGTAGACAGTTGTCGAGAGTGTCATCTTAAGCTCATGTTCAGGTCCAGCAAGTGACTAATGTATGTGATATCATCTTTGAGGTACCTTTCAATGTTCAGCTGGAATCTTACTCACCAGTCCACTTTGTGCCTGCCTGCCCATGAATGAGGTAAAGACCTCTAAACCACCTACATGTCGTGCCGAGGAAGCAGCCCTTGTTGATGCACATGTAAGTTCATTTCTGTGTCTTCCAGAAGAGTCAGAATGGCTTTAAACTTTCTTCTAGCCTGGTTGCCAAAGAATCAACAACCATGGCCTCCAACCCTTTTGGATTCAAGAAAGATGTGCCCTTTCCATCGTCAGGGAACAATGAAACAGCTTACTAGTGTTACTTATTAAATAATAAAGTCCCAAGAGTACGAGAGTTACTTATAAAATCTAAAGACCCAAGAGACGTATTAGTTGATTTCTTTTTCTTACGCATGCCCATATCCTGTCCATAGCTCTCTTAGTGACACATCACACCACTCAATATAGTCAGATTAGTCAGATTAACTATTTTATGCAGTCTTCTATCAAAATAGTTCCTGAAAATTTCCTTGAAGTATGCCCTGGGCTAATTTAAGACTGAAAAGAATCTAATTCAACCATCCAACTTATCAGCTGAACAGGCTGCAGCGCAAAATTGCAGAGTTATGAATCACCGGTGATTAAACTTTGCCATTTTATCTGTTAGTGGGGAGTAGCCTCTAGGTTGAAGTTGGGAAATTTTCTTATGGCCCTCTACTTAATGTTTGTTTTGCATCTGGCAGCCTATTACAGTGACATTTGTGTTGGGTCAATTGCTTGTCGTCTCGAGAAGAAAGAGGGTGGAGGAGTGCGTGTTTACATCATGACATTGGGTGTGTTGGCTCCGTACCGAGGGCTTGGAATAGGTATTTATGTATTTGTATTTTTACATTGTCTTTGTTAATTGATGACTGGCGGTTGTGTTTGTATATTGTATTTAAAATTTGTCATCTTCTAATCGTCTGTAGGATCGAAATTGCTGAAGAACTGTTTGGATCTCTGTTCTCAAGATCTGAGCATCGTGGACATTTACTTACATGTACAGACAAACAATGAGGAAGCTATATCTTTCTACAAGAAATTTGGCTTTGAAATAACGGAAACCATTCATAACTATTACACTAATATCGATCCTCCTGATTGTTTTGTCTTAACTAAGATCCTGAATCACTCTCCCAAGGCAAAGGGTACCTCTTGAATTAAGATGGGAGGTGTTTTAACTTTTTACTTTGGGTTTGCTATAAAGCAAACCCCGAAGCAATTAATTTTGGCATTAAATATTCATTCGAGTATATGTAATGCCGACCCCAAAATTACTGTGAAATGAGGCAAAGTTACGCAGAATTTGAATTTTGGGGGCAATCATAATAGTTTATTTTTTGGAACCTCTCATCATCCTTTTGAGTTTTGCATTTTACAGTCTACTGAGGAACGAAGTTATATGTTTGAATTGTTCTGTTTATAGAATTGCTCATATGGTTTTACATCATTTTTCAAACAATTTTCAATGTTAGTTTTAAATTTGTCTTGCAGAATCCTCATTCATTACATGTTTAGGACATTCCATTTAGGTATACTGTATGTCAGCTTCATTTTCTTCAAGACAAAAGAATCAATATAAGTGAATGGTTGTAAACTGATATTGCTGGAACAGTACTCCTTTTGGTCTTGGGAAGTGTGTCAACTGGCTCTTGCTAGATGGCAATCGTTAAATTTGGGCCACTCTATCATTGAAGGATTTCCTTCAGTAAAGGGAATGGGCAGAAATTTTCACACTTGCAGGAAATGGAAACGCAAATAACAATAACAAGCTGTTGGCAGAAATTTGGTTTTATTTGGTTTTGTATCCTGTAACTAATAACCTGAACAATATTAAGAGCAACTTTAAAGTCAGCCACTTCTAACGATTTCAATAAAGCAGACAAAAGGGCCAACCTGCAATTACAGTTTACATGAAAACTAAGAAAATAGAAAAAAAATCAAATGTATACAGTGAACCTTGATTGCTTGCTAATGGAAGATATCTTGGCATTTGAATCAGCAGAGGGTTGTTTGATTCTGTCCTTGATAATATAAATAATACTGAGAATAGTCGATGATAACCTAATCCATTATTGTTATGCAAGTATGTCCTTGATATGTCAATCGCAAATAACTGTGTGCTCCTCAGTCCCTTTGGCTCAAATAATAGAAATATACAGATTTTTGCTGGTAGCATTCATGCTATACCCAGGGACAAAATTTGAAAATTATGTTTCTGCTGTGCCACTTTTCCTAGTTTTCTCCTATTACTAATTTCATTTCAAATCGATTTGTTAGTAAAAACTTTCTACATCAGAACGTACAAGATGCTGTTATCACAGACGGATCTAGATAATGGGTTTAAGGGAACAAGCCACTCTACGTTGGGTGAGTTTTAGTGGTGCTTTCAAAATATCTGACTCCTCATCCCTTTGCAATACTCACTCCAATCTGCCTTCTAGGAACCTGGATGAATTTATCATAGGTGCTTCCAGAACTATTTTGTAAAATTCATTTCATTACGAATGATAAATTTGTGCTTTTGCCAATGGCAACGGGAATCCCTTGCCATCTTCCTCTTCAGTTTTTAACCTGCCATATGCTTAAACCAACCTGATATTGCAGGTTTTGTTCCACTAGAAGTTTTCAGCATATCAAAGGGCAGATGTCCAAGGTGCTACTTTGGGCAAACAGGGAAGTTGGGAAATTGGCCCTGTGAGATCAATTTTTATTGAGATGTTCAATTTTGCCCTCCAGATTTGCATCTATTCCTTCCAAATGAATTGTTGCGGATTCTCATAAATGGTTGGTGGTTTAAACAGCAAAACTAGTGTCATTAAGTTTCTTAATGTCTTTTAATATCAATTGTCAAATTGGGTCACGTGTATACATAGATTCACCTAAATCAGAGGGTTAAAATTAATTATTGCATGCCAGTGGAAGACTACCCTTGAGGAGCTTCTGCGAAGGTGCATAAAGCAACCCAAGTAAAGGCTTGTTGAGAATGACCTGAAGCCTTACATAATGCTGCTTTTAACAAATATATTTCCTGTTGTGTGAAGAGATGCACATATCTGACTGTAATTGATCGTGCATATCTTCCCCAAGAGCTAGGGTCTACCAGTTCCAAACAACTATTAAAGTCGAGGTCCCACACTTAAAAATGTTAGGAGTTTTAGGATTCCCACTAGAAAATAGAGGGGCCTGCAAATTCCCAATTTTTTCAGCTGGTCTCCAGGAGCTACTATAATCATAGCTTTATCTTTTAAGTCTTAACTAGGACATTTAATCATGCAGGGCCTCTCCAGCTCTGACATTGTGCTTAATTGCTCATGTTTGTATGTACCTTGCCATATTCATCCCATGTCAACCACCATCAATCTTTTGTATAAAGGTTGAAGTAGGAAACTTTGGACACTGGAGGCTGATCATTGTTCTGAATACATGTATTTTGCATGTCTTAAAAATCTTCTAGGGATAGCCAAGGTGTGCAGGTGTGTTTGTTTTGAAATTTGGGTGCAAAAGGGTGTGCAGAGAGGGTGTCTTACTTGTGATATATATATATTCAAAAGGATAAAATTGGATAACAGTAGATGTAAAACTGTAAAAGTTAAAATTCACTATGATAATGATGAATACGATCACTAACACCTAGTTTGACACTAATGGTTTAGTTTTCCAAATTTTCATATATATATATATATTGGAAAGGATAAAATTAGATAACAGTAGATGTAAAAATGTAAAACTTAATTAAAATGTAAAACAAGATTCACTATGATAATGATGGATACAATCACTAACACCTAGTTTGACACTAATGGTTTTGTTTTCCAAATTTTCAGATCCAACGATTCATGCTTTGATACTATAGTCATAATTTTAGATTTACAGTTTACTGCAAAATATGCTCAATGGCGTTCGCTCAGACATAAAATACTAAGGGCTGGTTATTAGTAATGCCAACAATCGAGTATTATTCTATTTTTATGTCCTCTACATCCTCAGTTAAGCTGATTAGGAAGTAATGGTTCTCAGGGTGTGTCACGTATTTCTTCCACAAACTCTAGTTGGATCTTATTATCGGCGCATATTGCATCGTCTGTAAATTTGTCCCATTTCATTTTTCTATGAAATGCTTTATCTATAGCCTGGTTATTTCCATTCAAGAAAATGATGTTTACTTCGATTGCAAACAAAATTTTCTTTCTTTTCGGTTCTCAGTCAGGTTTCTTCATTGAATAAATAAACTTGTTGGTAGTCCAATTCTTCTCACTCCTCTCACAAGCTATTAAGCTCATTGCTTGTGAGAGGAGTCATATAATGAATGCCTGCATCTCTTTGGCATGCACATCACGAATTTGCCGCTAATGTATTGGGTCTTTGCTACAACATTTATCACACAATGTTAGTTGTGTGGCACATTGACATCAATCAATCAAATTGAAGGGAAACAATATTTCTTTTGTCATCAATGAGAAATATTACGACAAAGAGGGAAAGTGAATATCCTTTTTTGATCTTGAAGTTGGTAAAAGAGGGAAAATGAATATTCTTTCTTGATTTTGAAGTTGGTAAAAGTTAGTGTTGACACATAACTCAATGTTTTGCAGAGAAAGAAATGATCATTGAGAAAGCAAGTAGACTAAGCATTTTGTTACTCAAGTAGACTAAGCTCGGTTGGACTCAAAAGAAACAGAATTTATATATGAACTAGAAATATGATGTGTAACACTCACATTGATACTTCTTCTCATTTAGAGGATGGTACCTAAGGTAAATCCTATATTCTCCAAGGCACACGGCTAAGTCATTTACGTGAATAGAAGCTAAGCTGGGTGGAGAGGATGACACTCCATCCTCCAACCACTTGGGCTAGATCCAACTAACTAACATTTGTGTAATCGCAAATACTGATTAAACATTTCAGTTACATTTGAAAACAATTTATCATCCATTTTAGTTGGCATTTTAGCTAGTTAGGTAGGCACACATATAGTTTCAATAGGCCTTTTAGTCATTAAAATGTTAAAAAAGGTTTATGTTTTGAAAAGAATGCTAACACTAATTTCTTCCAAATCAAGTTATAAATAAAGGGCTTAAGCCTATCATAATGATTACTTTGTTTTTGGCTTTACTTCCAAATTTGAAATTTGTGAATGGGATTTTTGAAATTTTTATGTCTTGTGGTTTCTTAATATATATGTGACCTTTTTCCTTAAGAGGTTTATGAAAGATCTCAATGGGTTTGCAAGGAAACATGCATGAATTAAGGTTCCATTATTGAGCATTATTATTTAAGAGCCATTATTTTTTCCATGCCTTTTAAGGGGCCATGATGAAGAATTTTTAGGGTTTGAAGTCATGGAAGAGGCACAAGTGATAGGGTTTAATAGGTATGAAGCCATGGAATAGGATTTGATAAATTATTTAAAGACCCATTAGAGAGATATGCCATTTTCACTAGGGTCCTATTTTTCTAGGCAATTCTCTAAGGGGAAAGATTCATGTGGATAGGAGCCTTTTGTCTCAACCCTTAGTTTCTGATTTCTCCATCCAACAAAGAAGAAATACGTAGGCTAGGTTAGTTATTGAAGGTGTAATTGATTTTGAGGTCATACTTCATTATGGGTATTTCCATGTGGAGGTACATGCATAGGGTGACGAGGATGGTGAAGAGCCAAGGATTTAGATTTTCAATGGCATCATAGTTGCATCCTTTGTCTTCCACCTTCAACAAAGTAGTAAGTAGACATGTTAGAAGCTATGTGTTGAAGGAGGATATGACATTTTTGAACTCTATTTGTTTCTTACGAAAATCCTTTAAAGTGTTTTTAAGGCATGATCCAATCTTGTAGAGAAATCTTGAAGGTGTAGGGATAAGGATATGTCGCCGGTGTTTTTTTTCACTAACAGTGCACCCACCTAGAGGAACTAGAGTGTGTGACAAGATCAAGTGGAAAAAAAATTAGATTGTTTTCTCATTTTAGAAGCTCTAGTGCAAGACTAAACCAAGATCAATTTGTGGATTGAATTTTGAGGGTATTTAGATCACATGCCATTAAATTCTCATTCAATTTTCTAAGGAGGACTTCAAGCCCCCAATCCCTTTAAGGATAGAGGTCGACTTCATTTGAAGAGGTTGATTATTGGAGATAAGAAATTTGCAACTCTTGGAATTCTTGGAATAGAAGAGAATTGAGATTTATTTTTGTGCCTTTTCTCTTTATTGTGGTTGTCCTATGTGATATTGGGTTTTTCTCTTCATGGTGGAAGGAGGCTCTTCAGAAGGTTTTGAGATAATGATTTTTGTTTGTTTTGGTTAAATAAAACAATGAATATGCCCATGGGGTGTAGAATAGATGGTGAATGGGTATACTGTTAAGGCACTCCTTGCGTAAGGTCACTGGTTCCAAACTCCATGGGTGCTTACTTACAAAAAAAAAGAAGTAAAAGAAATAATATAATTGTTTAATAATCTTCTTGCTTTGATTATGAGAGAATTGTTGCATGCGTGGATAGTCTTAATCAATCTCCGTCGTCTTCATATTTCTACATATTGTTTCTTAACCATTTGCTAACCCCATTGATGCATAGTCTAATCTATGATTTGGATTTATGTTTTATCCTTGTTCATTGTAGGTTCCCATCAAAGGTTGGAGCAAAGAAGGATCAAAGTCTCGAACTAGCAAAGAAGAAGGGATTGTTATTTCAAAACTTCTCAACTCCCTTGAAGACTACTTGGTCATTACTTGATGGGGTACTTGGATCCATAAGTCCCAATCATACACAAGGCACTAATCTTCTTTCCTACTCTTGTATTGTAAGATCTTCAAATCTCATCCCATTTCTTAATTCCCACTTTTAATTCCATACCATATACTTTGCAACAAAAAAGGCAAAGATAAGCCTTGAAAGAACTTCTTAGTGCTGCTTATCACTTCCTTCATTGTACTTAAGTGCAAGATCTAACTAAGGAAAAGCTACAACAAACTCATAAACACCTAAGAAGAGAAAATCAACCCTAAATCTCTAAGAAACACTCACTTGTGGTTGGTTGTCTTATGCTTTACTTGGTTATTTGATTACTTAGTATGATCATGCTAGTTTTTAACTCCAATTTACTAGCATTTAACTTGTTCTGATTTATTTGATACTGCGTTTTAGTTTCTTTCATGTTGATGAAGTGTTGTATGGTTGTAATTCACTGTTTAAAGTCATTTTCAACTTCTTGTTATTTTATTTACTGTTGCATTTTTCATTTCCAACAAGTTGTGAAGTAGGATAGCTTTAGTTTACTACTTAAAGTCATGTTCACCTTGTTGTTTTGATTTATTCACTACTGCATGTTATTTCCAACAAGCCTATTAAGTGTTGAATTCTATTTAAAATATACTAGCATTCAAGTAATTCTGATTTGGGCAGCTTATTATAACATATGGTATTTAATCTTATTAGATTTTGCATGTTTATTATTGCTAGTAATTAATTTAAATAACTAAACACCAATCACTTTCAACTTAAGACAATGAGGAGCTTTTCTTCACCTTTAACAAAGGTTTTCTTTGCTCAGGGAAACCACTTGCCTCTTTGCAAGAAAGGAAGATCTAAAGGAGATATCCCTTGAATAAATCTCATTTTCCTAGAGTGACTGGATACTCATAAGAATAACTTCTAAGTACTTTGGGGATATCTCAGGAGAACCTATAAGACCTATATTAATCTTATCACTTTGATATTATTTATCCACATCCTATGCTTCTTATTACACTCGGGTAACTTTAACATATTTATGAAATCTAAGTAGTATTATTTGAATCATATTGATGCTCCATTTCATAACATGTGTTGTATTTGACTTTTGATTAAATATCTTTCATATGTTATGCAAATCTGATTATTTATGGTATATTGCTATTGATTCAATGTGTTAAATGTTTTTTCATTTAAATATGTTGATTACTTTGCTCATTGAATCTTTATCCTTCAAACCCCATAAACTTATCATTGAATCTTTGTTAGGATAGCATACCATCTTTATCTTAGCCTAACTAAGGAAATTATCTTCAACTTCTAACATTTCCCTAAGTATCCTTAGTTACTCCATCTCATAAATAAATTTGATTAGTACTTGAGAAAGCTATCCCACGTTGTATTGTCTTCTTTAGGCATGCATGTGGAAATCTCTAGTTAGTACCCTGGAAAGTCTGGTTGGGGACACCTCTTGTGGTTAGTCTAGATTTCCCTTAGGAGATTTAGGACACCTAAAGAGAGGGGGTTTTCCTTGGTAGTGACATGTTGAAGGAAGATCCTAAGGTTATACATGTTTGGTAGCTAGTCTTCCTTGCACTATTTAAGCTGCTAAATAGTGCATAAACAATACCCTTAAGGCATGACAATGTTGTACGATGCTATTCACTTGCCTCCTCGAGTGAGTGACAACCTCTCAATGAGTTAATCTCCATTACAATATACTCCAATACATTATTCACTAGCATAGATCCATCTTAAACTCGGATCTACCAAGCACCGAGAGTGATCCAATTTCTTGAGGTGTATTTTTTTATTATTATCTTAAAGCTTTTTACAAGTTAAAAACATTTACATGTAAGTTTGGGTTTAAGATGGATCAATGTTGGTTTTAATTTTTTATTTGATAAGCATATGGATTTTTTAATTACTTTTCATTTGGTTATAATTTTTTATTTTATTACTTTTCATTTAGTTAAAATTTTGGGTTTTTATTATTTGATTTGATTATTATTATTTAATAAATCAATCCTACATGTTTTTCTCTATATTATTATTTTTTTCTTTTTTTAGTCGACAAGGTGTAGTGTTATGTTACGTATGTGACAACATATCCCCTATACTGGGATGTAGAGCACCTCGCTACTCTCAGTGCAACGAGGATGACTCCATCCCTATTTATATCTAGCTAGAAAACCCTAATCATAACAAAATGCTAACTACCTAGTGGGCCTTATTTAACAATAACATAGTGGATCCAATCCACTTTACATTAAATAGACACCATACATACACCATTATTAGCTTTAGTGGGTCCCTTGGTTCCCATTACACCCATAGGGATGATTGCACCATTTCAAGCCCCTTTGAGCAGTGATACCTTTAACACTTGCAATGATGATGCATCAGCATATACCAAGATCCCATGTACAAGTGTTGACAACAATGTTGAAGTAGTTCAGGAAACAAGGGTCCCATGTACAAGTGTTGGCAACAATTCTAAAGTAGTCCAAAAAGCTCATCCATAAACCAAGGTCCCAAGTATAAATACTATCCTGAGTACCAAAGTTGTCAAAGAAGCTTATCCACAAACTCAAGTCCCGTTTCCAAGTGCTCACGAGGACTCCTAACATATGACGATTGAGCTTGACAAATGGCTAAGTATGGTGCTCTAAATACCAACCATGATCATGTTGATCCAGATAAAAAGAACCATCAATGTCTAAAAGGTCATCCACATAGTTGCAAAATTTTGTTGTGGATTTGGAAGGAACACTACCATTGGAGGATATACAAGCTAAAAACTGGTAGTCATAACTAGCTCCTAATTTCCCTCAATGATGTTATCCTCATATGTTAGAGTAGGGTTATAAAAGGGAAGCTGGAAGTGCTTGTCTTCCTAGAAATTACAATTGTCCATATACCATTCGTCATAAGCCTCTTTAAAGTCCTACCAAACATATATCTATCTGGTAAAATCTCTATAATATTTCCCATGCTATCGATCTCAATCATTTGTTGAAATTTTTCTTGGATATCCTAAAAGGTTCTTATAATTACCCTTCAATCCTCCCATTTAATGTTCCTCAATATAACCATTATTTGGTTCCATTAGGGTATTGAGGTTCTTATAATTACCCTTCAATCCTCCCATTTAATGTTCCTCAATATTACCATTATTTGGTTCCATTAGGGTATTGAGGAAATTAATTTTAAATTGAGCTAACATTCTTCATATTGGCCTAAATCACTATTATGACTCCAATCTAGAAATATGATGGCTACTCTACTTATAACAACACTAGTCCTATTCCAATTAGGTTCATAAACATAAAGATAATCACCTCAAGAATTTCCCTTGAAGATTTTGATGTCCCAACTTGAAATGTGTATAAATTTTGATATATTGCTTAAAATTATTATTACAACCCCAATTCTAAAATGTGGCATCTACTCTACTTCAGTTGGCATTGGTTTAGCTGCAATTTGGGCGCTCTATCAAAAGATATTTGTTGTGAAATACCCATGGCCCTCATGGAGAAACCCTAGAATCACTGATTTTAAATCAACAATATCTTCAATTCCTAGACTTCGATTTGATTTTTTTTTTTGAAATTGATGTTTTTTTAGGAGGAACTTACACCTACGATTTGTTTCTTCAGATTTTGTATAGAAATATTTAGAAATGGAATAATGTTGCAACCATATTTTCTTTGAGTAAATCCGCAAAAACATAACATAAAATCCTTCTCTTGTGCCTAAGAAAGAGCTTGGATACCACTTGCTATGATATTTAACCCTTAAAATTGAATGACAAACAATATATTATAAATACACTTTATTCAATATCGAAACCCTTGAGGTAGGGAAACATCGTACACTAATTATTTCACGAGGGATTAAACCCTTGTTCATTTTCCTCTTCAAGGGGTCAACCTCCCACTAAACTAATCTCCAATACAATATATTCTAATACATGATCCATAACGATCACTCAATCCTTATTTATAGCTAGCAAGAAAACCCTAGCAATAACCAAATGCTAACCACCTAGTGAACCTTATTTAATTATAAGAAACATGGTGGACTTGATCCACTTGACATTAAATGGTCACCACCTACACTATTATTAACTCTAGTGTGTCCTTCAACCTCCATTACGCTCCTAGGGAGGATCCCACCACTCCCCTCCTCCCTTGGTAGGTAGATGGTTTGCATGGAAAGTGGGGAATGGTGAGAGTGTTAGGATAGGAGCAAACATTTGGGATGGTTGTGGGGGGCATCTCACGATCACATGTGCTATGTGAGAGGTTGATTGAGTAAAGCCCCTGTGTATTTAAGGCTAATGCATTTGAGAGAAGTCCCTTTTGATATACTGAACTTACATCAGTCATGTATCCTTATCTAAGACAAAACTCTTTTTTCTGCAATTCTAGAGAGTTTACGACATTTAACATGCATTGAAGAGCTTGAATTATCTGGCAACAATATTTCAATGGTTCCACTAGAGTGGGACTTCTGGATCCATGGTTTGTAAGACTTGGGAATTCGATGGAAACCCATTAAGAAGTAGTCGACAGTCTATTTTAGATTGTGTGAAAAAGTGATGTTGCATTATTTGAAGGACAAACTTCTAGCTTAGGATTTTTTTGGGGTTGATGCATATATATTTTCACATTACCAACAAAGCAAGGCTCACTAGGATTTGTATTCTGATAGAATTTTGTATATTCACATTGTTTTGAACACAATTTGTCATTCAAACACAATTCACATGGATTGTCTAGCTTTAATTCAATCATATAGAAAGCATTGTGTAATTTCATGTAACAAGAGGGCTAAGAGTTGCTTGTTCATCAATACTTTGAGCATTTTTATTGATCAGATTGACTCGTGGACCATTACATTAATGCTTGAAATACAATAATTGAAGCATAAGGTCGAGTCATGGAGTTGTAAAAAGGGGGTCATTTTTAATCAAAGTCAAGTCATTGTAATATCACAGTTTGGCGTGGATCATTGATAGCACATGACACCCTAAAACTCATGTGGCATGTTACAAGATTTGGATCATTGGCTTTTTGATATTCACAAGCAAATCGATCAAAAGGATAAATTAGTCGAAGTTATTCAACTAAAATTAGTTGGAAATGAGTAGAAAATACTAACAATTTGATTGATGCAACTTGTAACACGAATGACTAAAAAAATAGTTGATACAAATACAATAAATGATATGATTGATGATTCATGAACTAGTCATAAAAAAGAATCATTCATAAATGATGAATTGATGAAAACAAACATTGTTGAATATTGATCACAAGCATAAAATGTCAAAGCACATAGTGATGCTAAAAACAATATAATTACATACGAACTTGCATTTTTTTTATGTTACAAAAGAAAACAACTATGAATACTAAAAACACAAATGAATACCAATACACGAATGAAAAGGAGTCTTGAACATATTCATAGTTAAGACAAGTTACAGGTCTAAAGTTCTTTCAAATGAGTAAAAACCATAAAAATCTCTCAATTTATTTTCCAAAAGCAGGCTTTTCTAGAGGCTGACAAGAAGATGGTGCATACTTAAAAGGCTGAAATATCATCTCTTCTGTTTGCAAATGCCCACAAAAAGAGAAATACCATCTTTGCTGTTTGCAATGCCCTTTGCAGATAATGGTACAAATATATTATCATGTTACCTATACAACTTTAAATGATACCTATATAACTACAGATATTAATTTGTATTTGCAGTTATTTTTTCATCTTGACATATTCTTTCCAAGTTTTTGGTTAGTGAATACTTTACATATAAAGAGCGGATCAATAATAACAACTATATGTTGCACATGATGAAGAAAGATTTATAAATACCAGAAAACAGAGGGTGAAGATTTTAAAATTAGAAAGGAAAGAAACAAAAAGGATAATAATAAATAAGAACAGATATAAAAAAAAATAGAGTAGAATTTATCAAATACAAGTTTACACAAATGTTCAAATTTGATTTTAAATACGAGGGATGGAAAAGAATTCAAAGGCGAATTTAGTAAAATGATTATACGATGAAGATTCTTATATGCAACTCTGGTTAACAAGTGGCAATGTAAGGGTGCCCTTTAGTATGTTTTTGTTGAATGGCAGAAAATAGGAAGTCAGACTTCAACGCACTGTTTTTCAGTGCAAATGTCTTATAAATCTTACAGAATAAATGACAGACAAGAAAGTTTGATGTAAAAGTAAACTTGTTTGATAGGGTTTATAAGTAAAGGTAGTGTTAAAAAAAAATGTTTGATAAGAGTAATTTGAGTGGTTGAGAATTGTGAAAGCAAAATTGTGAAAGCAAACAAGAAGGTTCAGAATATAGTTCCCGACTGATTGCCTTTGCCTACTGTACACTGAGAGATATATTAACAAACGTACAAACTATAGAAACTTTGTTTTTGCGCTAACTAACTGCTCAATGAAAAGTATGAGAGATGGATTACCAGGCACACAAACTTTGTATTGGACTAACCAACTTCTCTATAAAGTATCATTGCGGGTTTATATGACTCTTTGACATGGCTAAAATCCAAACTAAAACCATTTTATGTTGATACTATCAAATGGCAGATTGAAGAAAGCAGACATAAATTTACTAGAGTAATAATATTTATGTTCAACTAACTCTCTTGAGTCTTGACATATACGAAATGAAAAATTTGTACTTCATGGAGCAAGCAATAAATATTTTAGTATTCAACAAGTATTATAAAATCTTATCAAATAAAAGGTATGATATATAAAAACTACAAAATAACTTGTAAATTGATTATCCATCTTTCAATTATTATTATATTAATATAATAAAATATTAAGAAAATCTTGAACTACTAACGTAAGATAATTTGCCTAGCATGGCCCTTTTGGCATCACTCTAGTTCAAGTTAAATAAACATGAATCATGCTCTCAAACATCTCAAACCACTTACAGACTTGGATTCAATGAAAACCTAGTCAAACACTGCACTTATAATATTGCACAAGCCTTGAATAACTTTCTCTTTTTTCTCTTTTTGTCATCTTCCTGTTCAATGACAACCTTCATGGCTAGATCAAACACGGCTTTAACATTCTGCAAACAAAAACAACATTCTATGAAATTAGAAAGTTAAAAATGTTCTTAACCATTAATGGTTAAACTTACTTAAATTATGATACTACATAAGAATATATAACATTTCTTAAAACTAGGGCTCAATGTTATACTTTTATTATCATATATTATGTGATTAAAAAAGCAACAAAAGAAATAAGGTAGATATGATATTGCTATTGCTTTATTCTACTTCTTCCCTCTTGGTTATTCAAGTGGATGGATTTCTGAACATTAATGTAATCTTTTTAGGATCATTAAATGGTTTTGTTATTTACCAAAATTTGGTTTGAAAAATGATTTTAGACTAATTCTGCAATTTTAGAAATCATAAATCACGATTTTAGACTAATTCTATGTTTTGAAATGATTGAGAATTCTAAAATTACAAATATGGTTGAAATCATCATTTGAATAACGGAAATGGTCATTGCAACACTTTTTCATTCTTCAAATCCCAACAGATACACGATCATTTGAATGCCTCATATCAGATGTCGTCTTGAAGAATTCCAACAGACACAAGATAATTTGAATGCAGATGTCTTTTTAACCCTAGAGAGTTTTTTTAAACAAACTATGATACCACTTAGACATTATTTTGGAACACTTAGAAAAGAGTAAGTTGTTGGAACCCTATTCACTAAGAAAGAAAGAGGTCACTGCTTTCCACACCACTCACAACGTTTGCGGTTAACTCCATCCTTCCTATCTGTCACTATGTTATAAAGCTACCATGCAACCACTGTTATAAATACTTCTAGGAAATATAAAAAGAGATTAGATTACCACACTTGATTGCATTAAGCAAACATGAACATAATGCACGTGTCAAATGGTATACCTGTTGAGTCTTTGAGCTGCACTCTATATATGCAGCAGCACCAACCTGTTCCTTCATCTGCTCACCCTGAAGATAGACAGAGACACTTCAGATGTTTTCATGGAACATCTAGGGTGTAAACGTGGTTTTATTAAGGATGTGCATCATCTAAAATCATAATTATGCAAGCTAAAAATCCAAACATTGGGAACATCTATGCAACCTCACATAAACTGCCTAACATGGAGTGTAGGAAAAATGAAAGACATACTTGTGCAGTTGTTATTGGCTCAATACCC
Organism: Pseudotsuga menziesii; assembly: GCA_001517045.1. NCBI lineage: Eukaryota > Viridiplantae > Streptophyta > Pinopsida > Pinales > Pinaceae > Pseudotsuga > Pseudotsuga menziesii. The sequence continues at coordinate 56,526 of LPNX010576553.1, read as the reverse complement.
ATATTGTCAGCCAAATACTGCCTATCTTCACGAAGATCTGCATATTGTGAATTCAATTCACGTGACTGAATCAGTCTGACAATTTAGATATATGTTTGACAAAATGCAGATATGCATGCACGTATTTGACCAGGCAACAGAGGTCAGAATGCTTTCAATCTGCTTTTGCTTGAACTGTTAGATGTCATAAGGGAATTCACCAATTTTACAAACGCCATATGCTGATGAATTTCTTTCAGTGAGACATGATAAGTTAACTGTTCAATAGTTTTTGTGTAGTAACAAACCTAATTTTGTTCCAACCAGAACAACTGGAACTCCTGGAGCATAATGTCCAAGCTCGGGGATCCACTGCCAATGTTACAAACAACCTTGTAAACATAAAATCCTAATCTCCCATGCAGTAGCTTCACTCTAAATGTCCAAAAAAGGCCTGTATTCTGCATAAACTTACACAGAATTAGGATAGAAAAGACTACCTTCTTGGAGACGTTTTCATAGCTAGCCCTGCTGAGTAAGGAAAATGCTAAGACAAACACATTAGCTTGTCGGTAACTAAGAGGCCTCAATCTATTATAGTCTTCTTGACCTGAAGCAAAAAATTCAATTTCTTGATAAGACCACTAAAATGTCTATATTGAAAAAATACATGATAAAAAATCAAGTGAAGCCATGACATTAGTGACACGAGAACCAATATAGATATATGCAAGATTCATTAGTAAAGGATTTACAAAATTCTTATGTTACTCCAAGTCAGAACATCAATGTAATGTCCTCAAAGTATTATCCAGAATTTGAACAAAGGGAGTATTCAAAAGCTCCACAGAGCCTGAAGCAGCTGATTGCATCATTCTAACTCGTTAACTTCGATGCAAAAGCGGGTTAACTCAGACTCAGGAAACAAACGGGACTTGGTTTCTCTGTATATATTCAAGTTAAGGTTTCACATCATGCAATTTTTCAGTAAAACTTACTTCAAAAGTACAAAGATGACGCTGCATATCGGCATGAACACAGTAAATGTGATAGGTGTCATGATAGCGCTCAAAATGAAAATGTCTGAATAAAAGATTTCGAAAAAGAAACATCCATTGGATGCAAACATCAGGATGAAAGAAGTCTGGGCATGGCCTCTCATTAACCTTCTGAATTAAGAAATTAAAACATATAATCCAAAACACTTGGGACTTTTTATCCAGGACAGATGAATGATGCTATATGTAGGTGGTTTTTATACAGGACAGATGAATGATTTTATACGTAGGTGGGTGATCTGTGGTGACAATTATAATCGTTGGACAATGCCCTTAAAAGCTGGATTACAACAAGAATACTAAAGAAGCATTTATTTAAGTAATTAACAAAAAGCTTCAAATTCAGTAACATAAGGAAGTTGAGAAGTGTTACCTGCAGTGTCCCAGAGGTTCAAACTTACAGCTTGGCCTTTACAAGTCACATTGGCGACAAAATTGTCAAACACGGTGGGTACGTAGTCCTGCAATACAGACCGATTAAATGGCGAAGCCATATGTGTTCTACAAACAATCTGCAGCCCAAATAAACAGCTAACAGCATTCATAAAGCCAACCAAAGCATCTAAAATCAGAGAAAATCAATTTAGAAACTGAAACAAAAGTAGAGAGCAAGAGAACACTTAGTACCCCAGTGCGGAAGTTACTGGTTGTGTAGGAAACCAACAAACAAGTTTTTCCCACAGCTCCATCCCCAACAGTAACACATTTTATAAATTTTGAACCCATTGCAGCTACAAAAGGCAATAGTCAAGATTACAAAGCCTCCGAATTCCAACTTTCCTTCCTTCTAAACAGGATAATTTGTCACCTCTGTTTCAATGGCAGAAAATCTGAACTGAAGTCCTGTCTTCACGTACCAAAATTCAAGAACACCCCTTCTGTCCTTACGTACCAAAAATTCAAGAACACCCCAGTGTTTTAGACAGAAGGGCTGAAAAATATATTTTTGTGAATAAAGAAGGCCAACACTAAAACAAAAGGCAACAGCAAAATGAATATAGACATGGGCTTCTTCTCAACAATATTATAAAGCAATTTTCAAAGATTCAAATTCAAGAAATTATTCGCAAAATGTTCAGTTTGTAACAATTAGGTCTTTGGGCCTAAATGAGACTTTTCAACTGACAAGCCAGGGGATCGGAAGATGAATCGATGCACAAGCAATATTTTAAATTAAACTAAAATGTAAATTTGTAAAAAAATAAAAATGTTATGAATATATTTGAATTTAAAACCCAAAATAAATAGACAGATAAAAATGATACAAGTACATTTTGAATATAAAATCAGACAAATAAATAAAAATACAGGGAAAATAAAAAAGTTTTATTCAGGGAAAATAAAAATGTTTTACTCAGTTGAATAAGCATCCATATAGATCTTATAGATCTTATGCTTTAAATTATGGATCGAGAATATAGAGATAAAAATGTTTTGATGAGCTCAATATTGGATTAAATAAAAGTTATAAGTAATTTTTTTTTAATATAAGTATAGATTTACTGAACATTGGATCAATTAAAAGTTAGAAGTATTTTTTTATTTTAATATCAGTATAGATTTACTTTACTTCAAGAATATTCTGATTTATTGATATAATAATTATAAAAAGTAAAGATATATGAGTACATTTTGAATATAAAACTTAAACAATAAAATTAGAAAGATAAAAATAATATCAAATACATTTTGAATATATTAGTATAGGTATATCAAATAAAATTCAGTAATTATCAGTATAGATTTATCTTATTCTGAAACATTATTGTCTTACTCAGAAGCATTACCATTAAAGCTGAATAAAGGATCAAATAAAATTTAAAGTAAACTTCTTTGTATTTAAAGATGTAGAATCGCACATGTATACGGTGATTCACAAGTAATCATCAATTGGGCGATGGGATCGAGTGGGCTCTCTCCACCTGATCTCTTTCATTGGTGTAGGGAGACAAAAAAGCTCATTGTCAGCTTTAAGGACTTGTCTTTCTCCCACATCTACCGAGAGCACAATCGGACAGCTCACCGTCTCTCCAAAACTGCACTCTCTTATCCTTAGGGTAAAGGCACTTATAAGGAATATTTAGAGAGGACACTTTTCAGCTCTTCTGAGCATGGTAAAGGGATGTATTTGTTTTGATTGTTAGAGCGTCCTCTTTTGGATTGTAGCTCAGCTCTTGTTGGTGCTCGGTAGATGTGGATGTGTGGACACTTCTCTTCTTTATGATGAGACACTTATCTGATGGGATCTCATTTTTGTTGTTATGCCTTTCCCCTCTACAGCACTCTATGGCAGTTTGTTGGTATGCAACCAGCATAAGGGGAGAATGTAATGATGACCTTTGATTCTTCTTGAGAATAACAAGGATAGGTTTTTTTCTTTCTGAAAAAAAAGATGTAGAATTAAAATAGATTTATGGGAGTTTATTTTTTAGTATTGTTTTATAGGGAAGTATTATTAATGGTATAGTATTTTTTTAAAGGAATTTAATTTTTAAAAATTTAATTTATTAATGTTATTTGATCATTTATATAACAACATTTTTTTCAAAAATAAATTACTTGGTATTTGAAAATGTTCACTTAAAATGGGTCAATACAAGTTTATTTTTTTAATATTTTTTTTACATGTGACAATTATTAGTGGTGTACTAATTTGTTACAAAACTTATATTTTTTAATTTTATTTTATTAATATGACCTCTTCATAAAGTAATAACAACATTTTTTTAAAACCATAAGCCAAGGGAATAACAATTTTCCACCCAATCACTATAATACACTTAGTTTCTCTCATGAAATGTAGGGCAACAAACTTGGTAAACACCTACAATCTTTTCCCAAATGGGTGCACAATCATCAATAAAAATAAAGCATGTTTAAATTAATTTGACTTATAAAACATATATTAAGTGTTTATATTCCATCCTTTATTCAATATTATTAATAAAAAAATTATAAAACTAATTAACTCTTTTATTTGCATTATACTTGTCTTGAAGAGGCTTATTTTACAACCCAGTAGGAGGAGATGTGTAAGATATTATCTGCTCATCCTAGAGTTGACACCTATCCTTTATAAAAAAAATAATAAAATGTTATATAAAATAATATATAGCCTCAAATATAGTTTGGTTGGTTGGGAATAGGCTGGCCCTTTCGAACTGACCATTTGCACCGATCGGACGACCGCAGTCGTCGGACGTGACCGCTCACGCGAGCGCGGTCGTCCGATCGGTGCAAATGGTCGGTTCGAAAGCCGACTCCTTGGGAATACCCATTAATAACTTTTTCATCCAAGTTCAATTCATTGTAAGTGATATGCTTTGCTCTTAATTGAACTCCCTTTGGTCAACCAAAAGTTCCATAAATATAACTATATCTTGAAAATAAAAACATAAACCATATAAATATATATCACAAACATAACATAACACTAAATAAAATAATTAATATTATAATTTTGTTAAAAATAAATTCACTTATACATTACCATTATTATATTTATATATATATAAATTAGTATTATAATAATTAAAAATAAGCCACTTACAAAAATAATTTTGACATGTACATCTACCATAACATTCTCAATTTATATTTTAAAATATAAAAGACCTTCAACCATTATAAGCAAATAACTTATATTCCCATATGGTATGACCAAGAGTAATGCTTTTGAAAAAGCAAAGGGAGGCCTTAATGTAGATTGATTTTCAAATTGAAAGATGAAACACATTTTAAAAGGTGAATTGGCTGCAAAAGTGGGAAATATATTGTCCTTTGAAGGTATGTGACGTCAATGAAAACTCTTTAAAAGGTTGGTCTAGAAAGGTGTTGTGGGGGGGGGTATTCCATAACTTTGGAAAGGTGTTATGGGGTATTACATAACTTTAGGAAAGTGTTTATGGGAATTTTTTAGTCGTGGTGTTTTAAGTTTGTCCAATCCAAAGACGTACATGGGACATGGTTTTGTGGGCTTTGGGATTTAGACTTAGATTTAGTATAGGTAATTGATAAATTGTTTATTGAGTTAGTTGTATTTAATATTTTAAGCTTAATTATGTTGAAGGTATGTAAATTGAGAAATTATATTTTTTAATATTTAGTTGTGTTTGTGAAATGTGTTGTAATGAAATCATTTATTATAGTTTAATTAACATAAATTTATCTTAAATCGGGATCTATTAAGAATCGAGAGTGATCCAATTTACTTAATATTTTTTGTTGGTTTTAAATTTAATTATTTTATTTTATTAGCCAACATGAATTTTATCATTACTTTTTTTTTATAAACAAGTTATGAGTCAACATGGAAATGTTACGTTATGTAATGTGACAAATGTGACATACGTGACAACATCTCTCCCATACTAGGTTGTAAGCACCACTCTACTCTCAGTGTAATAATCGATCTTTCAGATTTTCCTCCACATTCAAAGCCATTGTCATTGTCATCGTTGTCACTCATTGGATTTCTCTCTTTAATGATTTCAACGCCACACCAATAATCAACAAGTATGTTTGATCAATTTTTTTGTTGGTTGTTATAATTGTCCCTAACCATTGGTAGTAAAGAGTTTGTGGAAAACAATGATCAGAGCATAATCCCTCAGAGTCTCTATTGATGTGGTACATCTATTGTCATAGCCAGTTTTGACACCTCCATCAATTCTCGAGTATGTTCATTCAAAATTTTGGAAGGTGGTGTCATCACTACATAACATTTGCTAGTAAAGGGTTTGTGGAAAACAACAATCATATCATAAATTTATATATGCAATGACTTAAAATTCAACATCTTTATTATTAAATGGTTTGTGGAAAACATTAATCATCATAAATGTGTATATATATTGACCTAAAACAATACATGGTGTGATGTAGCTAACATAACATCATAATATTTTTTCGAGGGGTTAATAGCTCAAATGGAAAGGAGGTATGTTTTGAACTCTCCCCACTCAATTTTAAATCCCAATGAGACATTGGCCTATTGTGATGAGGCTAGAAGGGTAGACACCCCCTAAAGTGGGACCCTTATATTGGGTGTGTCTATGGACTGTTAGGTATATGTTATACTCTTTGCATGTGTGAGTGGAAGGGAGGTGCACTTGTTAGCGACGTGCCTGACGATCCCTGTCGACACCTTCAGGGAAACAGGGTGGAAGGCTGTTTTCGACGCGAGTGTAGCGAGTGCCAAAGTTTTGGGTTGTTTTCGACTATTTAGGTTAGTTTCTAAAAATATGTAATTTAATACCGGTTAATGGAATGGGGTATCTTTTCTAATCTGGGTTAACGAATTAGGGTATTGGATGTTGTTGAAGACCTATATTTTTTATTGTGAGGGATTCATAATGATAATGAAAAAATAGGAGGTGTGGCTCCAAGGTTTGTTGGTTTTCCTGGTTAAGGGTTTATTGGGTAAATCTCTCTGTTTTATGTGTGAACGTTGTGGTGTAATCTCTATTTTGCTTACAATAATATGTATGTTTTGCTTCTTTACACAGTTCTAAAACTTACATGGACGTCTCGACCCTTGCTAAGTCACAAGTTATTGGTATTTATGGCTTACAGGTTGTTAGATATACTCTTAGGTTAGATATACTCTTAGGTTATTGGTATTTAGCCACTAACTTTGAAATTTGGCCTCACTTAGGTAATCCCAACGAGTTACCAATTCCCATGGTTAAAAAAAAACAAAACATCATAATCTTTATTGACAAATTTGAAAGCGTGAATAATAAGTCATTACAAAATTATACACTTGCATATATAAATGAATTTTCTTTATTGCGGGAATTGGTTGGTTTAAGTTTGCTGATGATATGGCAATAATACACAAATGGGTGAAAGGGAATCACAAATGGACTTATAAGATGAGGGAAGGAGTTTGTGTTATTTTTAATGTATTTGAAGCAAGGGCTCACCATGAAATCATTGAGCTCATCCCACATTGTTGGTGTAGTAGCTGTGTGAAGCATCACATCATAGGTCGGCCCAAGAAAGAATAAAATTAAAATACATTTGATTGTTGCACAATAACAAGTCAGCCCCAGTTAAGCAGTCAAGTCATCCCTAATTAAAAATTAGAATTTCCAGCAAGATAAAGTATAAGTAGAATGGCGCCTCTCCTCATTTGGACACCCTGTAACAAGACAAGTTTGCTCAAGCAGGAGGAGTTCACTATTGCAGCTAGGAAGAAGACATTTTTGGAGTTATCCACTCTGGAGAAGTTTCTATTATCTTTTCTTGGGGTTTATGCTACTATTGTCTCTATGTACGTCAATATCTATTGGAAGGTGTGAGCTTGGGGGAGACAAATAGCTTTGTTTATGGTTGGGAGATGATTGATTTATCATGGTGGTTAAATGAGCTCCACTTTGATTTTGATTATGTGATTTGTCATTCTTTTACTGATTATACTGCTATAAAATCTAACATGGTATTAGAGCAATGCTAAAAGAAGCCATGTCCAAAAACGAGGGCTCCAAATTTTTGAGTGCTTTCTACCACATATTATCTTGAAAGGAGCACTAAGCAACTTGCCCTATGAGGGACATCTTTCTATGGGGGATAAATTTAGGTTGGTGGAAGTTCAATTTTTGACCTAATACTACCGGGGTCAATACCTAGGGATCCTTGGATATAGCCCTTTTGTTAATAGTTTGGCTCAATCTTATCTTGCTCCAATTGTCACGTCCCCATCCCTCAATCTGACCGGAAGGAGGGGACATGAAATAATACGGTAGTCCAAAATTTTCTTAATAACCATAATTATGAATTTCATAACAATAAAAATGTGTGTGCAGGTGTAGCATCAAAAACCACAGCGAAAATCAAGATCTATACGCATATCTAGCATGCATATGCAAGCTTAATCATTATAGGCATTAATTAAAATATTTGTAGATTCATGCACAAAAGAGAATACTTATCTTTAGCAAGAAGATCCAAGCAATTGGCTGTTTAAGAGCAATTTTACACCCAACCGTAGGCACTCTGTCCAACATATACTCTTTCTTCTCTCAGAGACCACCCCCAAGTTGGGTTATGAGGCCACCAGGGTGAAGGAAACACCTACAAGATTCTCTCACTCGGCCCACAACCCTTTCTACTCAACCTGCTTAGCCAAAACTCATATAGAGATCTCACTCAGCCATCACAACCATGGCACTCCTTCCAGTTTCCCCACACAACACAAGGAAGGCATTCCCCTTCATTGATCAATAGTTCCCTAAGGGAATCCAACCCTTACAATTCTTACCAGTGTGTGCAGTAAGAGCCCAATTTGTTGTTTGATGTTAGAGAACCTCCTATATTGTTAATTATGGCTTCTCAAGCATTTGAAAATGGCAGAACTCCATGGGTAAGGTTTCCTAGATTTCCCAACCTCCATGCTCACTTATAGCCATCAATCTTCCCTTTCCCAAATTCATTAGAGGAAATTTGGGGTCTAAAATGGGCCTTATAAGAAAACGCGTCAACAATAAATATTGTGAGTTGGAATTCAAGAACCAATAGAATTTCAATAAAATGAGTCAACCATAATGGTTGAATTGACATATTTGTCATAAAAGAAAACTACTTTTTTTGTTCATATTTTCGACATATCTCCCTGCATTGTTACTCAAATTCCGAGCAGGAGAGCCTGTTGGATACGGAATTTAATTCCGCATCCAAGGACTACCCACACTGCATACTTTTGATGGACCCCGCTGCCCCAAAAACAAGAAATACCTGAAAAACGTGATGATGTTTGATGGACCCCGCTACCCCAAAAACAAGAAATACCTGAAAAAACGTGATGATGACATCATCATCACGTTTTTTTTAGGTATTTCTTGTTTTTGGGGTAGCGGGGTCTGTCAAAAGTATGCAATGTGGGTACTCATTGGATGCGGAATTAAATTCCACATTTTAATTCCGCATCCAACGAGCTCTCCCACTCAGAATTTGAGTAAAAACACAGGGAGATATGTCGAAAATACGAACACAAAAAGTAGTTTTTTTCATTCTTCCTCCAAAATTAATAACTATTATTTTATTATTTTCCTTAGGAGGCCCATTTTAGACCTCAAATTTCCTCTAATTTCATCTCTATCTCTAAATTCAAAATTTTGGGTTCCACACAGTCTGGTAATGGTCATGAACAACAGTAGGAAACTATATGTAGTGTAGAAACATGCATGAGAGAATGATCACGAGGGGTTTAACTCCAAGGGATATGATATGATGGTGAAAAGACAACTAACATAGCTTCTGACCATAGAATAAAAGGACAAATGACAACTAACATAACTATCACCACCCCCATGCTTAAATAACTACATGAAGTGACTTTTCCCATTGACCTCCCACATGCATTCAATGATTTGGTTAATAGTAAAAAATGAATTATTTCGATAACTTAAGGCACATGGTATATTTTGGATGAGTTCTAAGGTTGACACTTGGCAACATAGGATTTAGTTTCCCCATATGCCCCTCTTCCTCTTCCCCTCCAGTGGAATCATAGCCCCTCTAGTGCTCTTTACACAACCATCTTGGACCATTTTATTAATTTCCAATATGATATTTACACACATTTTGAATTGGTATGATAATCCAATCATATGGTCCAAATAAAAATATATACATCATACATGCCTAGCCATTCACTAGTCAGGTCTTAGCCTTGAGCTCCACACTAGGAATTCATACTAGCATATTTACATCATTTACATAGTTTTGGTTACATACATTCCAAGTCAAAATTGGGGTATTACATCAACTTGCCATGGTATGGTGCAACTATTTGTGGAAGTGGATTTCAGATTGGAATCTAGAAACAAGGGTTTCCAGTTTTGAGTTGTCTTGTCCATAGATATTGAATAAAAGGAGGTCTATTCAACTCACCTCATTAAGGTGCAACTGTCTGTGGAATCAGATTTGCAAGTCTTCATACTTCAAGATTGACCTAGATCTTGCTAGGGTTTCTAGTTCAATTATGCAGTCAATATGTTTGTCATGAAAGTTGAAGATAGGATTGATGGAACTTCCAATTTGAGCTCATGGAAGTGTAGGGTTATTCTTATCTTAGAAGAAAATGATCTTTCAAAGTTCATGAATGAGAATGTTTCAGAACCAGAAGAGGAAGCCGAGAAGGCTCTATGGAGAAAGAACGATGCTAGGTAAAGGATAATTTGGTAGATTCAGTAAAGGATCATTTATTTCCTCATATATCTCAAAAGAAGACAACCAGGAAGATGTTTAGAGCCTTGAGGAAGCTATTCGAATATAGAAATATCAACCATGCTCTTTCCTTGAGGAATCAACTATCAAATCTCAAGATGTCAAGGTCAGAATCAATTGGTTCTTATTTTATGATTATCTCATAGCTAAGAGATCAACTTAGCACCATTGGATATCCACTAAATGATAGAGAACTTTTCATGAACACTCTTAATGGTCTCCTGCCATCTTGGGAATCATTCATTTAGAGTCTTGTTGGGCAACCTGAGTTGCCTAATTTTGATCATATATGGGAAGTTTTCATGGAAGAAGAAATGAGACTTGCAGTAAGAGGTAGGATACACGTCACATATCATGAAGAAATTTAATCCCTTACATCTCGTGTCATGAAAGGAAAAGGTAAGGGAATAAAGTTTCATGGAAAGAAAGACAAAGGTGGAAGATCAAGTCCTATTCTAGAACAACATAAAAAGAAGGATATTTCACAAATCCAGTGCTATAGATGCCGTAAATTTGGACATATTGCCATACAATGTCATTATTCAAAGAAAATAAGGCATGAACCTTCAACTACAGATGTTGATGAAGACACCTCTCATAAGAAGCCAAAGAATGAGGATTGTATAGAGTTCTTCTTATAGTACTCCCTATGGTGAAGTGATAATATGAAGATCCAAGATTGCAATGGACTCCCAGTAAGAAGATGAAGATTAGTGGACCCTCGTGATTCCTACAAGGAGGCAATGGGACCCCACCCACAAAACAATAGAAGATAAGTATTTGAGTTTATTAATATTGTAGATTAAATCTGTTTGTTTTGAATATGTTTTCCATAACAAGTTGTATACAGATCTATACTTCTAAGAATTAGGATGCTTGTTGAGCATGTGATATAGTTCTTTTATTGATGAACATTAGGATCATGTAATATTTGTTATGTACATGATTGTTTAAATAGACCTTAATGTTGCACACCCATTCCATGAACCCATCTAGGATGACATCTCCTTTTAACATGCTTAGAGTAGTCCACACTCATAAATTTGTTTGTTTTGAATATGTTTTCCATAACAAGTTGTATATAGATATATACCTCTAAGAATTAGGAATTTTTTTGAGCATGTGATATAGTTCTTTTATTGATGAACAATAGGCTCATGTAGTATTTGTTATGTACTTGATTGTTTAAATAGCCAGTAATGTTGCACACCATTCCATGAACCCATCTAGGATGACATCTCCTTCTAACATTCTTAGAGTAGTCCACACTCTTGATGGTATGTTATAATGGAGATTGAAAGCATCTAGATAGTAACCATGTGTGTTGAGTTGAAGCATTGGTTAAGATTCCTATATACATGTATGAACTATTGACATTGCATTGGATAAATTTGATTATGAAATGCAGCTAACCATATGAAGGGATTTGACTTGTAGGGAAAAGATCATGTGTTGTGGCCTACAAGAGGAGAATGATGAGACTTGTTCCGAAGAACAAGCCATGGACATATAGATCCTGTCGGTGATTGTGTGGGAGGAGGATGCTCCGACACAGAGAGAGATCTCTAGGACACCTTGTGATGGGGTCAGGAAACCAAGTGCATGAATTCAGTCATATGATTTGTTATTATTTCATTTCATGTATATAATAAGGAAGGAAATAAATGTCTATCGTGATATATTTGATGCCTTTGTTAGCTTATATGTGTGCATGCATATGGTTACTTATAGAATTATATGAGAGCACACTAGTACCTGTATAATGTAAGATGGGATCATACCTTACTCCATGACACTCTAAGATGGAGTGGGAGATTAGTCCCATGATTGTACCCTCGCTAAGAGGGAAGGATTATTTATGTGTGAAAATTTGTGGACAGTGACGGTGATTCTATATGCAGTCATGTGTCATGTGTACGGTGATTCTGTGTGAACACCTCAGTTCCGTGTGAACATTTGTGGATAGTAATGATGATTCTATGTGAGCTTCTACATCATGTGTACAATGATTATCTGTGAACACCTGAGTTTTGTGTGAACATTTATGGATGGTGACAATGTTTCCATGTGAACCCCCAAGTCATGCGTATGGTGATTCTGTGTGAGCACCCGAGTTGTGTGTGAACATTTGTGGATGGTGACGGTGATTTTGTGTGAACTCCTAAGTCCTATGTATGGTGATTTTGTGTGAACACCTAAGTCCTATGTGAACATTTGTGGATGATGATGGTGATTTTGTGTGAACACCTAAGATCTATGTGAACATTTGTGGATGATGATGGTGATTTTGTGTGAACTCCCGAGTTCTGTGTATGGTGATTTTGCGTGAACACATGAGTTTTGTGTGAAAACTTGTGGATGACGACAATGATTCTATGTGAACTCGTGAGTCCTGTGTATGGTGATTCTGTGTGAACACTTATGGATGGTGATTTTATGTGAACACATGAGTTCAATGTGAACTCTAGATGATTCTGTGTGAACATCATGTCCTGTGGACTGAGGTTCTGTGTGATCCTATATGAGTTATGTGTGAAATTAGATGATTATGTGTGAACATCCTATCCTGTGTGGATTGAGGTTATGTGTGGACCAATATGAGTGACGTGTCAACAATTTGTCCTATGTGGATTGTAGTTACCGATATGAGTTATGTGTGGACTTCTAAGTTATGTATAGAATCCTTGTCCTGTGTGGGTTGTGTTTTGTGTGGTATGATATGATTTGTGTTGGAGTCTCTGGATTGGTTTCCAACAATCTTTGCGGTTGGGAGATTTATGGGTTGTAGCCCATGCAGACATCATGAAAGTCTCACATAAATTTGTATCCCTTGTGATCCCTCGTATGATTGTAATCCTTGTGGATGTTATGAGGTGTTATCCCATGTGGTTATCATGAGGTTGTATCCCATGATGTGGTGACAACTCACTAGTGGTTGTAGTCCTTGTAAGCTTATTGGGTTGTGATGAGATACAATGAACACATGCATGTTCCTCGATGTATGGGGTTAAGCTAACACACGAGTGGCTTTCCAATGTACTGGGAAAATGTGTGGATCTACGACATGTTCTCCAATGACTAGATTAAGCTGAAGCAGAAAGATTGATTTGTTGACACTTATCGATAGGATGAGATTGTGTCGGAAGACCTTCTTTATGATATAGAGATGATTGAGATAATTGTGATGTACTGATAATATCCGGATGTGTTCCAGTATGATAATACTGACGATTCCTCCCTGGCTAAGAGGGAGTGTTGGTGTAGTAGTTGCGTGAGTCATCACCTCACAAGGATACCAAAGAAAGAATAAAATTAAAATACATTTTATTGTTGCACAATAACAAGTCGACCCTATTTAAGCAGTCAAGCCGGCCCCAATTAAAAATTAGAATTTATAGAAAGTTAAAGTATAAATAGAAGGGTGTCGCTCCTCATTTGGACATGTTGCAACACGACAAGTTCGCTACTGCAGCTAGGAAGAAGAAAATTTTGGGTTTCTCCACTTTGGAGAAGTTTCTCTTATATTTTCTTGGGATTTATGATACTACTATATGTATGTACATCAATCTCTATTGGAAGGTGTGAGATTCGAGGAGACAAATAGCTTTGCCTATGGTTGGGATATTATTGATTTATCATCATGGTTAAACGAGCTCCATGTTGATTTTGTTTTTGTGCTTTGTCATTCTTTTAGTGATATTGGTTATACTGCTATAAAATCTAACACCCACTTCCTATGGCATCTTCATACTCAAATTGTATAGATATTTAAGGTTTGAAACATACATATAACAACTTGAATTCGAGTTTCTATTATATACTTCAATATTTGTTAGTATTGAAGTATGTATTGATCAACATTGTTAAGAATAAGATAAAAGACGACACACATGTCGATGCAAAGCTACAGAACACAAATGTCAATAAACAATAATGTTAATACCAAATGTGTATAGTACAATTCTCACTGTTTAGTGATCGAATAACAAAAAATTCATTTAGTTGTTATGTGCAACATAACCCACCCACTCCAAAAGGTTTTAGTTCATTATTTTACAACATCAAACCTCCACATGATTCAATCCTTTCAGCTAGCACTATATCGTTAGCCCCACCTCCCTTTCTATTGGACACATTCATGTTTACATCTTCACATAATTTGAGTTTATGATCAGCAAAAACAATTGAGGATGAGATCTTCACTTGCAACTGCCCCACTAGCTCGATGAGGAGCTCCTATTTCAATGATGACTTTGCAACAAGGATAACACAAGGTTATACTTAGTCCTAAATGTCCATCCCCCAATTCACTTCGACATTTCCCATTAATCGTTTGAAAGGTACACTAGTTGTAGATTTGTTAAGTACTCATGTTCTCTTCATGATTTAGGGTTTTGCATCTATAATGTTCTCTAAAAATGAATAATTTCAATAGAATTTTGGTAACTTACTTATACCAACATCATGAAGGCAATACATTTATAAAACATACCTTAAAACATTACATACTAGGCAATCATATATGAATGAACCTAGTGTAAAAGAAATCAATTCTCTTTATTGTTGAAATTAAATAGCCAAGTCATTAAGTGTATTGTTCTCATCGAGTCCAATAATGGAATACGAAAATATGATTTTAAAAGTCAAGTTTCTCTAGAGACCAGTGACTTGAAAGAACCATGTTTAAAGGCCAAAACCTTTCAACAAAAAAAATGAAAAATGATAAAGCTAGTAACAACCAAATTTTCAAGAGGTTGCTCCAAAAACGGGTACATTGAGCTCAAACCAAGTAGCTTCTTCAAGAGTCCTTGTCCCATTCTTTGAGGGATGCAGCATGATTATGGATTCAATGCAAAACAGCTACACAACTCTCATATAAAACCAAAGCATGTCCAAACATCTTTAAATTAACAAAAGAAATATGTTGTTTTCCTTGTATCCATGTAGGATAAAATACATTTCTTACTACTTCAGCTCACGATTGAGTTTTTCAACATCTATTTTCTAATGTCATAAAGTATTTTGAGTTTTGCTTCAAACTTTAATGGGGCATTAAAAAATGAAGAAAAAAAATTATCACTAAATATTTCAAATTTGTTACCTTCAACGTCCTCGGGGATAACATCTTCCTCTTCTCACCATGATTTGTTGTACATTCTTCTTCCTTCTTTGTTTCCATAATATACAACACCATCTCAATGAGTGTTAGTTATGTTATGCTCCAATAAAGTGATTATGGCCTTTGAGTTTTACGAACCTTTTTCTTTATATGAAATACCCTATTATCTTTAACTCAAAGATCCTCTCTGTTCTGGGTAGAAATGGCTTACTATTCTACTCTCTTTGTACCAGTATTTACCATATGGGTTCAAGAGTAACACATGCTAATTCCAATATGATTTTTATATTGTTGAAATTATCTCTCTGCATCAAAACAAAATATTAGTGGAAGATAATTATGCTATTATCATTTTGAGCATTAGTGTTTAAGACGACACTCATTCATTTCATTTGTGATTAAATATTAAGATGCAAAAGCAAAATAGATATATATGAAAATTATTAACAATACACAAATAACATCCTTAATTTGCCTTTGATAAAACCTCAATCAATCAAGAAGAAGAAAAACAAACAAACAAACAAAAAATTATATTATTTTACTCATATAAGAAGATTACACATCTTTGAATACATAAACAAAATACTTACATGACAAACGTTTATTTATTGTGTTTTCGCTCTACTAACTAAACACTTAAAGCATAGGTTCATGAATTGTTCACTTGGATAGTATGTCCTATTTTGTTTTTCTAGCTTTATGTAAATGTTTGAAAACATGTCAAATCCCCGAGTGGCTATGCAAGGGCATCACTTGATGTTCCATCCTAAAAAAATGGAGAAGTACCTAAGATTTCCCGAGCGATGGTCCATCATAAAAAATTAAATAAATAAATAAATGTTTGAAAACATGGTCAAACATAATATAAAAGTATAGAGTTATTAATTACCTTGAACATTATTATTTAAAAAATATAATTAATTTTTATTAAACCAACTTATTATTCACTAAAATTCATTTTAAATTTGTAATAAATATTTCAATTCACTTTCAAATATATAACTAATTTGTAACTTTGATCATTGATCATTAAATAAACAAATAAACATCATGTGCAAATTTTATATTTCCAAAAATATATATCAGGTTTAAATTTTATTTTTCCAAACATATACATCATGTTCAAACTTTATTTCCCAAATAATAAAATGCACTAATTTAAATATGATATGATTTAGATCTTTTATGGTTTTGTAATCATTTTTGTCCAAAAATTTAGTAAAAAATATGAATTTTTTCTCATTGGTTTTATCTTAGAGGAGCCCACCCAAAGGGGCCTCACCTTGGTAGCCTACAACACAAGGCCTGACCTCGTCTGACCCAAAGGACTGAACCCACAACCTCGCGATAGAGGGCCAAATGCTTGGAAATAAGGGATCCAACCAACTAGACTAGCCATCTAGGCTTGTCAAAAATATGATTTTAACAATGAAAAATTGCAATTAAACAAAAAATTGTATAACACAATGATAGTCATAAGTTTAAACTACTCAACAAAATTAGTTCCTTTTCATCCATTCACACTTAAACTTATTTTGTCTTTCTTTCTTATCTATCTATAGTTTAGTTTATATTTTATTTTGTTGATAATTCCAACACTGATTTATTTTAATTTTAAGCATTATATTTTTTTTTCCCTTTTTAAGATGGAAAAACCTATCATACTTGTAGTGAGGACAACCATCACTAGGTGTGGGGTATAATTCGTCACGCGGTTTTAGGCCATTAACTTTAGTTTACTTTCAAGGAAGATGAGCCCTTAACCCACTAAAGGCAATTTTAAGTCTTACTAAAGAACCAAAATAATACTTTCAATCCTCTATAGTATCCATGTTTTCCATCATAGGAAGAGATTACATAGTATTAAATATCCAAAAAGATTTAACTTCATACATGAAATTAAAATACCAACACCAACAGATTGTAGTTTTACCAGGTGAGCTCACGACCAAAAGGGATATCATTTTGTTATATAATTATATTTCAATGTTTCCATTGTAAATTATCTTTTACTTAAAATTTAAAAAATAAATATATGTTTCCATTATAACGGAGTTTGAGGTTTCGACATTGGATTTGAATCACTTTCACCATGTATAATATCTGTCAATTTTGAGAAGTATCATGTAGATGGAAAATAAATCCTTATGGCTTTGACAATGCATCCTAGGGCACAACCAAAATAGACCAAGAACAACAGGTTGCCATGATGACGGTCTCATGGGAACCTACTTTGGATTCCAGTGTAGAAACTTGTATAGGCAGGTATGGTAACACTGATAAGGTATGAAAATTTTACATGGTTCTTGGAAGCCAAATTGTTTTCTTGTAGAAATGCATAGGTATTAGGTTCGGGATGTAGCTCGAAACCCAATTTAGGGCTTTCCAAAAGCTTTATTTAAGCATGAAAGGAAATAAACGGGGAAGAGAAAGTGTTGAATGATTATTAAACCCTATCTAGAATCTCAGTTAGTGCTTGACTAGAAACGTGTTATCGTTATCGATTGGTGATGGAAACAACCATGGGACCCTATTGAAGGAGGCAGTTGATGGCGAATGGAATCAAATTACTACTATACAACTATACATTAATGCTTTTTTTTCTAAGAATTATATATATTTTTTATTGAATTTTAACCATGGGTGAAGATGACCAAAGAATCTCATTATATCAATCATGAAGTGGCCTTGACAAATATCATATGTCAATAATTCTTGTGTGTATCTTGATTTCTTCAATTTGCATTATATTATACATAAATATTTACAACTTTACTACCTCCCTATCTCAATGTCGAACGTTAAAACCAAATTTAGATCTAGAAGCCTCGGGTTGGTATCAATGCAATGTCTTGTGTTTTCCTCTCATGTATACCCCTAGTGTCTTGGCTCTAATGTTTGTGATAAAGCTTTCTAACCCTGTTGATCTCCTTCTACTTGTATACCCCTGTGGATTGAGTGCGAGGTCCATACGAAATCCGTACAATGTATGTACAATGTCCGTACAACATTTATTGGGCACAAAAATCAAGGTCATAGTTGGGCACAAATTTCAAGGGAGCATAATTAAATGTTGGTGCAGTTGGAACGAATTTTGAGAAAGAAAATCATGGGCACACAAATCGAGGACCATACAACCTGTTTTCAGATAGTCCATACACTGCTGGGTTGGCACAAATTTTGAGGCAACGTTTTGAGTGTTTGCTGGGTTCAAATAAGTTGTAATTTTTGTTGCTAAAATATTTTGCTGAATAAATATAATTATTCTCTCAAGAAAAGGTTTTCCTTGGAGGTTGGGGTTTTTCTTGGGTCATTTGACCAAAATTTCTGAGTCTGAATTTTTTCATATTTGACCGTGTTTTTATTACTGTTTGTTTAAAGTTGTAAAACTTTTCAAGTGTTTCAGACAAAATTGTTAATGAGAAAAGGAACTAATTTGCAGTTGAAAGTAAATTGGGTTGGGCATTAAACAATGAAGAAAACGGTGGCTTGAAACCGGGTTGGGTAATGAGATAAAAATTTACAACATTGTGCCACACGAACTGCAACATTTTTAGGTTTATTTGAATAAATTTTCCTTTCTACATCTAAAGATTCTTTGATATTTTTAATCATTATCAACCTCAATCTTCAAAAATTGTCCTACAACGCCACAAAACAAAATCTCATTAAAATAAAATAAAAAATTAAAATGAATTAAAACCAAAATAATAAACATAATTTGTCAAGAAAAACAAACAGAATAACAATTCTCTAAATATGTAACAACACCTTTTTAAAAAGATCAACAAACCCAATTTTCTTTAAACAAGTAAAAATAAAGTACCAACATCCATAAATTTAGGCAATGCCTAAAACTACATGTAAAAAGACTTTGTAATAAAATTTAGCGTCTAACTCTTCCCAAGTACCATAATGTTGGTAAGGGGAAGTTCATCATCATAAGACCTTTACACTAAATATTTCAATAAATAAACACCAACAAAAGCACAAACATTCATAGGTTTAAGCAATACCCAAAACATCGAATCAAAAGACTTTACAATGAAATTTAACACCCAACCCTTGCAAAGTACCATACTCCAAATAAGTGGAAGTCCATCATGACAACAACTTTACTCTAATTGTTTTAATATATATACACATGCAACTTAAATTCTAATGTTACAAAAATATGCAAATACCACAAAATAGTAAGACATAAGTGTATATATGAATGTGATGCATTGATTCACCTTAAAAGAAGGATGATCTACAAATTCTAGTGGTGTCCACCCAAGTAGAAAGGTTGGAAGAAATATTGCACAATCTACTCAATTGGGTCATTGTCTAACTCGTTAAGTTCCAGCTAAACATTGATTAGACCGAGTCAACAAAATATAAACCCTAAATAAATTCCAACACTAAACTTTATTTCAAGGATTATATATTATATGTTTGTATGTCTACATGTATGTGTGTAATTCAATGTGTTACAGTTAAATAATACACACATAAAACCTAAAACCTAATTTCAATCCAATCCTAAGATAACCTTCGGCAATTTAGCATTATCAATGGCTCCAAAACTAGTATTGGACTTTGTCTAAAGTAAGAAGACTATTTCTAAAACCCATTTAAGAAAACTCAATACAACAATTTAATTTCATTAGGTCAGGGACTACATTGATTTCGAAATAAGCAAGAAAAATTGATGAAATAATGTTGTAGATTTATTTTACAAAGCAATCAAATATATTTCACTAAAATTAAATGATGTGCAATTGTTAACATTAAAATATATGATATCTTATTAAAGTTATTGGGGACACCAAGGCCTTTGTCTAAACTAAAAATTTCCAAGTTGTTGAATTATGTCTAAGTAAACCTATAGGGAAATGCTTACACATTTAATAGATGGAAATGGTTGAACATAGTGAATACACAGGAGAAATTCTATAAGTTGGGTCTTCACATTAGAAGAGTAAAAGTTTTGACATGTTTCGAACCCAATTTTGATCATCCTTGGGATCTCTAAAATTTGGAAGAGGCTCATTGAAGGATACATATTCTATCACTTATAAGTAATTAACCGAAACACTAAAACAAGAACACCCAAAAGGCCAACGAGCTTATTTGTTTAAATGGTTTCTTATGCAAAGATCAATGATCTCCAACTTCCTCTAAAATGAGTAACATATAGTAAACCATGAGGAAATTACTACATTAAAGAGATGACAATGATCATTGTATCATATAAGAGATTCAAGAGCCCCTAACTGAGATATATTTGGTGCTCTAAAAAAAATTAACAAGATCAAGAGGCTACTAAGTTATTCACATTATGAATAATGGCATAGATTCTGTAATAAGTGGAGGTAGATTACAATATTTTGTTATAGAATATGTGGTGAATACTAGAATTAGATGCAAGCATAGAGCATACAGATCATGTCTTTGGATAGTATCATCCCTTTTTAATGTTGATTGGTAGAGGTTGATAAGGGTGAACCACATGCATGTAGTGATGAACAATAGTATAAAAGATATTGTGATGGATATTTTCAAGTAAATGTGCCATGGAACTTCATAATGATCCATGGTGGATGCCCCTATTGTCTTCTACAAAGTTATTGCATGAAAAATAGAAACGCAGACTAATGTGTATCATAATTTTTGTTTTTATGTATCTTGATGCAATAAAATTAACGAAACACTTATAATTTCTTTTGCATAGGCCCATTCTGCATATGTAACCAACAAATCACCATTTATGGCTTACAATTGAAATAAATTCTCATCTAGATATGCATTATGGATGCACACAATTATTCCGAAGACTTTGTCAACTCCTGGCCTCCCAACATTGTTCAACCACTCACATATTAATTGTGATAGAAGTGGCTCTTCATGGAAACCCTTCCACAACAATTATTTCATACCAAAACATTGGAACATGTGATGGTAGTGTTCCAAATGTCACAACTTCTCTGACAACCATGGATCTACAATCAAGAAGTTTTTACCCTTTAACATTTCCTCATGTCCTCTTCCAACAATTTCCATAACTCTTACACATGTCTATACTCATCATAGCGCTCCAACATCTTTATCTTATTTGACTCTCTTCTAGAAGAGGCCAACACACCTAAAGAATCTCATGAACTAATGCATCCTTAACTGTACAAAATTCTTATGTCTATTATTTTTCAAGAACATACTCCATTGTCAATTTCCAAGTTTCCCACACAAGTAAAATGCACCAAATATTTCAACTCCAATACATGGCAAGCCTATGTTGTTGAAGAGTCATCCAAGTTGTTTTCACACCATCCTCTCAAGTCTTCTCACCTTCAATAAACCTTTATGTATATTTCCATTCATAATTGCTCTAACAATTTTCTAGTCCCTAAGCAAATTTACAAACTCAATAGAACTCCCCCACTTAACTCAAGACAACTACCTACACCATACAATCTTCCATATCCTCATCCTTCTTTGGGAAATGATTCAGTCAACTTCTTGATCTCATGCACATTAAGTATGAATCAAAATGAGTTCAACCCTTATGAGTAGAACATTACCTATGTGATTTCCCTTATTCGTGGTCCTATAATAGACATAATATCTTAAGCATCTATTTTTGTTCCTTCCTTATTAGCATACTTCTATTAGTTTCAATCTTGAATAGGGAGGTCATCCAACAATTTTTCCACAGGTCATCCAAGAATATAGGTCCCTACTTTTGATCCCAACTACACAAAGCCTAAATACTATTTTGTACTTTGTTGGAAGGGTGTACCCACAACTACAATGAAAATCAAGGACAATTTCCAATAAGCAAGGAAGAATTATAAGACTTAGTCTAGTGAACATGTGTGAACTCTAGCACACTTGTGTACTTTATATATTTCATACTTTTGGATTACTTTATCAAAATTGCACTCACTTAGTTTTGTGGACACCTAGTCAAACTAGATCACTCTTTTACAATTTCGTACTCCCATATGTAGATAATACCATTGAGTATATAACATATGTGTACAATTCCAACTATCCTCTCCCATACTTGCTCTCTTATGTTTTCTTTTATGTGACTATCTTTCTTCCATTGTTGGTATCGTACTCATACCTAAGTTGTTATCCCTTACTTCAAGGTTTAAAATATACACTACAATCTCGGTTACTAGCCATGTCAACTCCTTTCCCTCGAGTTCCTTCAATCAACACTAACTAGTGTCTAGAAAAATCTCTATGAATCTTCCTTTGGGTGAATATTGAAGGTGGCAAGGGTTTTCACAAAGTCAATTGGAATCTATATTTCACTTCCAATGATTAGGGGTATGTGGATTATTAGAATTGATATTCAATTAAGGCCTTCTACACTAAATGGGTTGTCAAGACATTAGATTGGAATGAATCTTGGAAGATGCTACTTCACAATTCTTTCCATTGAAGAACTCTTTTGGGAAATAAGTCACGGTTAAGGCTTAACTTGCAAATTCTTATCTTTGCCATATGTGTGGTTGAAGTTAAAGGAATGTTTGTTGTTGAAAGAATCTAGAAGGTATAGAAGGATATTAACTCATCCCTAAATTGAAAAGGAAAAAGTTTCAAACTTGGCCTATATTTTCTTCAACATTCTCTATGATGGAATCCTATCCACCAACACTTCTATTAAATATGCTTGGTTCTCAAGCCTTTAGAGCTTTCAAAAGAGGAATCATAATGATTTGATACTTGATCGAATATGATTGGTTCTTGTTACCAGATGAAATGGCAGTCCAAGCCACCACCAAGCAGGTGAGGATGAAGTGACCACTGTCACCTTAGTCAACTTCTCCCAACTGCTTCGGAATCCTAATCCTCCTAGGGGAGAGCCCTATTACAACTTTGAGAAGACACTAAGACACAAAAGATATCTTCTTTCAAGGATGTTAGTGATTAGTGCCTAATGGAGTCAATTGAATAATAAGAAGGATGCATTCTATATGTTGGTGTGAATAATGTAAGTGCATATGTCCAAGAATAAACGGATTTAGGACCTTTGTAGGGACCCTTCAATTAGTTCCAATGCGTAGGATGGGTATGCAAATATTTAGCCAGTAGTGCATTCACCAAGGATAAGACAATAATATGATAAGCAAATACGAGCACTTCACCACAACTCTCTAATTCCAAACAAGCATATACATTATAATGTGTCAATTATTCATGGAAGTACTTATGGAAGTCCCTTTTATTTAGATGTTGAACAAAAATGCATATGTATATTAGTATTTGGTATAGCAAAATAAGAGACATATTATAGTCATTTATGCAACCTTATCATATGAAGCTTGAAGATAAATTATAGCAGCAGTAGTTATCATCTTATTTGTAAGACACCGGAACCACTATTGTGTATTAAAGCTCACCTTCACATGTATCTTTAGGTACAACAATATGCATTCATTCCTTTATTTATAGCAGCATTTGTAGTGTCGGTTGTTAGCAATATTCCATATTGAATTGGCATAAATAACATTAACTAAAAACAACATAAATTTACATTCAATATGTAACTTGAACTGTGTTGTAGATTGTGTTTATATGTTGACAATCCTATTATATCAACAACCTATGCCAATATGTACTAACTATTTGTGTTTTCAAAGTGTGGGTTAAGGGAGACTTGTAGTAGCAAAGGGAAGGGTTGCCACTGTAAGGGCAACCCTAAGGTAGGGGTAGAGGACTGAGGGAGAAGGTTGTTGCTATAGCAGTCACAGATATGAGGAAGGAGCAGCCTTAGGTCTGTCCTAAATGGCAGGTTCGAGGGTAGGAAAGAGGAGGCCCTAGGGCTGTTAGGTGAGGCAAAAGGGTAGGTATAGAGTTTTAGAGCAAGATTGGATTGTTTTAGTGCTTCCAAAAAATTCTCCCTAGGGTTTCTAAGGGCATATAGGGCAGGGCGAAATTGTAGGAGAGGGACAAAATTTTAGGGAGGCCAAAAAGTGCAAAAAAAAATTAAATTTATGATTTTTAGGGTTTTTAACATAAAATTACATACCTAAAATTACCATAATCTACCATGTAAAATGCAATCTATCTAACCCTATTGACTAGGATTGGGAGAACTAAAGGTGTGAAGACAAATGAAGACTAACGCTAGCAAAATCCCTACCCAACCTAGGGAATCTAGGGAGGATAGCTAACCTAGAGAGGAAGAGATCTTAGGTCAAGAAACTAGCCTAGAACACTAAAGAAAAAACCTAGAGGACCCTCACGTCAAGATGTGTCTCGACTTGCTAAGGTGACAAAAAGGTTGGAAATGGCCTATTCTAGGAAAGAATGCAACACTAGAGCTACCATTTAGTCATGAACATGCACATCCACCAACATTCAATCAAAGAGATAAAAAGCCTCACCTCCAAGTGCCCATGTTTAGCTAACAAATCAAAACATCACCTTGCAAATAATTTCACCAAAGAATTGCTAGAAAAAACTTGCATTAACCTAGAAAAACCTCCTCAAAAGGGGCGCATCTCTCCAAAGAGCCATAGCAAGCATAAAACAAATGCATAGTGTATTATCCCATAAGTCTTGTTTTAAAATGAAAGTGAGGAGATCTATTTATATGACCTCACGCTCACTTTTTACAAAATATCCAGGCCTACATGCCTTAAAACATGTCAATTTGAAATTATAAAAAGTCAACTTAAAATTAAAACAAAATATTAATAAAATATGGCCTAAGGTAGGCTCAAGATAGGATACCTGCGGTATTTGTACCCCCGGGAACCAAAACACACTCAAATAAGTGAATCACTCCGAACGAAAGGCTAGAGTGAGATGGAGGGAGGGCGGTATACCCCATCTAACCCCTAGAATGTTGTAAAATCCCTCAACACCCTCCTCAAAGCATCAAAAGGCCTGGCATGGAGGGTGGCTTTTCTATGAGGAGATAAGGCCAGGGAGAGCAGGTGCCCACTAACTAAAGGGCCAAGAGGGTGTCCAAAGTGGCAGCGAATGAAGAGGAGTGTCTTGTAGCTAAAGCAGAGGCCACTAGAGCACATAAACAAGATATGGAGCCATGTGACCCAGTAGTCAACCCTTAGGAGCCCCAGACACCAACCCCGAGGTTAAAAACCCCAGCAAAGGGCAATCATCAGTGCCATTAATCCATAGTAATCCTAAAGTATGGATCAAAGGGCCCAGCCATGACCACCATTGCTTGAAAACACCCCTCCTAGTCGAAAAGAATGACCCTCTCTCCCTGCGGTATAGCTGAAGGTGCGCTGGGTACAGGTGCAGTGTAACAGTTCTTGGCCCATTAATTTTTTTTAAAGAGGAATTGATACAATTTTTTAAAGTTATTTGATCCCAAGAGTAGAGATTGAATCCCTTATCCTAAACAAAAGGAGAGATTCATACTCACCAATCCTGATAGACTAGTGCTTGAATAGATGAAGGAGATTATTCCAAATACTCTGTTAACGAAGATGGGTTTTCAAGTTTTAGTTGCTTGGTGGAAGGACCAAAATGTTTCAATAAATATTAATTAATTAATGGCTACAAGTAGCTCTATCATAAACCTATGTTGGATGCTCATCTAGACAAGCTATGGAAATTAAAGTTAAAGTAGATGACTTATGCTTTCAAGTTGTATAACATCTGAGAACCTCTAGTTGAGCTTGAGGAGGTTTATTTTGAGTGGGCTAGCCATGTGTCATCCTCTAGTCCATCTTGGAATCCCTTGACCCCATTACCCTTTCAATGATGATCCAAGAGTCTTAAGCATCTTTATTGGTTTTGTTGTTTTGCTAAGTTAGCCAAAAAGGGTGACCATTTTTGTGGCTAACTCGTCCTTGCCTCCATTTCCAAGGGACAAATTTCCTGGAGCCATCAAATTTCAAGCAAACATGGAAACTCCTAAGAATATAAGTCTTATTTCTTATCTAAAAAATAATTAATGATTACCAATTTAATTCATCCCAAATAGTAAAATGTGTTCCTTGTGTTGATAGTTCATTGATATTTGCTAATTTGTTGGTATCCATAAAGTGAAGTTTGAAATGGTGCACCTATGCCAACTACTAGAGTATTAGTGTAGGCTCTCTACTCCATGAGCAAGGAGCCTCTTGTTGGTTCTCCAATTCCTTCCACCCAGTGGAGGTAATATTAATGCAATGATGGGAGTCCACAGCAGATAGCATGGCGAGCAATGCAAGAAAGGCAAGAGAAACACTACATCTCGTCCTGCAAGCCTCCTTCCCGGCCATTAAAATAATTCCTAGCTCTTGCCTTAGCTATCTTGAAAAATGAAAAGCAACCTCATAATGATGGTTGGGGCACCTTTGTTTTTGTCGCTAAGACAATTAATCATGAGTAGGGTCCTACCTACCTTAAATAACAAAATGAATTCTCCAAATGCTAGGTTGATCCCAACAACAATTTGAATGATTTTCTTGGAGAAGCATTTTCTATTTGTCTTGCTCCTTGATGGTAGGGATTTATGGTTTTTGTGTTTGTATGCCAAGTGGATGTCCGATGTATTGCACGTGGAAATTTTGATAGGACTTTTTATCTTGGATGATTTTGATAACTTTTAAGGCTTTTAAACCCATGTGGTGCTTGCCATGCAACGTGCTTCTTTTATCAAAATATTCAAATTGTGCATACTTGCAAATGTTAACTAGTTAAAGGAATCATATTTTACCTTGGCCAAAAATTTTGGAGGGTAACAAGTGGCCAAATGGAGGAAGAAGTCTCTTTGCAAGCTTTTTAGGTACCAAAATGTATGGTTCTCTATTAATTAGACCATGATGGTATGACCCTGTTGGCCACCAAAACCAACTAGGTGGACAACGATGTACCATACACATGTTGGATGTGCCTTGAAGATAAGAATGAAGTACTTAATGATTATATCAAGCGAGGTAGCTCTTCTTCTCTTCTTCTCTCTATGAAATTTGCACACCCCTGCAGGGGATTTTGTAAGGATATGGCAGCATGAAGGTCTAGTTTTTTGTAACTTAATCGCATAAGACTTAGTCTTTAGGGAAGTCCTTTCATCGAGTGTTTTTTCACTTGGATAATTAAAATTTCTTTTTAAAGATTTTAATTATTTGAGTTTTTCACTCAAAATTACATCCAAAGTGGTGAAAGGTGTTCTAGTGATCGAGTCCATGGGGTGATTGGGGCCTTAGAATGTTCTATATTACCATGATAGACATTATCCAGACTCTTGTGGAATTTCATTAGGTTTTGCATAGATTTATTTAATTTTTGGTCATTAAAAATTGTCACTCATGACAATTTGTTGTGATGTAAAATAATGTTACTTGGTCCATTTTAATGTTGTATAGGGGTATGGGTACTCAAGACAAATGGCATGAGACTCCCTACACCCTTGGGCCAAGTTTGAAGTCATTCGGACAAGTATTACTATGGTTTTGATGGCTTTTGCTCAGGTCAATCATGGAAATCATGAAATTGGACATTTAATTAAAGAGCCAAATTTTGGAAAAGTGACTATAGTCACTTGGAGTGGCCAAGTAAAGGTTTTAATGTTTATATTAGGTTCCTTAGACAAATTTAAGACCCAAAGGGAGGCTCTCAAGAAAGCATGTAACAAGTTTTGAGTTGTCGACTCTAGGGGGTGCCCCCTTCTCTTTTTGATTGGTTGGGGGAGCTAAAGTCAATGGAAAGGGTCCCACTATGGTGGTTTCCTCCCCATTTGACATAGCAATAAGGTTAAAAGCATTAAATTGGGGGTTTCTCTCTCCATATTTGAGATCCCAAACCATGGTTTTGCCCTCCTTGAGCAAATTCGCCCCCCCTCTCTCTTTTGTGACACTTGTCTAGCATGCAAAGAGTCTCTCTCTTTCATTTTTCCTATTTAAATAGGCTCCCCTCCTCATTTGGGTTACAGACACACACCCACTCTCTTGCTCATTCTCTCATTCCATAGCTCTTGCTTCGCCCATTGTAATTTTCAACCATTTGGCTTTGTTAATAAAAAATCTTTGGAAGAATCTGGTGTCCTTTGTGCTCATTGATAGTTTGCTTCTATGCTCAAGTAACTACATAAGCTAGAGAGGCCACAGAAGCATATTACTTTGCTTTGGTAAGATTTATGGTATTTGTATTCCATAGATTTTGTGAGTTCTCTTTCTTGTAGCTAAAAAGTTCATATCTTTTATAGTTTGAAATTTATGATTTCTTTGTTCATCATTTGGTTCTCACCTCTTGGTAGTTTGGTAGTAAAAATCTTATTAGTTGCAGGTATACGGATTGAGGAGTGGGATTCCAAACTTGGATGCCCCGTTGTTTGATTTCTTGAAGAGCCAATGACAAAATTTCATTTTTCTTTACACATAAATTTCTGCATTTTAGTTTTAGTTGGTTGGGTTCTTCAAGTCTGATTTTTACTCGTATTTACTCAAATTATCTCAACATTATTCTCTTGGCAACTTTGTATAAATTTTGTACCTATATTGCACTAACATACTAACCTCCCCAAAGTGATTTGGGGCATATTACATCATTTTCTGTTTGTTGGTTTTTAGCAGGTTGGTGACAAAACAGGAGAAAACTCTACCTAATTTCAGTCATATAAGAGTTTTAAGGCCACCCCAAAGGAAGAGCTTCAAGGCCCTCTCAAGAAAGCGGAAAAACTCGGTTTTTCTCTCTCTTTATGCTGAAATTTCATCTTTCGTAATAAATCCAAGAGAGTCTCTTGGACTTGATTTATTGCTTTGCATTTTCAGTTACAGAAGCATATTAATTTGCTTTGGTAAGATTTATGGTATTTATATTCCATAGATTTTGTGAGTTCTCTTTCTTGTAGCTAAAAAGTTCATATATTTTATAGTTTGAAATTTATGATTTCTTTGTTCATCATTTGGTTCTCACCTCTTTGTAGTTTGGTAGTAAAAATCTTATTAGTTACAGGTATACGGATTGAGGAGTGGAATTCCAAACTTGGATGCCCTGTTGCTTGATTTCTTGAAGAGCCAATGACAAAATTTCATTTTTCTTTACACATAAATTTCTGCATTTTAGTTTTAGTTGGTTGGGTTCTTCAAGTCTGATTTTTACTCATATTTACTCAAATTATCTCAACATTATTCTCTTGGCAACTTTGTATAAATTTTGTACCTATATTGCACTAACATACTAACCTCTCCAAAGTGATTTGGGGCATATTACATCATTTTATGTTCGCTGGTTTTTAGCAGGTTGGTGACAAAACAAGGCAAAACTCTGCCTAATTTCAGCCATATAAGAGTTTTAAGGCCACCCCAAAGGAAGAGCTTCAAAGCCTTCTCAAGAAAGGGGGAAAACTCGGTTTTTCTCTCTCTTTACCACTTTCTTTACGCTGAAATTTCATTCTTTGTAATAAATTTAAAAGCGTCTCTTGGACTTGATTTCTTGCTTTGCATTTTCAGTTAAATCAAGTCTCATTTATTTGCCATACATTACTAGCAAAAGAAGTTGGGCGTGCCCACCTTTGCATAAGCAATTGTTGATTGGCGTGGGTTTAGATTAGTTAGAGTTTCATTTTGTTTTTATTTTCTTATTTATTTTTGCACACACCTTGCAAGTGATTTGGCTATGTCATCCTTGCAAAATCGTGCCGGCTAGTGTCTTTCTTTCTTTTATTTTTATTTGCCCACACCTTGCAAGTGATTCAGCGATGTCATCCTTGCAATATTGTGCTGGCTTGCATTGTTAATAATTGTTAAATTTTTCATTTCGTTTAAAATAAACCTTGCCCCAATCTTCGCCCCGTATTCACTCACCTTGTCGGTTGGTCTAACCCTGGGTGACAAGAAAGGGAGAAGATTTGAGTTGGCTAGAATAATAGGCATTTCAATCCATTATTGCAAGATTGAGAAAAAGAGGATTAGTGTGTGGACCTAGAGGGGTAGAGGCCGTTGGGGGCGTCGTGGCACTCTGTGTCCTCCTGTTGAGCACCCGGTTAGTTCTTGGGACTGACTGGTGGAGCTAGGAGGGAGCCTTGTGCTCTCTTGTTGAGCACCCAACAGTTTCTCTCAGTTGAGGGATAAGGGTTGGAGGTAGACACAATAGTTAGTTGGCTTATTTCTCATGCAAACACATTAATCCCCTAAGTTGAAGAAAGACCTTGAAATAAATTAAAATCTATTGGACCACTTGCACAACATCACGATCTTTCATTTTATTTACTATTGTAGTCATCATTTATTTGGTTCAGTTTTACTTCAAGCTCATCTCATACACTTTAATTCATTTGCTTAAAGTATTTTACATTTGATGAATGTGGTCTTTTGATTATTGTGGTGAATGAAAGATTTAGAGCAATTTGTGCATTTTGACAGTTTCATTGTATTCTTTGTTTGTGACTCCATAGCCCAATTTAGATAGGCACTGGTTCAGTAATGCCATATTTTTCTTGCAATTATATTTGATTTACAAATAAAGAAAGATTTGCCCGTCATTTGAAATTACTGCATTTCTGCATGATTGATTGCCGTAAAATTTAAATTAATTTATTCATCTTTTAAATCCTAAAACACAACCTTTGAAACATAGTAAATAGGGACTAACCCCCTGGAGCTTTTAGGAGTTGGGTCTAAACGGAGGAGTTAGGAACTGAGGTAACATTGGGTTCTAAACTCATAGTTTCCCTCAGGAACACACCTAGCGGTTGGAAGACTTTTCCACAGTAAAGTGTGTTTTAGGCGGCAACAGACCCATCATGTCTAAATCTGCTTGGTCTTCATCAAAAACTTGAGTCCTCAAATGTCAACACAAGTATGATCCATCCAAGGTCCTTAGTGGAGTCACCATTTTCCCATGTGACAAGTGTAACCTTTAAATACCACACCCTACAATATTACATGTAATTCCCATCTAACTTAGGACCCAAAAGTTAGTATAGTGTTCATTGCTCTTGCTTCCATGTGTGCATTGTCACAATGCACTCAACCTACACATGCTTGAGGGAAATTCAAAATTTCACCATTTAGCATCAAGAGAACAAAGTGCAATGTCAACACGGCATTTATCAAGTCAATTGGCTTCCCCTTAATGGATGTCACTAATACTCAACCAAATACTACATAATTGTGAAAATAAGTGGAAATCTTATGATTCACCATATGGGAGGGCATTTTGATTTAACATTTAAACCCGGAGTGACCATTGGCCCAAAATATATAATTAATCTGTTATACATTTGTAACAATAGGTTCAACTTGTATCCTTATAGAACCACTAGTCACCAACAGAACTTTATTATAATACTTAACATAAGTATCTAAGTTGCTGTCAAAACGTCCCTTTCCCAGCAACCCTTGCCAAAATCTAGCAAAACAAAAGTTTATGGCTCTGATAAATCCAGCGTGATTCAGGTTTTTCTGAGGTTTTGGGTTGGATTTGGACTTTCCAAAACCTCCTGGGGCATGATAATTACAACCATCAGAAAAACTTTGATTTCCATGAGAGTTGTGCCAAAATCTATTACTGAAAAGGGGAGCGTTTTATCACCAATTTAACCCACACAGTCGCAGTTGTAGGTCTCCCAATTTTTGCAACCCTCCTTTGCAGGGCCTCACACTCCTGCAATATTGTTCTTTTTTGTGTCCATGTGTCCTTGCATTACAGGTGTGTGCCTTGTCTTCTCAGGTCCTCTAGTTTCTGCAAATAAGGTTTATGAGTCCTCCAGTCTTCTGCAACTGTCCTTGGAGGCTGCCATTTCACGAGGCCATGATCTTGCTTTGCTGGTTTTCCCCTAGTGAAATCCGAAACTTATCTTTGCAATCTGAAGTAACTTCAAAGTGAAATGCCATAGGAACATTGAAAGTTGAAAGCATATTCCTGAAATCAAATCATTTATTTGTTTTCGACAATGCTCCCTTATTACACAGTAGTGATGAGCATTTAACACCTATCAAAAGGTGGAATGCTGCTTACACTAAACCGCCTAGCCCTAATGAACGGACCCTGAGTGGTTCAACGCCCCCCTTGTGTATAGCATGTCAGTGACTTCTTGTGAGAAAATGAACACTAGTGGGATCCATAGCAGCACCCTGCTTTCACCAACCCGGTTTGCCCCTCGTGATTAAATCCAATGATTTAATATAAAACTAAAAAAAAACGAAAAACCAACAATTTTTGCATAAAACACCATGAGAAGGAAGTCTCACTTATCCTTCAGCAAGATATACAAAGGCAACACTGAACATGCTAATGTTTCAATAGCCTATATTATGAAACTAGCATCTTATTTCTCAACAGGGACAAAATAAGTGTTTATGACAACAGTATAGCTATCATCAACACAAATGAAAGGCACATGTCTGCCTTCACATTAAGAAACCAGTAACATTAATCAGACACATGTTTTATTTCAACTATAAAGTAAATACATAAACATGATAGATGGGCTTCCCAAAAAAGCCTCATCATTGAAGCAGTATGGATATCTTAGACACTACAGACAGACTAATTTTCTTACCCAAAATCTTCAAATCTCTCCCCCTCTCACATGCACCATTTGATCATTTTTGCACTTCTTACATGCACATGAAGACTCTCATGCAGATAACATGCTTCAAATATTTCCAGTTTGCATTTTCATGCAGAATCCATCCTATCTCATACTCAGTTCAATTTTACATTTCATTTTTCTCTTCTTTTCAAATTTCGACACATTTTTCAAATCCTACAAAGAATATTGAAACTTTTATACCCTCTCCAACAACATTGGAGTATAACAATGACCGACCGTAAGCATCATATTATGCTTTGCCTTTTTGTCACTTAACGTCAAAAAACGCTTGTTGTAACTGTTTGATAAGCAACATTGAAATAGCATAATACAAGTCTTAGTTAAAAAGTCATTCATAAGATGTAAAAAATAATTTGATTATAACTTCACACCATGCAAAAATAAAATTATAAAAAAGGATTAAATATCTTCTTTCAGTTCATGCACGATTTGTTCGCCTTCCAACTGCCAATGCCAACTCTGTATCAATTTTAAGGGAGATATCCAACGCCTTTACAGAATGTGTCAAAGCCCCACTGCAATAAAACAAGTTACATAATCAAAGATATGCAATTCTAAAAACACAAGAAGATTCTACTTTCACAATGGAGCTTAGACATTCTAATAATTTGGATGGAGTGTAACATCATGAAAAATTTATACCAAGCTATAACTTTGGATCTTACAATATCAACAACAGTACTAATAATGCTATAACTTTGGATATTGCAACATCAACAACAGTACTATGTTGTACTTGTATATGTAACCATAGAAATTCCTTTTTACCAAAAATGCCTAAAAATGAAGAAAAAATCACTTCCAAACTAAGAAACAGGACACTTCCAAATAGGGCCCATGTCCTGTATTCCACATGTCAGACACGACACTTGCCCTAATACGTGTCCGACACCAAAATTTTTGTGTCCTGAAATCTGGACACTTTTCAGCACGTGTCGGACACGTGCCAAGAACGTGTCCTGATTTCTGGACATGTGTCCTATAAAAAAGGGTATAGAGGAGGAGGATAGACGAAAGAGCTATGACAATAATGCTAATTTTGACATGGAGGAGCAAGAGGACGATTGACAATGGCTAGCACCATTAATGAGCTATGATATTCTTACCTATGGCTATTTAGTATTTTCATTTTGTATCTAGTAGTACTGTAGATACTAGACTTAGTACTAAGTAGTATCTACTCTATTTTGTATTTGTCGGTGGCATTCTCCTCATATCTATGTTGTACATTTTGATTTTTGTGGTTTAATGAGAAATATCAAATATGCAGGTTATGGTTCAAAGTTCATGATTCATTGATAATTTTATTGTTGATTCATCATTGTCAAATTTCAATTGAATGATATTATGATTGATGTATATTGTATATACTTCTAGTTTTTAAAAAATGTAGATATATATATATATATAATTTTTTAATATATATATAAAGTGTGTCCCCCGTGTCTTATTTCTGGGGTCGTCGTGTCTCGTGCCGAATACTCGTATTTTCGTGTCCTCCATGTCCCTTGTCCTCGTGTCATGTGACTTAGCTTCCAAAGCATAATTGCAATAATCATTTAGAGAAAAATACGGAACCATGTTTTTATCGCACAAGTCAGTGTTCCTTGATCCTTAGCATATATCAAAAGAATTTTACTTGCTTAAAGATACCGCCAACCAACTTATTTTTACCTCTGTTAGGTAGAATATAGCAAACAACCAACTTAACTAGCTAAATGTATTGAGATACCCATTTAATTATGAGCGTCAAATACTATAATATACATTTAACTTGCTTGGACAACGAGTTAATTTTTATTTCTATTGTTGAATAAAGTTTTATTTACCAGTAGAGAGTCAAAACGATAAATGAAAAATTCGATTACTGTGTATTTGTCAATTAAGTTACTCAATTTAAAATTATATTCTTCATTGCAATACCATACTGTGTTACCGGATCCGCTTGAATAGGGTGAAGGATCCGCACATCTGCGGTTTAGATCCAAATCTGGATCTACCCAAATACGGCACGGATCCACCTAGCTGTCGTCGCCGTCGAAAATGGAAACGGATCCCGCGAAAATGGAACCGGATCCCGCAAAAAGGAAACGAATCCCGTGAAAGGTAAGCAGATCCATGAAAAAGGAAAGGTGGGCTGCATTCTGGTGGGCCGGATCCATCCAACAGCTAGTCAGTGGCAACATAATTTTAATATATTTTAATATCAATAAAAATATAACACTGCCCCGACCCCACATGCCACTCACTACTCCACGGACCGACTCCTCGAACTCATCGCGCGCAACAGACAGAAAGGGTTTTTTGGTGTCTTCTGATAGGGAAGAGTGCCCTACCCCACCGATGAATCCACGCAGTGTGCAGTCAACCTCCAACTCCGGTGTGCAACTGCCAAATACCCTTGTCGACACTACTAGGTGTGGTTTTTAATATTTATCATTTAATTTATAAACAGTAAACAATGAAATGAAAACTGTTAGTGTTTTCTTAAAAATAAAATGAAAACTCAGAGTATCATTTAATTTTTAAACAGTAAACTGTTAGTGTTTTTCTTTAAATGAAATGTAAACTATTAGTGTTATTTTTTAGTGTTTTTTTTTAAATAACAGTTAAATCATAAATGAAAACTGTTATTGTTTTTTTTTTTAACTCAAAGTTAGTGTTTTTTTTAAATAAAATGAAAACTCAGAGATCAGAGGTGTTAGAAATCTCTCTTAGTGTTTTTTTTAAAAATAAAATGATAAATCATAGTTCACTGTTACAATGAACTATGATTTATCATTTTATCATCTATCATTTTCAAAAAAAAAACACTAACAGAGCCACTAATAGTCTAATTACTTGCATTGATTTATGGATTGGGAGTACAGTGTACACATTAATAATAGTTTATAAATTCCATATATATGCAGAGCTATGGACATGGAACCACCACAACAAACTAAGGGGGGGGCAAATGCCTGTAAAGACCCAAAATCTCCTCTATGGCAGTTTGTGGAAATTATTGGCAAAAATCCTGGGGGTGGCTCTTACAAATGGAAATGTAGTGAATGTGGTTCCATTCAAAATGGCTCATACACTAGGGTGAAGGGCCATCTCATCGGGCATACAAACACGAGGGTGCAGGTATGCATTGGCCCACCTGATGCAAATGGTAAACCTGGACAAGGTTTGAGTCTTGCAAAAAGTAAGTACTATGCATCTTTGCAAGATGTCGCTGATAAGAAAGTTGCTAAGGGAAAACTCATTATGCAAGGCTCTACAACAAGGCCTCCATTGCCATCTAGATCAACGGCTACAGCTAATAAGAGGCCTTCTTTGGGGCCTCTTGAAGCAGCATTTAATAACCAAGGCAGAGATGTAGCTGATGAGCATGTAGCTCGTTGCATATATGCAAATGGGCTAGCATTTAATTTGGTGCAATCCCCTTATTGGAAACAAATGATTAAGGTAGTCAATGAAGCGCCACAAGGGTACAAGAGCCCTGGTTATGAAAAGGTCTGCACTACTTTGTTAACATCAAAAAGACAATCTGTGGATAGACAATTACAGTCAATCAGAGATACATGGTCAAAAACGGGGGTGTCCATCGTTTCTGATGGATGGAGAGACCAAAGAAACCGCCCTTAATTAATGTTATTGCAATATGCCCCCAAGGGGCAATGTTTTTGAAGGCTGTTGATTGCAGTGGAATAGAGAAAGATGCATCATTCATCTCCTCAATTCTTATTGATGCAATCGAAACTGTGGGGCCACAAAATGTTGTCCAAGTCATTACGGACAATGCACAGGTTTGTAGAGTTGCAGGGCTGATTGTGGAGGGTCGATATGATCACATCTTCTGCACTCCATGTGCAGTACATTCATTGAACCTTATGCTTGCCAAGATTGGTGAGATTGAGTGGATCAATGAGGTATATGTAGCAGCAAAAGAAATCCAGATGTTCATCACCAACCATTCAATGTCCCAAGCCATATATCGGGGTTTTGCAAAGTTGGAGCTACTGAAGGTACTCCTTTTTTAAATCAATATTTTTTCTTTCTATTGTGAATTGTTAATTTTATTCATATATGATTTTTTATTTAACATTTAAATTTTTAAAACTTGTAGGTTGTTGAAACCCGTTTTGCCTCCCACCCCCTAGTCATAAAGAGGCTTGTGGGGGTCAGACAAGCATTGCAGGCGATGGTCATCGACCCTCTTTGGGAATCATGGAGGATTTCCACTTCTGATAGAGGACAGAAGATCAAGTCTATCATTCTTGATGATGCATGATGGGACAAGGTCCAATACCTTCTGCAGTTTACTGAACCAATCTTGACCATGATCAGGGTTTTTGACACAGATATGCCTTGCTTGGGGGAAGTCTATGAGAACGTATATAGTATGCTAGAGAGGATAAGGGAAATTATCAAGGAAAATGATAATGACCTCTTTGAAACATTTTATAATAAAGTCAAGGACGTAGTTATCGAAAGGTGGAACAAAATGACCACACCATTGCACCTTTTGGCATATGCACTGCACCCTAAATATTATCATTCCAAAATTTGTCTTTACATGGTAGGACAGCCCCAAATAGGGATTCTAAAGTGGTACAGGGATACAAGACAGCTCTGAGGAAACTTTATAGGGATATGGGAACTGCAATGGAAGTACGTGCAGAATTTGGAGCATTTGTGCAGTTCACTGGTGGCTTTTCAAATCCAATAACCATGAATGATCGGGGGCACATTGATCCTATTACTTGGTGGGGCTTCCATGGCGGGGAAAGCATTCATATCTCAACTCTGGCCACCCGGTTGTTATCGCAAGTTGATAGTTCCTCATCAGCTGAGAGGAATTGGAGTACATATGGCTTCATCCATTCGGTGAAGCGAAACAAACTAGGAGCAGCTAAGGTTGAAGATCTTGTATATGTTCATTCCAAACTCCGCCTTCTATCACATTCAAATCCAGAGTATAAGAAAGGTCCGAGTAGGATGTGGGATGTGGAGCCCGAGACCTCTGACTTAAACATGACATTGAATGCCATGACTCACCTCAACCTGCTTGAGGATATTGTACCACTAGTTCAGCCTTCATCAGATGCAACTTCCACCATTCCAGGCCCCGCAACATCTATTCATGATGTAGAAGTACAAGTAGAGTTTCCATATGCAGATTATGAGGATGTAGACCCATTTCAGGATTTGTAGTTAGATTCACTCTACATTATCATATTACTAGAGTGATCATTGATGAGACACTCATTTTTGTATTTACTATCATGATATATCATATTATCGGATGACGATATTATCCTTTTGGCTTTAGCCTTTTTGTATGAGGCATGATGCATCATTTCAATCTTCAAGTTTATAAAATGTCTAATGATTTCAGTTTTAATGTCGTGATTCATAAATGGATTTGTTTTTTAAACTCCAAATATGTTTTTGAATTTTTTTAAAATTTTAAAAATATTATTATGTTTTTGTACGTGACGTATCCTCGCCGTATCCGGATCCTGGGTTTTCAAAAAACTGGTGGATCCGTACCCGAATCCCGGTAACTTAGATACCATAGCACAAAGTTATCTCACATCTGTCATTGCGGACTTTAATGCACACAATACGTCACCCTAAGCATAAACCCGTGGCAAAGAAAAGGCTGGGAAAAAGGCAGCTTCAAACATAGTTTGTTAACAAGATTGGATAAACTTTCCATCTTCCAACAAACCAAGCCAAGAAAATGAAGAGCGCACTATACAATGTTGGACATAGTTTACATAATATGTATCATCTAGTTTATAGGACTCTCATCAATGCACCCATACAATTCTACCCCTAGAAAAATCTAACTTGCTAAACTCCTTTTTACTATATCCTGTAAGAAATCCAAAAGTTAAAACTTCGGAGGCATGTGTCATTTTCCTTCATTACTTAAATAGGACCTAAAGTGGCATTTGGGATAGCTCCTGGATGTCGGGCTTAATATAATCGTACCATTTAGTGAATTTCAAGACTCAAAAACTATTTTCAGAGGCTAAGCTTTGCCCTCAAGAATAAAGACTGTGTCTTGCTCCATTTCAATAAAATTGGGAGTTGTTTCTATAGGAGAAAACATAAATGTTAATACTCACCTAGGATGCTCACGAGTTAAAAACTTAAAACCCTCTCTCCAATAGTTAAAGAATCCTATGGGTTGTTGGCTTTGTGCTTAGATGTTCAAAT
Source organism: Pseudotsuga menziesii (assembly GCA_001517045.1). Lineage (NCBI taxonomy): Eukaryota > Viridiplantae > Streptophyta > Pinopsida > Pinales > Pinaceae > Pseudotsuga > Pseudotsuga menziesii. The sequence goes on along the minus strand of LPNX010576553.1, from coordinate 17,408 downwards.
GTTTCCTTCTCCAGTACAATATTTCCTGTCCAGGTCTTTCTTCTTCTGTGATTCCAGGTTATTAGACAGCTATCAATATCAACCTTCATTTTTTCTCCATATCTTAGTTTTGACAACTCTCTTAAGAGTTCCTACACTCCAGAAATGGCTTCTTAAAGTTCCAAGATTTCCAAGGGGTTTCCACGACATAAAGGAAAGCACATGCCTTATTTATACAATCTGTTAACTTGAAATCCACAATCCATCTTAAGATACAATAAAGTTAAGAGGGACTAACTCCATTTAGAAAATTCATCAAATTACTAAAAGTCAATGAACATTGGTAGTTGTTACTGCAGAACTCAAAATTCCATCCTCAACACTATGTCCAGTAAAAACTAGCAACATCACATTAAAAAAATTGAACATGCATCTGAGTCAATATTTATTTTCCTAACGTTTCACTTTGCAATTTCTGTAGTATTACCTGGAAATAAATGTCACTCCAGTCGCTCCAATTTTTCCAATAGTGTCAAGGGTAACATTGCCTGAGGCCTATCAAGGAGAGAAATTTGTGAGATGCTGGAAATTTTTTCTGATAGTCAGCTTAAAAGAAACATGTAACAGAAAAGGAGTGTACATTTAAGGATTGAATTCTAAAACATACGCACAAACCCAGTCTCCAAGAAAGCATTATTCCAATTTAATAAATTAATAGATTTGACCACTTTAAAATGCAATTTCTATAAAGAATAGTGAATTACATTACTTAACTAGAGGCTTCTAAAAGATCTCATTTAAGCAAATTATTACTCTAGGGTCTTACGATATCAGAGAAGCATGCCACAAAAAGATATACATAACAGAAAAATTTCATGGTCCTTTTTGTATATGAACAAAAACAATGGATCAAATCCCCAAGAGAGTCCAATTTATCATATAGATATATGGGCACTTGCTTTATTTTGTAGGCAATTAACTAAGTTCAACATCTAGATGAACAGTGAAACAATTTTTTCCAGTTAGAATCTCAAAATTACTGTAACTTGACGTCAAGATTCCTAATTATGAAAAGTAAGATACCTCTAAAAAATTCTCTCAATCTTAAGTTTTAGATTCCGTGTAATGTAGCCACGAAACATCTGTCCTTTCAACAAGAACAAACTGTTTCTCTGCATTTGTTACAGCTTCAGTAAAGGAGCATCAAGCCAGGACAACAGTATTTGCCTATAAGCTGTGCCTGTTTAGAAGCCTAATTGTGATGGTTAGGGAAGTATACCCAACAGCATCCAGATTGTCTTGGAGCTTAAAGTTGATCGTCATAAGCACATGCGGAACAGTTCAGACACATTACTACACACTTTACAAGGCACTGTAGAGCATTTCATTGTATGCTGACATAAAGCAGTGGCCATATATTTTGCGCTTATGTAGTTGCAAAATTTAAAGACTCTTGATAAAAACATATTAACATCTTTAAAGACTCTTGATAAAAACATATTAACATCTTTATCTATGATGCAAGTTAGAGAAGCATGGTTATGAAGAAAAAAAGTCATTACCTCAGTCTCAAATTGGCCATTGATCAATTGAACAGCTTCTTTCAGCATGGACACGTCAACATCACCATTGGGGAGTGGCACAATCATGTTGTCTAACATTATACGTGTTACCACAGATCTGCCTCGACCAGTATATGACAGAACCTCCTTGACTTCCTCTAAAGTTCTTGTCTCAACCTTCAGCAGTGAATTCCAAAATGAGTACAGTGAATGCAAAAAACAAGATAACTTTCTACCATCACAAATGACAGGAATGTTCAAAACCTAAGAAGCATGAGCTTTTAATAGCAATTATACTTTTATAAACAAAAGAAGCAAGATCTCTCAATGCATCCATACAAGAATCATAAACAAGCAAAGAGAACAAACCTGTAATTACACTCTCCTATTTCTAGGGACACTGCCAAATCTGAGTTTCAGAAGTCTGCAACACATGAACCAAAAAGTATACTACATGAACTCACGAAATTGTCAATATGGGTAGTTCATAAGATGCAGGCAGTGCTCCATAATCCTCCAACCCATCTCTCTGAACTCATCCAAAGTGGTGGAAACCTAACACACTTTGTTCATTACCAAGACATTCAAGTGAAGTGTTTAAAATCTGTAATGCTGTGGAAGAAACTCAAGGTCTATCTTTACCGCGACTGCCTTTAGTGAAGGATGTTGAAAAACTGAGTTTTACTGCTTGCTGGTTTAAATGAACAATTTGTGTTTTTCACTTCAGCCGGTTTTGCATTGGCTTGAAGCTACTTAAAATTTTGCCGAACAATTTTAAACACACAGTAAAATCAAATACTAACAGGCTGAAACAAATAAACATGCACACCATAAATTTGACTCAGAGATTTTTGGCTAATCAGCCCTGGAAAAACCCCCACGGGGAAAACCAGTCAGAGAGAGGAGAGATTTTTATTATTCTTCAGCAAGGTACAGGACAGAAAATGGTGAAAAATACAACTTATCTCCACCGTCAAACTTTATCTCAGAGTCTGGAAATTAGTGCTCAGCAAACCAGCCGTACACCCTTCTTCTTTTCTGTGCCAAATTAAATGCAAATGTACAGCAGCAACAGGCCGTACATCTCCTTGGAATTCGTGCCAATAAAAGCAGTCCGTACAGCAGCAGACTGGCCGTACCCTTCCTCGAAATCTGTGCAATTAATTAGCAGCCCGTACAGGAAGAAACTCAGCCGTACTCTTCCTCGATATTTGTGCAAATATTAAATGCACCGTACAGCAGGAAAAAACCAGGCCGTACACCCCTTGAAATCTGTGCAAAATTTAATGCACCGTACAGCATAAAACCCAGGCCGTACTCCCTCGATATTTGTGCCAATAAATGATGCAGTCGTACAGCAGAAAACAAACTCAGGCCGTACCCTTCTCAGGTTCTGTGCATACAAATAATAAATGCAGTCTCGACCTCCTTGCTCACCAAAATCACTTCAGTAAACAATCTGGAAAACCGTGCCCTCCTCAAGCAAAACTCGACCCTCTTGCTCAGCTCTCTCTCTTCTCCTGAAAACATGAAAAGTGAAAGTCCTTTTGCCTCCCTCAGCCTTTTTGTTTAACCTAAGTGGGCATCTTAATCCAACGGTGGAAAAAGAATCAATCCAATGGATGAGATTGAGTGTGAGTAAAAATCCCTTTTATTTAATTCTCATAAATAAAATTACTCACCCACTTAAATTTATCAAAAAGTGACTTTATGGTTATAAAGTCTCATTAAGTGACATTTAATGTGAGGGTCACCTTTTTTCCTCTTTAAGTGACTTAGGCAAAATAAAGTCACCTAGGGAACATCTGCCTAGGTACAAAAACTAACAAAGGATCCATGGGAATATATGAATCAGAAAATTATGACAATTGTCACAACCCCAGGTTACAACAATTGTCAAGGAAGAGGCATCAGTCTTGCATGAAACAGAAAAACATGAATGATGAAAGTAATTGCAGAACGAAAGGGTATTCTGCAATGAAGAAAATCATAGTGGAAAAAATCGGCGAGGGTCCAAAAAACATCTTCTCGGCAACATCGGCGAAAAAATCGGCAAAAATCGGCAAACTGCGGCAAGCATTAAAAAATGCAAATTTTGTACTTCAATAGGGTCAAAATTTGCTTACCGATTTTTTCCCCTATTTGCGGATTTTTCCCGATTTTTCCCAATCTTTCCCGATTTTTTCCCGATTTTTCCCGATGTTTGCCGATTTTTCACAATGTCCAATTTTTTGAAAAAATCGTGATTTTTTCGGGCAGAAAAATCGGCAGCGAAAAAAAATCGTGATTTTTCAGGACATCGCCAAAAAATCGGTGATTTTTTCCACTATGAAGAAAATAATGTTTTACGTGCACAATGCAGAGAAAATAAGGCAGGGCAGCTAAGTTACATAATTTTCTCACACTTGGTTCACGTTACTATCAAGGGGTAATGTATCACATGCTAGATCCCTTATATGCATGTTGCACCGAACCCTATGTCAAGCTAACTCGCGCACTTCTTATAAAAGACTTCATTTTGGTTATTTTAAGAAATTTAATTCAACGCTGCCTTTGAAGATAAATGTTGGGACAATTTCTTTGTATTTTACTGAGCAAAGACTGTAATACAACTGATGATATACATAATATGGAATAGATAAATAATATTTGTTATACTGTAAGGTTGTGAATCTGTGATGGTTTATGACATATGTGACCCATCCATGCCTCTGAATACAGAACCATAATTCATCTGACACGTGAAGGCATATGAGTTCTTGAGCTTTGACTGATCCTTTCAGCCAATTTCTCTTTTTTAATTATCATTTGGGTTCCGCTAATCCACCACAACTAGCAACTATAAAGAATAACCTACATATATGGTTTCCATATATTGTAATTCTGACTTAGAAAGCTTAATTTTTTAATCAACGGACCACGTGATTAAATCTGTGAGAACATTTTTATGGCCTTTCTATCAAATAAATATGAGCTACCCAAGAGTATTCTGCATATATTGAGAGGGACTACATCAAACACAACCTCATCAATGAACTTGGAAGTAATTGCAAATTTAAGTGTACATTGTCTGGTTACTTGCAATTGAGTGTCCTGCACTCAACCCATTGGATAAGGCTTCACATGAGTCTCAGTCTTTAGACCCAAATTCTTAACAATAGATTTGGAAATCAAATTAACTTGAGACCCACTATGAAACAAAGTATCTGCCTTTGTATGCTTCGCTATAACCATTATCTGGAAAAGCTCATTTATTTTCTCATCATAAATATAATTTTCCAAATTAGAAGATTGAATAGAAGAACTAGTAAATGATATGCCTTTGCTTCCCATAGCGACAATCATTATGTCTTCACCTTAATCTGATCCCAAGTCTTGTTGCATTGTAGCAGCAGTCTTTTGTTCCCCCTTGTTCTGGAACTTCATTGGTAGCAATTCGGGATGCAGCTTCTAGCACTTGGCCTCCTCATGTCCCTTCTTCTAACAATGGGAACAAGTAGGCTTCTCTTTAACTTTCTTTACCGTAGCTGTTTGTTTTTCCTTGTTCTTTCTTCCCTTTTGTTGATTAGGCTCCATGGAGGAATCATCCTTATCATCCTTCCCTCTGGACTCAAGATGCGTAGCTTGGACACATACTTCATCAAAGTTACTGGGATTAAACAAAAGAATAGTATGACGAATACAACTATGCAAGCCACCAATGTATTTGAGTTTCTTGAGAATCTAATGAAATATTTAAAGCCAATGCTTTCTTCCTAAACTCTTCAGTAAAACTTTGCACACTTTGCTCCTTTCCTTGCCTTAGATATTGCCATTCCATAATCGCTTTCTATGTATATCCTAAAGAATAGAACTGTTTCCTTAATGCAGCTTTGAATTCTGACCAAGAAGAAAGAATCTTACCATTCTTTTTGGTACCTTCCTGAAGTTTACTTTCCCACCAAACCAGTGTTGTGCCTTCAAGCCGAAGAGAGGCCAATTGAATCTTTGCCTCTTCTTCATCAATCTACTAAACACGGCAATTAACTTCTTTTGGTCGAATCCAATTGTCTAACTTTTTTGTATTAGGCTCGTCATTATACATGGGTAAGTCAAATTTGACATCCAACTTCAACAATGGCTTCTTTGAAGCAATCTTCTTATGAGGAGATGGAGGCGGAGATGGTAAAGGAGAGTGAGAAGGAAGGGAGAATGGGAAGGAGGAGGAGAAGAAGGAGGAGGAGAAGGAGGATGAGGAGGTGTCTTTTGTGAATGAGAGTCACCTTCCTTCTTGACTTGACTTGTGCCTTCTCCTCTTTGTTGTCCTCTTTCATTGTAGAGCTCTTCCACCATGGATTTCATCAAATTAAATGCCTCAAAGAAATCATCAGAGTTGTAAGTACCTGTCCTTCTTAGCGAGGCCATCTCTCCTCTTTGAATGACCCTCCTTGAACCAATTTCAGGATTATAAGCCTCAAGTTGGCCTTCTCCCTTCTTAAGTCTAGACCTTGTGAGCATCCACCTGTCAAACCTGCTCTAATACCACTTGATCTAAAGATCTTAAGTTACCAATCCAAACATCGGTCCTTCATTGATAACAAATCTTTTTCAGTTAACAGGATCTTTAAATTGACAATGCATCTTGCAATGTTATGTGAATAGCTTCACTTAACTAAACAGCTTTACCTATGAAGATCAACTTGCATAATCCATTTATCATCAGTAAACTATGGAAAATAAATAAGAGATCATGAGAGAACAAATATCAACAAAATCACACCAGAAATTGATAACGGAGTTCACCAAACATCCTGGCTACATCTCCCAGTCCACTCCCACAGTGAGACCGCTCTTCATTAATCTCAAAATGCCAAAAGATTACAAAAGAAAGGCTTACAATTCAACTTCCGAAATCACCTTTTAGATCTGCAACTCAGAAACAAAAACAGAACCCGCCACTGGATTCTACAAGAAATTCCGAGGCTTTAGAGTATAGACTCAGCTATACTTGGCTCATTTGTACAGGCTTTGGAGGTACCTTTCAGATCAGCTGCTCAGTCTAAAAAACAGAGACCATGGCTGCATTCCTCTCAAAATTCTGAATCTTTTGAGTATAAACTCGATAGGCTTCTGCTCTAGCACTCGGACTCCCCCACTGGCACAAATTCCAATGTTGCGTTGCATATTGTGTCATATCTGTACCTCTATATCCGTGCAAACTCCGTCTCGATATTCATGCCCATACTGAACTGTGTTGTTCCCCGAACTGGGCATTGGTGGGGTTAAATAGTGGGGCAGGGGCCTAACCACCACCCAAACTCCACGTTCAAACTTAAATATAATAATCTATGTTTAGCCCCCCAAAGAGTGTCAGTGGCGCATTGGCTAGGGCGTTGGAGTGTTATATGGTGAGTCACGGGATCAAACCCCGTTATGTTTTGGTTGCAATATATCCGTCAGCGGTTTGGTCGTTGGTTATAACAAATGACATACAAGGCAATATTCGTTGGTTTGTTGGCCTGAGCTCTACAACATTGTTCCAAGTGGTATACACCATAGGATCGGGGGCGTAGCCCTCAATACTATTTTACCGCCAAATGAATTTATTTGAAACTTTAAATAGCAGTTGTGAACTATAAGGTTAAGTCACATATGGCGGATACAATGGTAAAGGCATTGGGCTTGTGTGCGGGAAGCCAGGGGTTCAACCCGGCCTGCTCGAATATATTTTTGGTAGACCAAAACAGGCCAATGGGACTGCCACGTGGAAGCTCCTGATTGGTCCACCTATGCAGCCCCTTGCCACATCTCTGCCAGATTGATCCACTTGTCTGCCCAATCACTGCCAACTCAAATGTACAACCTGCCAGCTCACCATCTTGCCAGCCATTTTATAATAAAAAGGCACCTCGTGATGCTGTGACATTAGCACCCTAGAGGCCACGTGGCACCCCCTTTTTTGCCATTTACCTGTTCTGCCAAAACTTCAAACTGCAATATCTTCCTCATACAACGTCCATTTGAGGCGATTCAAGCACCATTGGAAAAATCTCGCCGAGCCCTAACCAACAGTGCCGTCTGTTTTAGCATTTGAGACTGATAATTTTCTGAGCGATCACAGATCTTCCTGGATCAATTATAGACATAAGGCATATATCCAGTAAGGCAGCCAACAGATGAGGCACAATGACCATAGAGTGAGTCTAATCTTTTCAATCATTATAATGGTGACAAAATGCAGCCAGTCCTCTGCTCTGTCTCAGGGATAAAACATAAAAACCAATAGTTACCTCTGTGAGACCTGTAGCTGCAGTGTTGTGGCTAGCTTGAAGCAGCAAAAGGAGACCATCTCTTAGGACTCTCAGAACTTGATCTAAAGCATAATCCAGATCTAATATGTGGAATGCCCTTGACCTGAGATATGTCACATGATAATCTGACTACAGCGAGGAAGGCACCTTTCTTCAGGATAAAATAAGGTCTGCATGTATTAACATTAAAACCTATGACAGTGGTGCCATGATCGCAGGATATTGGTAGCTGGGAGTGATTACAAGTGTGCTGCGGGCCTGTTCCAGGAAGATTTGGGTAAATAAACTCCATTAAAATTCACCCAGAAGTCTGAACAGCAGCAATGAAAAGTCTGGCAATTGGAGGGTGTCCACTGTCACCTTGATGTGCAGCGGCGCAGCCATGATGGCATATGGTGGAGGATTTTGGACCTGTATTGAATCTCAGAATTATCTTTTCCATTTGCAGTGTGAGAGGTGATCCACATTTGTAAAATTTCCTGTAGCATTGTTTGGATCTATTGCAGCAATAAGGCAGAAAAACCTGGCAGAATTATCCATGGCAGTACTAGCGCAGCATACAGTGGGCAAGTTGTGGTCTATTTCACCTTCAAACTTGTAGTAAAGAGAGTATTTCCAGTTCTAGGTGTATTTCTAACAGCATATGTATCGGCTGTCCTTAGCAGCAACCCTAAATCTGTATTTCATGTGTGTTAAGGGGCCTGTTCTTGGCCAGCATTCAGCATAACAATGGCAGCAATCCACCCCTAGGCTAAGTAACAGGACACTTCCAAATAGGGCCCGTGTACCGTATTCCACGTGTCGGGCACGACACTTGCCCTAATACGTGTCCGACACCATAATTTCTGTGTCCCAAAATCTGGACACTTTCCAACACGTGTCGGACACTTGCCAGGAACGTGTCCTGATTTCTGGACATGTGTCTTGTCAAAAAGGGTATAAAGGAGGAGGAGGATAGAGGAAAGAGCTACGACAGTAATGTTAATTTTGGCATGGAGGAGTAGGAAGACGATTGACAATGGCTAGTACCTTTGATGAGCTATGATATTCTTACCTGTGGCAATTTAGTATTTTCATTTTGTATCTAGTAGTACAGTAGATACTAGACTTGGTACTAAGTAGTATCTACTCTATTTTGTATTTGTCGGTGGCATTCTCTCGATATCTATGTAATACATTTTGATTTTTGTGATTTAATGAGAAATATCAAATATGCAATTTATGGTTCAAAGTTCATGATTCATTGATAATTTTATTACTGATTCATCATGGTCAAATTTCAATTGAATGATATTATGATTGATGTACATTGTATATACTTCTAGTTTTTAAAAAATGTAGATCTTTATGTATTTTTTTAATATATATATATATATATATATATAATTTTTTAATATATATATAAAACGTGTCCCCCATGTCCTATTTCTGGGGTCGTCGTGTCTCGTGTCGAATACTCGTATTTTCGTGTCCTCGTGTCATGTGACTTAGCCCCTAGGGAATAGTTATGATGAAATGTTGAGCCCTGGGATCAGCGCTCTGTTTTTGGGTGCCTTAATGGTTGAGAATTTATCCATACTTCATGAAGGCTCCTCTTTGGTTGGTTTGTGGTTGGACGTATTTTTATGGAAACCTTCTTTTGTCCACTTCTCATGCCCTTTTGGAGACCGTTTGGCCTTGGAGGAAAGTTAGCATTGGTCAAACCTTGATCTTTTGGAGCTGTCCACCTAAGATGTTGCTTTTCACATGTGCCTATGCCTTGCCTATTGGAATGCTTCCCTTTGGACGAGTCATTTGCACAATTTATGGAAATTGTTCCATCTTGGAGTTGGTCTAGTGGGTGATACCCTATATCTAATGGTTTGTTCCTTTGTGGGCAATTTCTTGTTGAAGCATTTGCTTTGGAGAGGATCCCATCCATGCATGTGGACACATCTTGGGGTTGCTTGAGGTCTTTAATAGCAGATCTGAGGACCCATCCCACTTGGAGGAGACTTAGGAGGGTTAAAACCCTGTGTCTAGGGTTGGATATTCATGCCATTATGAGGGACGTTGCTGTTTGGGCATACTTCATCACATATTTTGTGGATAGGCAGCCTTGGAGGTTACTTGCAAACAGATCTAGGGTCTATCATCCATATTCGATGCCCCGTTTGCATTATTTGAGACTTTTCTATTGGAGCGCTACCCTTGGCAGTTTTGGGAGGCTATACATGATGGTTTTAGACTTGTTATTTGATCCCTCGTTTGGAGGAGGTGCCCTCCTTGTTGGACCCCTTTGTATCTTGAATATTGTACTTGTGGCTTTGACCACCTCTTTTCATGGATTTAGTTTGAGTTTGATAGGGTTCGTGGAGTATTTTGATTTGTTTACTCCACCCTAGGCTAGCTCCTAAGTCACACGGTTCGGGTTCGGGTTCGGGTTCGGCAAGGATTAGGTTCGGTTCAGGTTCGAATTTTCCGATGAGGTTCGGATGAGGTTCGACAATAGGTTCGACTATATATATATATAAACTTTCTTCATATACTCCCCTTTAACTAATTTTCTACACCCCATGGCCCATAGGATTCAAAGCACTTAGGTCACTATTCATAATTTCGTCATATATACTTTGTTGTTTATGACATTTCTGCTTATAGATTTGAACTTCTCAGAGTAGGTTTTTGTGGTTTAACAACGGATTTACATGCTTCCCAAAGCAGTAGTTTGTTCTTAGGGGTAAATTTATGTTCTTACTTGTTGTTTGGTGTGTTCTATGTAGACTACAGGTCTGATATTTCAAATTACAAGAGCATTTATTTTATAGACAACATTAATAAATAGAGAGCATTTAATCTATAGACATCATAAATAAATCAAGAGCATCTAATTTATAGACAACATTATATTTATAGATAACATAAATAAATAGAGAGCATTTAATTCATAGACAGCATAAATAAATAGAGAGCATTTAATTCATAGACAGCATAAATAAATAGAGAGCATTTAATTCATAGACAACATAAATAAATAGAGAGCATTTAATTTATTGGTATTGTGTGTGTGTGTTTTTTTTTAATTTGAATTTTTTTTTCAGAAAAAAAAATTGAACCTCGAAATTTTTTTTCCTTTAGGTTCGGCTTGAGGTTCGCCTTTAGGTTCGGGTTCTCCTTCAGGTTCGCCTTTAGGTTCGGGTTCGGCTTTAGGTTCGACATTAGGTTCGCCTTCAGGTTCGGGTTCGACGAGGTTCGGGTTCGGCTTCAGGTTCGACATTAGGTTCGGCGAACCTGAACGAATTTCAATTTTTTTTTGAGGTTCGCCGAACCTCGAACCTCAAGGATTAGGTTCGGCGAACCCTGTGACTTAGGCTAGCTCTATGGATTTTATCATTATTTTGTTGTAAAGAAAGTTGATCTCCTCTCCTATATAAGACAGCCCTATGTTTCGTGGGAGCGCCCACCACCCCCTCGCTCCCGCTCCGGAAGCTCGCTCTCAGTTTTGGGAGCGCGCTCCCAAGGCGTTCCCGAGGCGCTCCCAACCTTTCCTATACTAAAAGCTCCTATACTAGGTTGATCATTTGATGACAATGTTATGGTACCTCCCTTCTTTGCCAAGCTCCTACAAATTTTTTTATGGTTGATCATTTGATTATAATGCTATAAACTTATAGTAGTTATAATGTTATAAACTTATAACTACTAGATGATTGATGTTATATGGTTTAATCCATGTATCCTGCAGCTAATTCAACATCCTACATGTTTTTTAGATATGAATCCTTCAAAATATATTAAAATATATACTATACAAAAAACGCTCCTGAAATGCTCCCAAAACGGGAGCCTTTGAACATTTCGCTTTTCACTTCGCTCCTGCTCCCCGCTCCCAACAACATAGAGACAGCCTCTTCCTCATTCATTTCTCATGTTTGGATTGGGGGAGAAACCGCTAAGACTTAATGAAATGTCTCTTGGTGCACTTATAAATGGTTGATGAAGGCGGTATGATGAGAAATCTTGCTAATGCTATGGTGTATATTTTGGATCAACAATTGTTTCTTGCTTGGGATGATTTGCAAGTGAGCTCTTTACTTTGCAACGTTAAATTTATTTGGTGTATGGTTGAATAGGTGAAGTATTTTCAGATCTTGATTGTATGCCCTAGGATTCCATGCTTGATGAATATTATACCAAAGTTAGTGTTGAAGATACCACTCAGATTATTCGGACAGCAACACTGCAAGGTACAAAGCACTCTACTAGATGGGTCAGTATTCGTCACTACCCAACAAAGCCAACTCCCCACCCCTAGTACTCCAAACCAGTAACCAATCTCAATCTCTTCAAAAAGAAGAAGCAAGGAAAAGGGGAATCGCACTAGCTCAACAACTTAACAATCCAAATCAAACAAAAGAAAGTCTTTTTCTTCTCTTTGCTTCATACAATATATAGAGGAAAGAATAAGAAAAGATAAGAATAATTATCTCCAAATATAGCGCTCATTTTTTAGTGGAAATAACATGTGTGAAGAAAATACTCATCCAAAATATACCCCTCCCATAATAATCATCCATATGAGAAATTACACTTGTATATGGCTAATTACTTGTTTTAATGCACCTTTTTCATCAATGAGGTTGCGCCAACTAGGCTCATATGCAAGTCTCCCTGGGCTCAACATTATCTCAAAATAGCCAATATCTACATGTGGGCTCACCAAGCCATACATAGGCCCTGCTAAAGTACAACCAGTCCCTAAAATTCAGAGTGTTCATAAAGGCATGAAATCAGACACTAATGTCGCTCACCATACTTGGTACTCACATATCTAGTGACCTGCTAAAAATAGACTGCCCTTGAAAATTGATGAAACTCAAAACATGGGCAAATATTTCAACTGGGTCCTCAAATACGAAATCAGATCGTTGATCGGACCAGTCTCCAAAAACTACTAAAAATAACAACTTCAAAAACAGAAACCCATGCATATCTCCCCAAAAGGCATCCAAAACCATGGTCAAATCATGCAAAAGATAATACTACAACACACCCTGATCACACTCTATGGTAGTCTTCAACCTCCCATACTTACTCAGAATACTGCACCGAATTTATAGGTATAGGGCATCGATTGGTACTGTATCACCTGTCCACATATATCTAAGATGTATCCTCTGCCTGTACCTGTATTATGTATAGAAATAAACTATATGAACTTTGTCCAAAAATCTATCCCTAAATAATAAAGACATACAACCATGTGCCAAGTCTAATAGGCACTACACAAACCGCCAATGATGCGTTAGGGCTAACCAATCCACCCAAATGCACTCACAAACCATTGATGTCGAATAGTGAACTTCGTAACACTAAGCTCACCGTGAATGATATCCATGAATATGTACCATAGATTAACACCAAAATTTGTAAAATCAAATCCAATGTGAATAGAATCAGTGATTGATTCCATCATGTAGTTGACAGGACTGTTGAATAGTACTAGGACAGGTTTGATGCCAAAGGACTCTTTTAGAAAGAGGAAGTTGACCTTGATGAGCCTCTTACTCCAATTGCCAAAGGATTCTCTCAAAAAGAGGGAGTCAATCTTGTTGAGGTCTTTGCTTCAATTGCCAAAGGTTTTGAGGTGCATGGGCAAGATACCCATGAATTCATATTGAAGAACGCCTTGTACGGTTTGATGCATGCACCACGAGTTTAGTATTTGCTCAAGGTGCAGATTTTATTCTTTATTTAATAGGGTTGATCCACTTGTCCTGGCCATATATGCTTTTCCAAGTTTAGTGCAAATTTTATTCTTTATTTCATTGATCCGATCCACTTGTCTTGTCCTTGTAGACATATGAGTTTATCATTTAAAGGAGTCCTGAACAGTACATGTGGTGGTGTAAGAAGATTTTGACTATTGAAGTTGACATGAAAGATGTAGGAGGTTAGTAGGTTGTTGATGAGGTCAACATTAAGGTCTCTTTCTACCCCCTAACACAATTAACAAGCTATTGGATCATGCAAAGGACGCCACCGAAGAATGTTTTAAGTAAGGCAGAGTGAGCATTGTGCTGACTTGAGGCATAACCAAATAAAAAGATCAGCACTGATTGAGCATTTGCATGATACCAGCCAACACATATATGTTGAGGATGCAAAAGTCATCACAAAAATGGACAATCATGGGAAAAGCAAAATATGGGAGGACCTGGAAATAACCAAAACAATCTAAACAGGGATGAAGGGTTAATGCTAAGCGAAGCTTGGAGACCTGTTCTTCAGAGACTAAAATAATAAATGCAGAGAAGTAAATAAAGAATAAGAATGTTGGCTTGAAGTTTGACCAAAATCCAATAAATGGATTCTTATTAATCCGACATTTGGAAGAACCATCAGTTTGAGCCAAAGTAACTCCTAAGGATGATCCCAGCTCTCGGATTGAAATGTTGATAATTTCAATGACAAAGTAACGCTGATTCCTATCTCACAAAAAAAATTCACTGCGTATGGTGAAAAATCTTGAAGTTTTTCTTGTAAAAGGGATTTGCACTTGGATGATTATGAAGAGATTTCAGAGTACAGAAGGGAGAAGGATCCACGCTTATATTTCTTCAATTCATAAACAGTCAACATGATGACAAATCCCCTAAAAAAGATAAAGTTGAAGATACAGAGGAAGAGACTTGGTTTGGTGGAGAACACTTTTGTCACAAAGAGGGCATGTTAAAGTTTTATCCGGTTGCTCAGTCACCGTTCTCCCTTGTAGCAGCTTGGCATGCTTCAGCAGATCCATTGTACCTTGTTTCTATGCAGCAGAGAGGTCTGTGTTTGCGGGCACAGCGGGCTTTAGTAGGAATCCTAGTGATAGAGGCACATGCATGCCCCATACAGTATACTTATTTCAAGTGTTGTTCCAAATTTGGAAAGCACTGTTTTTTCTTATTTTATACTAGCTGTTAGAAACTTAGTTCTACTTAGCTGCTGTTCTATTTTAGAATAGTGGCCTTGCATGAAAAGATTCAGATTTAGCTGGTAACAGATCTCAAGGAGGCTAGTGGATGCTGACTTGAGTTATATCCTTGAGGGCGCTTTACTCTAGGACGTCACTTGTGCAGGGCTGAGCATATGTTATTCTAGGCAGTTTTCCACATACAGGCTGGGCACAACTCTCTAGGAAACTAGGCTTAGGTTTTAGACACCCTACTTGGTATTTATAGTATATACATGCATTGTATTTCCTGTTTTCAGTTAATAAAACAGAGATGTGAAAGGGAGTTCGTGTTGAAGTAATTTTGTTGTGAAAAGTTCTATTTCTGAATTAATGAACAGAGACGACTTTCTGAGTGTTGCAATTTCATATTAATTGCTGTTGGTATTTTTCAGTTAGCACGTGTGTTTTCAGATCTAGCATACAGCAGTAGTTTGGAGATTTCCTTAAGTTTTTCTGCTTTCTAGCAACAACAGTTTGCTGCAGGTCTGTTTACAATGTACTGAAATTTTAACACAGATCTTAGTCCAAATGCAAAAGAAGTTGAATGTGGCCCACCTGAGGCAGCTACTAGACTCTTGGGAATGTGCCCTCTGTACTATAATCAGGGAATCTCCAGGTGCTTCTCCTGTCCACTCAGTTTGCTCCAGGCAGTTCCAGACTCCCAACACTAGAGTGGACCACGCCATTGGGTTTGCCATGTAGTCAAAGAGTGGAGGGAGCATTGACACAGCTGGCCACCCCCACAAGAACAGAATAACAAGTTTGCTACACTGGCTCTAACCATCTAGGAGGCTAGCCCGTGGAAAGCCTCCTGGACCTGTAAATGATGGATGGAAGCCAGTTGTTGCCAATCCAACACAAGGACCATGATGATCTGCAGAACAATGCTTGGCCTTTCCTAACGGTTAATTTTTAGGGTTAGGTTAAGATTTAACATAAATAAATATACTTTAACGCATAAACAGAATTATGAACAAGGTTAGATTCAGAATAGTACTGTTTCAATAAATTCAAGCTACAATAAAATCATTTCTTTTAACTTTAACACTCCATTGGTCACTGCATTAAAGTTGGTCCTTGAGATGTTCACCAAATGGCATGTACAGTAACAATATGATAAAATAATGTACAAGAGATAACAGCAGTAAAGAATCGTAACAATTATTTTGAATCAGCCTTATACTCGGATACTTTTAGGTTTTGATCTTGTCACCGAAGGAACAAGTCAACTGGGTGAACAAATGACATACCTTGAGAGATAGAGGGTTAAAGCAGAAGGATGAATCTTAGTCAACAGGAAGAGAAACTTCAGGCTTTAGCAGCACACCAGCAGAGAGACACAGTCATGCTCAGTATAGTCACACTAGCAGAGAAGATACAGTCATGCTAGCAC
Organism: Pseudotsuga menziesii; assembly: GCA_001517045.1. NCBI lineage: Eukaryota > Viridiplantae > Streptophyta > Pinopsida > Pinales > Pinaceae > Pseudotsuga > Pseudotsuga menziesii. The sequence continues at coordinate 1,205 of LPNX010576553.1, read as the reverse complement.
ACAGTCAAACTTAGCAGAGACTCACAGTTACGCTGAGCAAAAGGGGCACAGTCTCGCTGACAAGAGACACCCAGTCACGTTGGATAAGCGACACACAACCACGCTGGTGCAAGAGAATACAGTTGCGCTAGTGATACACACTCACGCTGGTGGGAAGGAAATCACTGTCACGCTGAGCAATGATACACAGTCGTGCGAAGTAGTGACATACAGTCACGCGGATGCAAGAAGGTCACGGTCATGCTAGAGGAAGAAAGTCACAGTCACGCTGGAGGAACAAAGTCACGGTCACACGAAGCAGTGACATACAATCACGTGGAGGGAAGGAGATCACTGTCATGCTGAGTAATGACACAGTCACGCGGAGTTGTGACATACACTCACGCGGATGTAGAGAAAGCAGTCACATGGGTGCAAAAAAGCAATCACCCAGGGTGTGGAATAGTCACGCTAGTGGAGGAAAGATGTTGAGCGGAGGTCACAGTCACATGGAGCAGCAGAGGAAGACGCGGTCACGTTGAGCAGGGAAGCCCAGACACGCTGAGGGAGGGAAACCAGTCACGCTAAGGCAGAGAACCCAGTCACGCTATCGGAGGAAGTGACGGAACCAGTCATGCTAGCGAAGGAAGGCAGTCACGATGAGCAGCAGGAGACACGGTCACACTGAGCAAGAAGAGTCGCGATTAGCAGCAGCCAAACACAGGTAAAATGAGATACAACTTCTTGGATAAACACATTGAAGAATGGCACCTTTATAAGGGTATTGGCTATTAAAAAATACAATTAGCTTAACTTAGAAAAGGTACCAAATAAAGTGGTCCAATGGTCTTATAATAATATAACCATAAAATAAAATGGTCCAAAACAAAATCATAAACAATGGTCCAAATGTCTAATAATAAAAAATAAAAAATAAAATGGTCCAATGGTTTTATAAAATAAAAATGACTTAGGATAGTGCATCAATGGTCCTGTTGTCACACAACTTGTAGTTGTCCCTAAAGGTATCCCATCCGGAACGGTAGAGGAGATGGACAACTAAAGAGGTGACCCAAGAAGTGCAACGGTTCCCAATGCAAGCTAGGAGTCACGTCAACCAAGGCATTCTTCACTTTAGATTATGAAGAATCACAACCAAGGGGGAGACCCTATAACCAATCAAAGAAGATTAGCCAAAGCAAAGGTTCATAGGGGAGTGTGTAAAT
>LPNX010576547.1:457947-491836 GCA_001517045.1 Pseudotsuga menziesii | reverse complement strand
TTAATACAAGTATCTACCTTGATATTCTAGTAATTGTAAGCAACCAAAATAGAATTATTATTTAACCAAGTATATTTGTTCATGCAAGGAGTTAAGGAGGCTATTGTGGTAAAAGAGGATAGAATGTAGATTTAAACATAATCCATAAACTTGTTAAAATAAAGATTTATACTATAACTTAGTTGTTTATAGACTTGGCCCTTGTTCTTTAAGCCAATCTTATCATAAACGAAAGCTAGGATATTATTTAAGTGATGGGAATAAATTATTAAGTTACATAACCTAACCATGATAAGTATAGCTATATATATGGTAGTCACTTATCTTAAATGATTTAAAATGAAACTAGCAGGCTTGTATGGAAGCATGTTAGGTCTTTAAAAGCTTAAGGGTTACCTGGAGAGTTTTATATATAAACTCTTCTGCACTGTACAATATCCTTTTTAGGCTTGGCTTAATTTTTTTAGCAAGTTGTACCATTAAAAGAAAATGAGACAGCAAAGTAATTATACCTTGATCACCTTGAATTTTGTCTAGTATTTACTCTGTATTGAGTTCACTATTGCGACAATATTATTTCAAATACTTTAGAAATTTACAACTAGCAGCGCCCAAAAGCTTCTTACCTGTAGTCTATAAGAACAAAAAAAAAACTTGGTGCATTAGCTCGAAAGCTAAGTAAGCCCGATTTTTGCATGACAGTCTCACCCCTTGGTCGCAAAAAGAACAAAATCAGTAAACTGAAAAGAACTATTCTACCACTAAACATAACCAGCAAATAATGAATTTCGATAACATATAACTAATCAAACAATTAGTGACTGCATTTATTGAATTTATATGCATTTTAAAAATTTTAAATTTTTCGGAAATTTTGGGGTTTTGACATGGTGATCTCAAGTCAATGGAATCGAGGGAAGCATGCCCTAACGTCTGTGGAATTGCTATGGAAAATAGTTACAGCACGTATGACATAAATAAAATTATGAGAGCTGCACACAAGTGGGAGCTAATTGTATACAAGAAATTGTTATGGGCGTTTCATACAGATTGTGGCACCTTAAGCCCAGAGTGATGTAACATTGTGGATGCTCTTCACCTTCAATTGAGAATCCGTCGAGTAGAACACAGGTTCGCGGTGAAAGAGATCGATTCCCAGAAAGCTTGCTCATAATCACAAGCTTGATCTGTTCTCATTAGAGGAAATTTCAACTCAAAATGGGTCTTCTAAAAACAATTTAAAAAATAATAGTTAAAATAATAAAATAATATTTATTAATTTTGGATGAAGAAAAGAAAAAAACTATTTTTTTGTTTGTATTTTCACCATATCTCCTCGTGTTTTTACTCAAATTTCAATCGGGAGAGGTCGTTGGATGTGGAATTAAATTCTGCATCCAACAAGTACCCACTCGGCATACTTTTGATGGACCACGCCACCCCAAAAACAAGAAATACATGAAAAAACATGATGATGATGTCATCATTACATTTTTTCAGGTATTTCTTTTTTTTTTGGGTAGCAGGGTCTATCAAAAGTATGTCGAGTGGGTACTCCTTGGATGCAAAATTTAATTATGCATCCAATGAGCTCTCCCAATCGAAATTTGAGTAAAAACACGAGGCGATATGTCAAAATACAAACAAAAAAGTAGTTTTTTTATGATACCTATCCCCAAATTTATATTAAAAAAGTGTTTAAGACCTATATGGTATTTCAAATTTAAATAGATTTCATTCGCTAACACATGATGACATGGAATTTGAGTTAAAAGGCCCATTTTGAGTTGAAATTTCCTCTAATGGTGAGTTCTAATTATCTTCATTCTTGTTCTTAGCCACCTGTAAAGACTGAAGAATCCATTATTATATAATGTTTCCTGCATAAGGAGATAACTATTTCTCAAGTAGTGTGGGAGATAACTAAGTGATCCACCTCTGCGTGTTCAGTATGAGAGCAACCCACGAGGCGACACAACTATCATGATGTTCAACTGCTTCCAACAAATAACTATTTCCTGAGCGGTGCGGGAGATCACTAAGTGGTACATGTCTACGTGTTCAATATGTTAAATGGGCTAGTTTAAAGATCACACTGTTAAATGGGTTAGTTTAAAGATCAGACGATTAAACACATCCTAGTCATATACTTGGCATGTTTTGGTGGATCTTGATGATCCACTCAAGGAAGTCCATCCCAAAATATCACATATATACGTCTATCCCCAAACAAATGAGGTATTTTAGTTATATTTATTATAACTAAAAATTTATTTGGAAGTGATTTGAGAGACTCGTTGGTTGGATGTCATGTACAGGCACGTGTAACACTCCCACCATTGCGAGTGCACTGATTGTTCTGGAATTGTTCAGCAACACAAAACATCGGACATGCTACTTGTAAAGTAGCTGAACATTGGACGGTTTGTAATAATTTCCTCGTGTTCATCATCATACTGATGTCTGCACTACTAGAGAGCTACTGCAGCATCCTCGCTTCTGCTAAATTCACTCCTGCCACGAGCAATAGAAAAACACACAAAATATACGATCAATAATCTGATGTGATGCATGAGATGGGATTAACACTATTCCTTTCTGTTGGCTCAATAAATATGATAATGCTAATTTATCCTTTTTGAATACATAACATAATTTATATATACCATAATAGGAATATAACATTAAGAGCATGAGGATGACTATGGCCAGAGGAGCCTGCTGCTTTTCCCCCATTCTCCTTCCTTTTTCCACTATCCAATAACAAACAAACGAACAAAGAAGTCTTTGCACTTTCCACAAAATAACTCTCACAACTAATGATGGGTTGAGCAGCTTATTAGAGCAGTTTATATAGAAGAATATGCCAATAATTCTACATTCCCAACTCATTCCATTCATTATATAAATCCTTTTCAATTAGATGTATACAGATAAGCACTCTAATCCATAAAAATAACTTTCCAGATCTTTTCCAATACCGATTCATAGTTTAATGTTTTTTTTTTCAAATATGCCTGTTTGATTTCTTGGACTACTCGTGTTCAGTTATGGCCATCGAGGTCTTGGAGATCCACCACTAGAATGCTCTGAGAATAAGAGACTTCATACATCTAAGGGCGTTCATGGGGCGGCAGGATATACTTATCCTGCACCCGAATATTGTTAATTCCATTGGACATTAGCTTCTCAATAATACCACTCATACCATCAGGGGTCTGCTCAGCTGAAACTGTAGACGACATCTTTCTTTCTTTTCTTTTTAGTAATAAGGCTTAATGCACGGTGCTCTGTAATCAGTTTTCAAGCACACTAAATAGAAAACCCTTATTCCAACAGAGTAAATAGAATATTTGATGGTTGAATTGGTCAAGTACATGACACGTCACAAAGTACCAGCCATGAAATAGACAATGGACATGAATATCACGGGATACAGAAGATGGGCCACCATATCGCATAACATACTGTAGATGTAATACACACTCAGCCAGTACATATCTGTCATCCTATCCTTTACAAGATAATCTTTCTCGAAGGGGAACACATAAACTACTCCAAATAAAGAGGAAGATGTCCAGAAGATGCAAATGTAGAACATCAACCCCACCTGTAATTTATTGAGTCCATTCCAAGTTAGTATGAGACAGAATTAATAACAACAAAACTACAAAATATCATGATCTCACTTGATCTCTAACTTGGGCTTCAGTGTCAATATTGGATTTTGTTTTGGCCATACTTAACCATGGTTGACTTTGGTGAACCACGTGGCCATAGTTCATAATGCGAAAAGAAATGTTCTAAACATCCAAAGACACATTATTAATGTGTCACATTTGGGACATTATCGCAATGTGACATAACCCTTGGAAAATATCAGAATGTGACGTAACCCTTTATGAATGTCGCTAATGTAGCATAACCTATGACAAACGTCACAATGTGACATAATTCTTATTAAACGCCCACTATCACATTATTAATATGTCACATATTTGGCATTATTGCAATGTGACATAACCCTTGACAAATATCACAATGTGACATGACCCTTCATGAATGTCGCTAATGTAAGATAACCTATGATAAACGTCACAATGCGACATAATGCTTATTAAACGCCCATATCACATTATTAATGTGTCACATCTTTGGTTGTGCTGACATATACCAACAAAACACTGTAACAAACCATGGCTTAATATCTTAATGTGATATAACCCTTGATAACATCGTAGTGAAACGTAAAGCTTGATGAACATCACAATGCGAGATAACATTCTACGTCACTATGTAGAATGTGGATGGTTTAAACTATTTCTTTTGTCAAATGACTATATATATATATAAAGAAAATTCTTAAAGAAATTTTGTAAACATCCAAAGACACATTATTAATGTGTGACATCTTGGGCATTATCATAATGTGACATAGCCCTTGACAAATATCACAATGTGACATAACCCTTCATGAATGTCGCTAATGGAACATAACCTGTGATAAACGTTACAATGTGACATAACTCTTATTAAATGCCCAATATCACATTATTAATGTGTTACATCTTTGGTTGTGGTTACATATACCAACCAAACGATGTAACAAACCATGGATTAACGTCATAATGTGATATAACCCTTGATAAACGTCACAATGCGACATAACATTCTACATTACTATGTAGAATGTGGATGGTTTTAACCATTTCTTTTGTCAAACGACTATATATATATCAAGAAAATTCTTACAACATGATGGTGAATAATGTGACACAACCATTGAGGAATGATGAATTTCAATATCAATGAATAAATGTTTCTATCATTGCGATGAATGTTCTAACGCAACAAAACCATTAAGGAATGCACTATTGAGGAATGTCGGAATCCAACATAAGTATTGATAAATGTTGTAATATCAAAACATTGTTTGTGTACACAGATGAATTTTTTTTTCTTTTCAAAATTAAAAGTCATAACGTGATAGAAAAATACATCATTTTGGCCATACTTAACCATCATTGACTTTGGTGAACCACGTGACCATAGTTGATAATGCAACAAAAAAATTTCTAAACATCCAAAGACACATTATTAATGTGTCACATATGGGGCATTATCACAATGTGACATAACCCTTGACAAATATCACAATGTGACATAACCCTTTATGAATGTCACTAATGTAACATAACCTGTGATAAACATCACAATGCGACATAACGCTTATCAAATGCCCATTATCACATTATTAATGTGACTCACCTTGGTCATTATCGCAATGTGACATAACCCTTGACAAATATTACAATGTGACATAACCCTTCATGAATGTCGCTAATGTAACATAACCTGTGATCAACGTCACAATGCAACATAACGCTTATTAAACGCCCACTATCACAATATAAATGTGTCGAATCATGGGTTGTATTGACATATACCAACCAAACACTGTAACAAAGGATGGCTTAATGTCGTAATGTGATATAACCCTTAATAACGTCGTAGTGAAACGTAAACCTTCATAAACATCACAATGCGACATAACATTTGACATTACTATGTCGAATCTGGATGGTTTAAACTGTTTCTTTTTTCAAACGAATATATATATATATATATATATATATATATATATATATATATATTTTAAGAAAATTCTTAAAGAAATTTTCTAAATATCCAAAGACACATTATTAATGTGTCACATCCTTGGCATTATCGCAAAGTGACATAACCCTTGACAAATATTACAATGTGATAAAACCCTTGATGAATGTGGATAATGTTACACAACATGCGATAAATGTCACAATGCGACATAACGCTTATTAAATGCCCAATGTCCCATTATTAATGTGTCACGTCTTTGGTTTTGTTGACATATATTAACCAAACACTGTAACAAACCATGTCTTAATATCGTAATGTGATATAATGCTTGATAACGTCACAGTGAAACGTAAACCTTGATAAACATCACAATGCGACATAACATTCTACATCTATGTGGAATGCGGATGGTTTAAACTGTTTCTTTTGTCAAACGGCTATATATATCAAGAAAATTCTTAAAGAAACTTTCTAAACATCCAAAGACACATTATTAATGTGTCACATCTTGGGCATTATCACAATGTGACATAACCCTTGACAAATATCGCAATCTGACATAACCCTTGATGAATGTTACTAATGTAACATAACATGTGAGAAACACCACGATGCGACATAACCCTTATTAAATGCCCACTATCACATTATTAATGTGTCATGTCTTTTGTTGTGTTGACATATACCAACCAAAGAGTGTAGCAGAGCATGTATTAACGTCATAATATGATATAGCCCTTGATAACGTTGCAGTGAAACGTAAACCTTGATAAACATCACAATGTGACATAACATTCTACATTATTATGTAGAGTGTGGATGGTTTAAACCATTTCTTTTGTCAAACGGCTATATATATATATAAATAAATTTTTTACCTTGGCTCAATGTCACATTGCGACATAACCATTGATGAACGTGACAATGCAGCATAATACATGATATACTATGTCGAATCTGGATGGTTTAAACTGTTTCTTTTTTCAAACGAATATATATATATATATATATATATTAAGAAAATTCTTAAAGAAATTTTCTAAATATCCAAAGACACATTATTAATGTGTCACATCCTTGGCATTATCGCAAAGTGACATAACCCTTGACAAATATTACAATGTGATAAAACCCTTGATGAATGTGGATAATGTTACACAACATGCGATAAATGTCACAATGCGACATAACGCTTATTAAATGCCCAATGTCCCATTATTAATGTGTCACGTCTTTGGTTTTGTTGACATATATTAACCAAACACTCTAACAAACCATGTCTTAATATCGTAATGTGATATAATGCTTGATAACGTCATAGTGAAACGTAAACCTTGATAAACATCACAATGCGACATAACATTCTACATCTATGTGGAATACGGATGGTTTAAACTGTTTCTTTTGTCAAACGGCTATATATATCAAGAAAATTCTTAAATAAACTTTCTAAACATCCAAAGACACATTATTAATGTGTCACATCTTGGGCATTATCACAATGTGACATAACCCTTGACAAATATCGCAATCTGACATAACCCTTGATGAATGTCACTAATGTAACATAACATGTGACAAACACCACGATGCGACATAACCCTTATTAAATTCCCACTATCACATTATTAATGTGTCATGTATTTTGTTGTGTTGACATATACCAACCAAACAGTGTAGCAGAGCATGTATTAACGTCATAATATGATATAGCCCTTGATAACGTTGCAGTGAAACGTAAACCTTGATAAACATCACAATGTGACATAACATTCTACATTATTATGTAGAGTGCGGATGGTTTAAACCATTTCTTTTGTCAAACGGCTATATATATATATATATATAAATAAATTTTTTACCTTGGCTCAATGTCACATTGTGACATAACCATTGATGAACGTGACAATGCAGCATAATACATGATATACTATGTCGAATCTGGATGGTTTAAACTGTTTCTTTTTTCAAACGAATATATATATATATATATTAAGAAAATTCTTAAAGAAATTTTCTAAATATCCAAAGACACATTATTAATGTGTCACATCCTTGGCATTATCGCAAAGTGACATAACCCTTGACAAATATTACAATGTGATAAAACCCTTGATGAATGTGGATAATGTTACACAACATGCGATAAATGTCACAATGCGACATAACGCTTATTAAATGCCCAATGTCCCATTATTAATGTGTCACGTCTTTGGTTTTGTTGACATATATTAACCAAACACTGTAACAAACCATGTCTTAATATCGTAATGTGATATAATGCTTGATAACGTTACAGTGAAACGTAAACCTTGATAAACATCACAATGCGACATAACATTCTACATCTATGTGGAATGCGGATGGTTTAAACTGTTTATTTTGTCAAACGGCTATATATATATCAAGAAAATTCTTAAAGAAACTTTCTAAACATCCAAAGACACATTATTAATGTGTCACATCTTGGGCATTATCACAATGTGACATAACCCTTGACAAATATCGCAATCTGACATAACCCTTGATGAATGTCACTAATGTAACATAACATGTGACAAACACCACAATGCGACATAACCCTTATTAAATTCCCACTATCACATTATTAATGTGTCATGTCTTTTGTTGTGTTGACATATACCAACCAAACAGTGTAGTAGAGCATGTATTAACGTCATAATATGATATAGCCCTTGATAACGTTGCAGTGAAACGTAAACCTTGATAAACATCACAATGTGACATAACATTCTACATTATTATGTAGAGTGTGGATGGTTTAAACCATTTCTTTTGTCAAACGGCTATATATATATATATAAATAATTTTTTTACCTTGGCTCAATGTCACATTGCGACATAACTATTGATGAACGTGACAATGCAGCATAATACATGATATACATCACAATGTGAACGTCGAATGTCACATTATTAATGTGTCACATATTAGGTTGTTTTAGTGTATATTATTTTTTAATCCTTAATGAATATTGCAATGTGACAACCTTGTCACATTCTTAGTGTGTAACATCATGGGCATGGTTATCACATTATTACTGTGTAACATCATGGGCAATGTTAGCATTTTCGAAAAAACCAGTCAAAATGCAACACAACGTTACTAAACATTAGAATGCAAAATAATCCATGAATGTTGAATGCCACATTTTCACCCTTTGTCATATTATACATATAACCTTTAAAGAACACCGTAAGATAACCTGTTCCTCCAAAGTAATATTATATAATATTAATGTGCCTAAAACTCTATTTAATGTGATGTTTTGGATCCATCCTACAACTAAATTTCACGCCAACTCTTGAATGAAAAATGGGTTTGGCTTTTCTGCTAACATTTTTTCTACTAACATTTAAACATTACTTCATTTATTGTTATTTATGTTTTCATTATTGTCAAGGTCTTTTCATATTGTAAAGGTTAAAACTCCATTTAGATTATGTTATACTTAATATTATATGTTTATGTTTAAATAAGTTAGATTAGTGTTATTATATTCACGTATATAATGCAATCATGGCTTGTGTTGTGGGTAAACGGTAGCTGATATCGTACAACTAATGCAAACATATATTCACGATATATAGACCTCGACCCTCAACCTAGAAACTATACCCTCTAGCTCAATACTCTCTACCTTTACCTCTACCAATACTCGATACACGAACTACGATAACCTATCTTAGTTTAATTAAATACATTAAATTCTATGTGAAGCATATATACGTTTAATCTATACCTCAGTTCAGGCCCAAGAGTGGATGTTATAAATGTTCATCCTATCTCTCTATTCAAGAAAAAAATAGCCACATCCATAACAATCATCACTAGAAAACTATACACACACACACACACACACACACACACACACACACACATATATATATATATATATATAATTTTTGGAAAGAGTTGTCTAGAGACATTTTAGACAACTTTTTATTTCATTGTTTACACAATACATTGAGGCAACATGTAGCATAGGGAAGGTCCAACACACTTGTGATAATTCTTCATCATCATGGTTTGATTATTAATTCAAGATACCTTTAGTTTATGTATTAATGGTAAGCATGTACATGTCTAGCTTCTTTCTATTCTCTTTCAAGATATATACATATGTCAATGAACCAGAAAACACTCAAGTATACCATATTGGTTCTTCTCCCAAACCATGCTTCTTCCAATGTACAATTTTTCACCACTGTTGTTGAACTAAATTAAGAATGCACATAGTTGTACCTACTATTTTCTTGTGCTTAAAATATAGATATGCTCATTTCAACAATAGTCTAATATTTGTGCTTAGCATGATGGGGGGCTTAATCATGATGTTTGTCAATTATAAGTAATTTAGAAGGTCCATTAAAAGCTAAAATGTCTATATGGTGAGCCCTAGACAACAAAAATCCTAAGTTACCATAATTTCCAAGAAAAAAATATGAACTCAAAAATATCAACTCAAGAAAGAAAGAATTCAAACTCATTATACTTTATAAATTTATAAACTCAATAATTTTAACTTTTATATATATAAAAATATAAAAATACAATTTTAAATATTATCAAAATATATATTGTTTTTTATTAATTTTATGTAAGTAACCTAAAATATTAATCTAATAATTATTTGTTTTTTATTTATTATTCAAACTCATTTACAAGATTAAGTTAAATTTAGCTTATTCCAAACTTTAAAAAAATTAAAAAAATATATCATGAATTTCCAACAAACCAAAATCATTTTTTCTAAAATAAGCATTAAGTTTAAAGTTATTTATAGTATTTCACATAATCTTTTACATTAATATTGAAGTCACACATATTATATTTGAAACCATATTTTCAAATTGCTATATCATATTAGTATTTTAAATTTCAAATTTCAGAGTGCTTAAAATGAAAATTGAATATGGATTTTGGAATTGATATACATATTTTTACATTAAAAAATAGATATTATTTTAAACCTATTTTTTCCATACTTATTACTCAAATATTACCATCATGGAAATGGCCTTTTGGCTAAAAATATATATATATTATATCCATAAGCCTATGGTGAGTATTTTTCAAATACAAAATGATTTCCTTTCATTATCATTACAATAGCTAACTAATTCCGTGTATAAATCCACATTTCATTCCAACATATTATGTGCCTTTAAACATCAGATCTTGATCTCATGGTGTGCCGTTAAATGGCCTTTCTGGCTCAAAAATATATATTTTATATCCATAAGCCTATGATGGGTATTTTTCAAATACAAAATGATTTTGTTTCATTATCATTACAATATATAACTAATTCAGTGTATAAATCCACATTTCATTCCAACTTATTATGTGCCTTTAAACATCAGATCTTGATCCCATCTTTAAAGATCGCCTTTGTTGCGTGTATTTTGAGTCGGTGATTGGTCGTTCTTAAGGCCTGTCGTAGTTTCGAAGGAATACAGCAAAGGATAGTTTGAGTTTGCTCGTGAAAGCCGGCGGAGCTGGGCGAGATTTCATTGCTCGAGCTGAGGTGATCTGTCTTTCTTGCGTGTTAACAGAATCGGGCGTCAACGAGGCTGTAGCTGTTCATGTCAACTGGTAAGACTGGGAAACAAAGGGCTGGTGGATATCTTGTAGGCTTCGATATCAGGAAAGGGAGAACTCATCGGGGTAGAAGATACCAATCGACAGCGAGTGTGTAGCTAGGTTATTACCCGATTTGCGGCCCTTGAAGATCGATATTTCTTCCAGTAGAATCAAACATCTTACACAAAGCTGCAATTTTCGGGTCGGATTGTTGTCCCAATACCAGATAACAAATTGTGATTTCAACTAGAATTATATGCCAAATTCTAAACGATTGAGGAAGTTTTGGTTAGTGCTTCGATAGATCGTGGTTGTACACTAAGTTGTCTGTGAATATAAGCAATTTTTAATTATATGAAAGTCATTACTCCACATAAAAACACAATACATGGCTAACTTAATACCCCTTGATATGGGAAACACATTCACCTTCAGAAGATGAATTCGTTGATTGGCGACCTGCTGTACCAACGTGGAGATCCACTAATCTGGTAAGGACTAATCTGGTTGTAACCCTGGTAATGATTGTTGATTTGGGAATGGTCGTTGGTTGTTTGTTGACACTTGAGCCATTCAATTCATGAGCTTGTTCAGCTAAGCCAAGTTAGACTTAAGCGGGGTAGTCCCTACGACGAGTAAATGTTGAAATCTTTGAAATTGTTAGTTGTCGAATTGTAAGCCTCGCTGAATAAAATTTGAAAAGTTGGGACTGTAAATTTAGCATCGTCTTGTAGCAGTCATAAGGTTAAATACTCAGAGACACTGTGGAATGTCAATTAATCTCTACCCTTCCAAATATTTTTATGTTTTAAATTTTTATATGGAAGGTTACAAAAATTTTTGAGTGAAGTGAGTAACCCTTCCATAATGAAGTTTTATTAAAAAATACTTTTTAATAAATATATTTTTACTAAAGAATTTAATTTTCAAATAAAATGTATGTTTTTATTGAGGAGCTTAATTCTCAATTAAAAACATATTTTTATTAAAGAATTTACTTTTCAAATAAAATATATGTTTTTAATAAAGAGTTTAATTCGTAATTAAAAGATAACAATAGACTCATACAAACAACTCAAAAGTAACATGTGTTGGCATTATGCATCTGAAGTACATTAAGTGATAAAGTTAAAAAATAGACAAATGTGGAACCTAGAATCTTTTCTGAAGGTTTAATATCATGCCACATATCAAGCAACATACAAAATTTTGCAAGCTTAACATGTTGAGTCAATAGTGTAAATGAAATTGTTACATTTAAATTTTCAATTAAAATATATGTTTTTATTAAGGACTTTAATTTCCAATTAAAATATAACAATAGACTCATTTATCCATGTTTTCCAATGATCATATACTCTCAAAATCAAGGGTGGTACAAAAAAACCTACTAACAATGACAGAGATAACTCAAAAGTAACATGCTTTAGCATTATGCATAGGAAGACCATTAAGTGATAAACTTAAGAAACAAATAAAAGGTGGAACCCAGATTTATTAAAAAAAACAAATTGCAATCAAGATTGTGCACTACAATGTTCTCTCCTTCCCTTTTCAAAATAAGTTTAATAAGGTTGTTTTTCAAAGGTATGGACCATTTTGAATTCCTCAACTATTATTGCGACTGAACTTGCACATACCAAGATGCAACAAATATTTCATGAAAGTGAAGTTTTCTATGTATTGTATGTGATGCACTTTGATGAGAACGTGATCAAATAAATTTCTTGTTTTTCTTCTATGTATTGTATGTGAACAACCAAATTTTTGTAATGTTTATAAAATTGAAAATAACCCAATCTCTAATTAAATTCAGATCTCCCTCAACCAATATGAGTGAATAATTACAATGAATCACATTTCAAGAACTCAAAAATTCCTAATGCAACAAAAAATCAAAAAATATAGAACTTCTCCCTTTATACAAGGTATCCATCCACATGAAACCCAAATTTCCAACCCTCAAAGGCCATTTCCCCATGATACTAACTGAATAAGTTTCCTTGGAAATGACCATTACAAGATGAAATGCATGCACAAGCATGAATAGAAAAAATGCATAAAAATTAGTAAATTGGTTTCTCAAAATTTCATCACAAGTGTATGTAGCTATACATTGCCTCTTAGTTAAGCACCCTTAACTAAATGCCAAAACACATTAACAAAGTGCCTCTTGGGCCTGCCCTTTTAAACATAAAACAATGTATTATATATAAATCAACAATATATATATATATATATATATATATATATATATATATATACACACACACAGAGTTAAAACTAGTAACTATGACTAGTTTTATTCCTTCCTCCAGTTTCAGCAGCCACCATCATTTTTCCACTAAAATATTTGTACTTCTTTGTTATAGCACCCACCGCCATTTTTCCGCTAAAATATTTGCACTTCTTGGTTATAAAACCCACCTCATTTGTGTTTTAACTATACCTTCCCCAAAAAATTTATCTCGTTTTGCACATATGACTTAGCCTCCTTGCCTCTGGTCTTATCACAATGGCAAACAAAAGTTGAAATATATGAACCTTCTCACTATGATATCGAATTACAAGTCAGCACGTCCCGAAACTACCATATAGCCTTTGTATTCATCGCACCGTCATGGTAGGATTATAATCCTCCCTTGTCCAATTTGGTTAATTATGTCTAAATCGGGAGTCCTTTCAGTCTATATTCAGTCACTAGCACCATTGGGTCCACTTGGCCTAATTGGGCCACATGTACCAGTTACTAGAATGTGGGGAACACTAATTGAGGCTAACTGCCACTAAATGCACTTGCATGCATAAGCTTAGGAGCCTCCTCGATCAATCCCTACAATTTAGGAGCCACTGGGAGTGTCGAAACCAACCTCCTTCAGTTGAGTTCAGTTAGTGACTAGTTAAGCCTAGTTAGGAGTCAATTACATTCACTTAGCGCCAGTCATTGATTGATTGCATGTGGGAAGGCGCAATTCCTCACCTACCACATTTAGTTAGGCAAGTTAACTGATTCTAACTAATTGGTGCACTGATTGAGGAAATTGGGGCTGACTAGTTGAACTCCGATAATGATTTAGACATGTCCAATTATCGATGCAGTTAGGTAGAGTCAATCAATTTGAATTCCTCTCTCATGCATTCGAATTGAATGGTTATTAATACCAATGTATTACATTGTAATTAATTATTCAATTTTTTTTTTATTAATGAAAGCATTCACGGCTGCAAGCCATTTTTTGCACTGTTTCATTCTTCAATTACTGAGTAAAATTGTCTAATATATTCCGTGAGTTGTGTGTTGATCCATAGATCTATGTGCTCAATTTTATATGGTATCGAAACCTTAGTAGGACAAGACACTTATCCTTTCTACAGATCACATGCTGGATCAAATTTTTTTTGGAGCAAAATTGCTCCTTCCAGCTCTACTCCAGAAGCGACAAGTTTACCATAGAAATCCTAAGAAAATGAATTCTTAATCAAGATTTCTTTATTAAGTAAGATGGGTGTGATAAAAACTTGAAAAGTGCAGGCTATCTGACCTTACAACTTTGAATGGATTCATCAGTTCCTCTTCTCAACCCATTCACAAGATATTCAGAATAGAAGTTGAATATGATTGCATTTCTCAAGAGACAAGATATCTATGAGGTGTCTATTGGACTTGGTAAAGAGTCTTATGATAATGAAAATGACTGGTTAAATGATGGTGATGCAACCTTTGGAGAAATAGGTCTGTTCCTTTCTCCTAGCTTGCGCTACCTCAATAAATATGTTGAATAACTAAAGGATCTCTGGACAAAATTGGGCAGAACCTTTGGCAAGCATAGTGAGGATCATAATAGCACTTTCGAGAGCACACCCAACACCACAAGAGTTCTTGATCCAAAAGTCTTAGCCTCTACTCTCTCTATTGAAGTTGTTGAAGATGAAAAAGTAGCAGAATATGCTACACAGTCAATTTGAATTGAAGAAAGTCTCCTTGCAGTGACTCCTTGTCCTGATTCTCCAGAAGTTTGTGAGATATTTGATATCTCATATTCTCATATGGTTGATACATAAGAAGACATTTAAATCTCTGATATTGAAGAAAAAAACTGTTGCACTTCTATGCAAACATTTTCCAGTGCTTCTCCATTAAATTATGTTCAAAATTTGCCAGTGATTGCTTCTGAAAGTGAAGAGGAATTTGATTTCTCTCTCTCTAATGTTGCTGCTGTTGTGTAGAAAGTAATACCTTGGATATTTTGGAAAAAATATCAGATTTTAGGAGTCATCCATTCGCTTTCCTTGATCTATATCTTCCATCAAATTCCTACATTATTGTATGCACCAATGTTCAGAATTTTGAAAAAGGAGAAAATTGTGCATCTACTATCTCGGTGGACCATACTTTTGGATCCAATATGAAATTTATTAGATATAATATGATCTTATCTAATATGATATTACTTGGTTCAAGATTTCAGGTTCATGAGCTTTCAGTATTGCTTGTAGCTGTTCTCATCAATTTTGGTGTGAAGAAACATTAGAGGAATTTTGGGGTCTAAAATGGGCCTCCTAAGGAAAATAATAAAATAATAGTTAAAATTATAAAATAATATTGATTAATTTTGGAGGAAGAAAGAAAAAAAACTACCTTTTGTGTTCGTATTTTCGACATATCTCCCTATGTTTTTACTCAAATTTCTATCGGGAGAGCTCGTTGGATGCGAAATTTGATTCCGCATCCAACGAATACCCACACTGCATACTTTTGATGGACCCCGCTACCCCAAAAATAAGAAATACCTGAAAAAATGTGATGATGATGTCATCCTCATGTTTTTTCAGGTATTTCTTGTTTTTGGGGTAGAGGGGTCCGTCAAAAGTATGCAGTGTGGGTACTCGTTGGATGCGGAATCAAATTCCACATCCAACAAGATCTCCTGATCGAAATTTGAGTAAAAACACAATGAGATATGTCGAAAATACGAACAAAAAAAGTAGTTTTTTTTAATGACAAATATGTCAATTCAACCATTATGGTTGACTTATTTTATTTAAATTCTATTGCTTCTTGAATTCCAACTCACAAAAACTTATTTTGGCACGTTTTCTTATAAGGCCCATTTTAGACCCCAAATTTCCTCTAATGCGAGTACCGCAAGTCTCCTTCAAATTTGTTACTGGGGAATTGGTGTTTGTTTTCTCTTATGAGGTTGCTGATATTTTATTTTGATGAATCATTAGTTATTTCTGAATCTATATCAGATTATGGAGCTTAAGAATTCGCTCTCCACAATCTCAGGGCTTCTCTACCTTTGGCCACATGCTCATCTCCTCACAGAACTAGTAAACAGGAAGACATTCTACATCCACCTAGACACTTGCTCCTAACACTTGGGGCAGATTTTACCACTCATGTTTTGTTGTTAAATGCTGCAACATATCAGTTGCTTGAGTGTTCATCACATGGTTTGAATCCTCAAGAACCTTTTCTCTCTTATCAGTTGATTTTAGTTGCTCTGCATGGGTCCAGTTTTCATCCAGCAGCTGTCTATATTTCTGATTTAGTTGAGTATATTATTCTTCTTCCAAAGAGGAAGATTCCTCGAGACATAATTATGGAGAATTTCACATGCCAGGCCCCAAGATACCTGTGCATATAAGAACTAGTTTGATCATGATTCTACCTGCTTAGTTTGAGGAGGGATTTTTTCCCATGTGATTTTTTCCTCGTTCCTTGTATTAAGCAGTTACTTTGCTTTAGTTGTAATCGATGACCTATGGTCTTAGTTACTAGGGCCCACAAATTTTTCAAGTTAGAATTCAAGGGGGTGTTAGGATTATAATCCTCCCTTGTCCAATTTGGTCAATTATGTCTAAATTAGGAGTCCTTTCAATCTATATTTAATCACTAGCACCATTGGGTCCACTTGACCTAATTGGTACACATGTACGAGTTACTAGAGTGTGGGGAACACTAATTGAGGCTAACCGCCACTAACTACACTTGCATGCATCAGTTTAGAAGCGTACTAGATCAATCCCTACAATTTAGGAGCCACTGAGAGTGCCAGAACCAAACTCCTTCAGTTGAGTTAAGTTAGTGACTTGTTAATCCTAAACATTCAGTTACATCCAGTTACATTCAGTAAGCGTCAATCATTGATTGATTTCATGTGGGAAGGTGCAATTGCTCACCTACCACATCTAGTTAGGCTAGTTAACTGATTCTAAGTGACCGGTGCACTGATTGAGGCAAATGGGGCTGACTAGTTGAGCTTCGATAATATGATTTAGACATGTCTAGCTATCCATGCAGTTAGGTAGAGTCAATCAATTCGAATACCTCTCTTATGCATTCGAATTGACTAGTTATTGATACCAATGTATTACATTGTAATTAATTATCCAATTACTTTTTTATTAATGAAAGCATTCACAGCTACAAGCCATTTTTTGCACTGTTTCATTCTCATTAGAGGAAATTTCAATTTAAAATGGGCCTTCCAAAAATAATACAAATTCCATGTCATCATGCATTAGCCAATCAAAATGATTTAAAATTCAAATGGAAAGCGCCTCTTATAAAAAAAATTAATATAAATTTGGGGATATGTATCATAAAAAAACTACTTTTTTTGTTCGTATTTTCGACATATCTCCTTGTGTTTTTACTCAAATTTCAATCGGGAGAGCTCATTAGATGTGGAATTAAATTCTAAATCCAACGAGTACCCACTAGGCATGCTTTTTATGGGCCCTGCTACCCCAAAACCAAGAAATACCTGAAAAATGTGATGATGATGTCATCATCACGTTGTTTTAGGTATTTATTGTTTTTGGGGTAGTGGGGCCTATAAAAAGTATGCCAAGTGGGTACTCGTTGGATGTGGAATTTAATTTTGCATCCAATGAGCTTTCCCGATTGAAATTTGAGTAAAAACATAGGGAGATATGTCGAAAATACAAACAAAAAGTAGTTTTTTCTTTTCTTCTTCCAAAATTAATAAATATTATTTTATTATTTTAGTTATTATTTTATTAATTTTCTTTATGAGGCCCATTTTGAGTTGAAATTTCCTCTAATGTCAATTATTGAGTAAAATTGTCTAATCTATTATATGAGTTGTGTGTTGATCCATAGATCTATGTGCTCAATTTTATATGTCGAAGAGTTCATAATCATCATCCAGTTCTGACCCTAGCTCTATTGAGCTACCAAAAATCTAATTAATTGAAGTTCATTACCTAAACTAAATACAACCCGAATTATGCTTGTTTGATCCTAGAAATAAGGAATAGAATCAATGATTAACTCAACTAACCCGTGACTCACTTGAAAAATCACTACTAGATTCTACAATTCTGGAAATGCTCAACTAACCCTATCGATTACATTGGGAAAGGGATCTAGTATCCTTATCCTCTTTATTGAACCTCTCAACAAAATAAAGCAAATTAGAAACATGTGAGACCCTACGTCTCCCTAAGTTCCCTTGACCTAGCAAAGTTATAAATGACTTTACTCAAACAGTCTATTCCCCTGCTTCATTAGGTTTATCAACCGTTTTTTAAACAGTAAAAACAACGAGTTATATATTTCTACATGCCAAGTCCCTAAGCTCATCTACAACCAATTTTATTCCAATCCACAAATTCTCCATTTTCCCATGTCACTTTTGGTTGGTTTCCATGTTTATAAAACAATGGAAATGGTGAACACCCATGAACTATCTAGAGTGTGTCATGAGAGTGTTCCCAACCATGATCAATTCAATGATATTTAGAGGATTGGTGGCAACCCTGTGTCACCCCTTTCTTTCCTCACATATCCTAATAGTTCTTCGCCCCTATCATTTACATATCTGAGGGACGTACACGGGACGTAAAGGCCAAAGCATGTCAAAATAACACCTAAATTATAAGAAGTTTAAACCCAAGTGTGCATGGAAAATTCACCAATGAGGGTTTGAGAAGTGCCTTAACTTCTAGAAAGAAGTTGAACAAAACTTACTTTTAATTGTTAAATGTTTAATTTTAAGTTTTAAATGTATGAAGTGAATGCCATTAAATTTCTTACTTGAGTTTGATTTAATACATTTTTCAATTTTGAAGAGACGTCATTATATACAATGTATATGTTTCTAATGATTTTCTTATTGATGTTTTTATTGCAGTTGTGGCTATGGACACAAATGCCGAGATACTGATTGAGCTTGCCCACTTGAGGGGCATTAGTGCGGCTTTTAGTGGTAGGGACAAGATTCGCCACTCACTTGCATTAATTTTGGATGCAATTGTTGACATTATTTCACTATCAAGCAATATACTATATGATATTACATCATATAGAGAAATAAAAAGATAAGAATATGTTGATGGGCTAGACTAAACTGCAATCAAAAAGTTGAAAATAACCAAAGAACGCATATTTGCATTGTCTAGGGACCCTTGGATGGGGGAAATCCCAAATGCAAACAGGCCTCATATCTCTATTAAGTAATGCACATTTTAGCCATTTGTTGATAACTGGATGGACAGATGGTATATGGTTTTTGATATGCCACCACATAACAACAGGGAAATCCCCCTATATTTCCTTCGAAATATGTATGCAAAGTTCATGTTGGGTAAACACGTAAACTATTTTGATATCTTGTAGTTTCATCGGATCCCTAGAGGGATTCCCCAAAACCGACCCAATGTGAGGCTTCAAGACCCTGATCCCTGCACCTCGTAGGCAGTTTCCTGGGCCAGATCTCCCACCTGCACATCGTGTTATTCCACAGACACATGATGCGCATTTGAGTTTGGCACAGGAAGTTGTTCGCCACAGATCTATGGTTCAAAATATGGGTGAGGAAGGGACATTTGTCCCTGGTGTGGTACATACACCAGGTCGTCACAGTGTAGGACCATCGTCTAGTGCAGTACCATCCACTAGTGCAAGACCATCTACTAGTGCAACACCATCGATAGATCCTCAACTTAGTTTTTAGGCTCACGAGTGCACATCGTGTGGTCATCCCTACTATGGTATTTCCTCAAATGTTTCCTTCAATGGGTTTTTGAATGATGTATGTAGATGCTTAATTTTAATCAATTCTTCATTTATTTTCCTCTTTGTACACATAAATATAGTTTGATCTAGTATATTAATTTTGTGAACTTGTAGTTGATGCTTTATGCCAACAGCGATGCCCCAGAGTCAGATGTTCCGCACTCTACAGGGGGGCATGACATTCCATCCACTGATCCCCTCATTGGTGGAGAGATTCATATAGCACCCATTGTCGTATCTCACACCGAGGTAAACATTTTAAAATTTCAGTTTTTTAATACTTGTTAATTTGTTAGTTTCCACATATTGTACGTGTTAGTTCACTAATGCTATCTACGGTCTAATATTTACAATTATTAAACTTGCAGATGCCATATTCTTCACTGGGGAAAGATGATATGGAGGTAGCATCCATGGTCATATCATCTGAGGAAACATCTGGGCTCCAAGTAAACAATTAAAAATGTCATTTTTTAAATACATGTCTGTTCGTTGAATCATGCATGTCTA
Source organism: Pseudotsuga menziesii (assembly GCA_001517045.1). NCBI lineage: Eukaryota > Viridiplantae > Streptophyta > Pinopsida > Pinales > Pinaceae > Pseudotsuga > Pseudotsuga menziesii. Next base: position 471,050 of record LPNX010576547.1, on the reverse strand, counting down.
ACTACATGAACACTTGCTGAGTGTAGGAACCAACTGAAACATTTGGACCATTTTTTGGATTTGTATCTCCTCCAAGGCCATATGTGAACAAGGATCATATGTATGTGAGGCATCCTACTGCTAGCAAGACTCCAGCTACCCACGACCATGGAGCTACTGATACCATTGTAATTTATATCCTTTGATTATATTCGTTGGTTAACTTGAAATCCAGTGCAGAAATGTTTTTTGTTAATGTTTGATTTGCATGTTTACTACATCAGGATCCAGAGTTTCTATTGCAAACCTCACAGGGATGGTTGATGCAGCAATTAATGTTGCATATGCAATGGAAACAATTCACACAGAGGTACAACTATTTCAACATGATCTTTACATATTTTATTATGGTTGTCTATTGTTTATTCATACACGTGTAACTATTTCAACATTTGGTGATTGTAGCCACTAGCAGTAGGAGTAGTTCTTGGCCTCTATGGTTCGACCATGTCTCCGACCATCCTTGATGTTCAACCAACAACTCCATCTGATACAATGATATTTGTTGGTTGACTTGAAATCCAGTGCATAAATCATTTCTATTAATGTTTGATTTTCCTGTTTACTGCATCAAGATCGGGAGTTGTCTATTGCAAACTCCCTAGGGGTCCTTGATGTAGCACTCAATATGGCATCTGCAATAACAACAAGCCAGACATAGCTACAACTATTTCAACATGATATAGATATAGTTTATTATCGTTGTTTATTATTTATTCATGCATGTATAACTATTTCAACATTTGGTGATCGTAGCCACCAACAACAACAACAATTCCTACCCCCTCTAGTTTCACCATGGTTGTGAACATCCTTGATGTTCAACCGACAAATCCATCTGCTACACAAGGAACACAATCCCCTTTTTCATAGTCTCTCATTGAGGTGAGATGACCATTAATGACCAAGTGTTTCATGCAATTTCCATGAACATATTGATAATTGTCGAGTTAATTTAGATATGGTATTTTATTGAGCTAATGTATTAGTACATAGTTAGTTGAATTTAATAATTGATATTTAATTTGCAGGATCCAGAGACACACACTAATCCTTGAGATGTTCCTAAAGGATCAACGTTGGGAAAGAACAAGAGGAATCTTGAGTTTTGATGTTTCTTATGGGATATTTATGTACATTTCAATACATGTACATGTGGCTTGGATAGTTTTGGATACATGTACCTTTGGATACTTTTGGATACATGTACTTTTGGAGACATGTACATTGGAATTTCAATTATAAATGATTGATACATTTCACTTTGTATTTGTTCTTCGGTTTCCACATGTTCTTGTGTCAATCTATTGTGTTGATTTGTGTGGATTATCTATTAATTATGAATGCACTATGTCAAAAGAACAAACTATTATACTTAAAGGTTTCAATGAACTCACTACATGCACACTAACTAGATATCTAATTAGAAATTGTGATTTTGGATGATCATTACAAGTTAAGTCAAAGTTCTTGCTCATGTAATTTAATAAAACTAAGTGCAATACAATGTATTTCAAGGTTTCACTGAACTCACTACATGCACATCAATTGGATATATCTAATTAAAAATTGTGATTTTGGATGATTAAATTACAAGTTAAGTCAATGTTCAAGTGTAATTTAATAAAACTAAGTGCAATACATGTTGCACATTTCATCAACGACCAACAACACTATTCAACAAAACTCATGCATCCAATGACTAATTAATCAACATTAAAGGAACTACAACAGAATCCAAAGACCAAGAACCAACTTCGTGAATCAACATGATTTGAAGCATAAGTCCATCAAATTTGAAAAAGTTGACTTGGACATTAGAGTAATTATGAACTAAGTTATGACAGTAAGATAAGATTAGGGTTACGATTGGGGTTTACCTGGTAGGGTTAGGGTTTCCCCATTAATGGACATCCATTTGAACAATCTATGCATGTTAAACCATAGGTTATGAATTCTAAAACCTGCGCCATGCATGCTAAACAATAAACCCTAGTTAGGTTTTCGCTTCCCTTGTGAACTCGTGTTGGGGCGCAAAAACCCACATGGAGCAACGATTTTTAATTTTTTCAACTCCTACTAGCATGTTTGGGTAGGGTCCATAAGGAAACTCGTATCACAGCCCCACCGTCCACGATTTTCCAAGTTTGGCCCTTGTTGGCGTGAAATGCATTGTCCCCTACTGAGAGAAACCCTAGATTCAAAAACCATCATATATGGAGGTCATTGGGAAATGGACATGTGGGAAAAAGGCCCCCCTCGATAAAATCCCACATCACGAATCCAAGGGAATCAACGATTCATCGATCAGAGGCCCGAGCATCGATCTATGGTGAGTTGTAGGTCACCTCCAGATACCGTTCAGGGACACTTGGTGGACATGTTCTTGGTGCACAAAAAACATCGCGAAGCCGTAATTTTGAATTTCGTCAACTCTTGATAGCATGTTTAGGAAGGGGCAATATGGCAACACCAACCGCAGCCCCACCATCCATGGTTTTCCAAGTTTGGACCTTGTTGGCATGAAATGCTTGGTATTTAATGTAAATGTAAAATTAAGTTAGGTGGTCCCAAATATAAATAAGAGTCATGTTCTTCATTTGTAAGACACTTCATGTCTTGTATTTGTCCTCTTGGAGTTGCACATGAAGTAGAAGGAAACTCTTATTTTAGGGTTTCCTCATGATCTTGTGTGTTAGGTTTTTCTCATGAGCAGGTGCCTTCTATTGTTGGTTGGGAAGGATATGCTTGGATATCCTTATGGCTTGGAGGTCATCTTCATGGAGATAAGTACTCTTGTTTTCATGTGTCATTAAGTTTTTTTCATGTGGTAAAACCCTTGAGGGTTAGGGTTTGTTCATGGTTCATTTTACTTGTTTTCTAAACATAATTCTTCTAAGAAAGGTTGTTAGGTTTTCTTCCCCATGAGGGTTTCCCGAGATAAAATGTTGTGTCTCTTGTGCATTGTTATTCTTAACTAGATCCTCCATGTTAAATTATTTATGTAAATTATTTATGGTTAAATTTATGCATTGAAATAATGGTTATAATTGGTATAAAGCAATTATCTAGATCAAGTATCAAAAATTTAACACGGTATAAGAGGTGAGCTATCAAGAAGGAAATTATACAAGCCTTAAAACAAAAACCCTAGAAGAGACAAGAGAATTCCAAGGAAGTTATGAAAGTGATCAGTGTGGCATCTTGTTTCCATCATCCTAGTTTTATATATCAACTCAAAACATTGACAATATGACCTACTTGAAAAATTAGGGTTTTAGTCCTGTAAGAGAGCCTACAAAAAACTTTGACATGTATGACCTAAAGCGGTACATGTATGTATTCTAATGTTATGTTTAACATGTGAATGAGATATTGACATGTTCATATGATTGATATTGTCATGATCATATGATTAATATTGACATGATCACGTTATTGATATTTATGTGATTATTAATAATCTTAGGGTTTATTGATCATATGTAAAATTTGGCATATTCATAAACTTGACATATAAGAGAAATTTTGGCATATTTATAAACAACATAAACGAAAATTTGGCATATCAAGAACACAAAATTGACATATTCATAAACAACATACATGAGAAAATTAAAATTATGTAACATACCTCATCATGCTAGATCCCACCTATTATCATACAACCAAGCCCTCTGGATCATCTCTTATAATGATGGTCTCCATTAGTCTCTCGTTCTCTTTATTTGGTAAGAATTAGCGTACAATCGATGAATTTCGGCTAGGCCTTGTTCGTGCTTGGAGGTTTGTACCAATAATTAAGTTGGAAAAGTGATACACACTTGCACCTGGTTTGTAATCCCTGCAAACATATCCACCCTTCTTTCTTACATCATTGTCCTTTGTAAGGTATTCACCTTTAACAACCATAGAACTGATTGCGAATTGGTTTTTTTCATCATCAATCATTGACATATTGATGGTTTTATTTCCCTCTATACAATGTGCGAACCAGTAATCACCACCCCATTCACTATATGTTGAGGCAACCACTGCATATATGTTCCCTACATAATATGATTGTAGGTATATGATCAAAATATGTTTTCCTATGATACAAGGACATTAATGTGAGTTTGAAGACTACATAAATAAATAAATAAATGTTAAGTAAATGCATCATACCAGGTTGTACAAGGTTTGAGATGTGATGAAAATATATAGAAATAGATGATTGGTCTTCTTCCAACGGAGTTAACTCAAGAATTGCATGTTGATCAAGTGGAATTGATATGAGATCCTATCCATCAACCCAATCCAATGATTCACACCCATCCTAGTCACCATCACAACAAGGCGAGCAAAAACAAGTGAGTTTTCTGGTCCAAATTTCAACTACTGGGTTATCAGAACTTTGAACCGAATGAAAGCCACGAGTCCCAGGAACAATCTTACATTCCCATGCATATGAACGATCTATGTATTCCACATCCCAAAAAAATATCTCCACATGTCTCTTTCTTGTGGATTCTACTCGCATAGTAGATTCCTCTCCCATTACTAGCGTGCCCAATTGACTATAGATTGAGCATTTCGAATAGTAGATTCTGTAGATAATTTCAATTCCTCTCTTCGTAGGGTTGTTTTGACACATGCTACGGCTCCATCATGCTCTCCTTTACCATGCTCAGTCTCAAAATAGTTCCACATATGTGGAAGTTTGTAGTTTTTATTCAATGAACACAACCATTGAAATACGTGTGCATTTTTTAGCTGACCAGCACATCCATCAAACCAAATCTAGTGTCAATCCATCTGTATGTTCCTTCCCTTCAAGTGATCATAGAACATGATGAAGAAATGACGTACATAGTGGAAGCCATGGCACCTATCATCACTTATGTAGAAGTGATATTCCTTCAGAATTTCTCTTTTCTCTTCACTGCTATTTGGGCCATGCCTATATGTGATATGGACCATCAAGGAAGCCTGCTCAGAGTGATAATACTGACTTTGGATCTCATTTTGAGGTTGCAGAGTGTATTTCTCGAAAAAATCAACAACTAAAAGTATAGCACCATGGGGAAATGCGTCTCTGCATATTCTAAACTTCTCATCCTCCCATAATGCCAAGTGGACATGCTGAACATATTGATGTGTATTTTCAATAAATTCCTTGACGAAGCAAATAAATTGTACCTGGTGACAGAAAATGATCTCAATATCATTTTTTTTATAAGGAATTAAATGTAACTATTCAAACATAAATTTATTGATAAATGCATACCTGAGATGTCAGCAATTGTATTTTTTTTCTTTATTGCCTTGGGACTATTTCATAGCTGATATATTTAAAAAATTTCATCTATGCAACCATATTTCCAAATTCACTGTCTCCACTCGCGTGCATACATTGGCTCAAGAATGCCATTCCAACACAATTGGAGCATGTTCCATCCAAACAAGACTTTGCATAGTATGTTTTCCCCTCATGCCTATTGCACATAATGTTATGAATGAATTCTCTTGATGAAGTCAGTGGTATTGTCAAGGAGAAATCCTTCACATGGTTAGTATGCAGCACATGACGAATGTACAAAAATGTTTCATAGTAATATTCATATTCTACATGGTATATACAGTAACAAGTGTTACGAAGAGTATTTATTCTAACATACCATGGCTTACATTTCTCAAAATATCTTTGCCCCAAGTTCAATTGTCTATGTTCATTCCTAAATTTCTCATATAGTTCTGTCTATGTTATAGCAAGAATATGCTTAATGTCTAGTTCACAATCCTTTGAACCCCTTCTCAATTTTAGTACATCCTTCTGTTTTGAAGAAGTCCTTATGTGATCATGCAAAAAACTCTGCACTAGTCCCTTTACTACATCAACTAGCTTCATGTAACGACATGGAAACCGACCAATAAAGGCCCAAAAATCTGTCTGATCAGTTGTGTCAAGATGTTCTCTTCTAATAGAATACCTATGGAGGGTTTTTACATTCAAATTAACTATTTTGGATGTAGTCTTGAGAAAACAAAGGACCCTATTGTTCTTATTTATAATTGCTTGTGACAACACACGATGAGTCGCATTGCGGTCCTTTGAACATGTGTTCTTACCAAGCTTTTAACTATATGAGAACTTGGTCTAGAATTATATTTCATCTTTATCCCTAACTTTTTCCTAACAATATGCATGCCCCTATATTTTAACAATGATAAAAATAATCTACATTTATCTCCATCACATTTAGAAACAAAATATTTATTTAGCATATGTTGAGTTTGATAAGCAATACTATGATTAGATAGTGTACCTTCAATGGAATTGAGGATAATTTCATCAACTTGTATACCTTTCAGAGTTCTTTGATGTGTGCTTCTAATGTATGTAAGGGGGTTGTAATTCTACCATGTAGCACATCAACAAGATGCTCTAGAATTTTAGTAGTTGCTTGTTGTCCTTCATTCTCTTTGTGGTGGTTGGATGGTGGAAGTCCAACATCCTCATCGATGGTTCGGATAAAATTTTCTTCTTCAATAGCAAGATCCATTTCCAACGCCTCTCTCACTTGATCACTTGTACACAAGAGGTGAACAAATTTTGTGTTTCTTCATGAGCTTCATATTGAGATGGTAACTTATCACTTTGAATTGAAGTGGGAATTGAAACATCCCCTAATGAGCACCTACGTTTTGCTTCTTGAATACTTCCACGGGGTGCTTGTTCAACAACTATTTTGGAAATTGAATGTCCCTCTAGTGAATGCTTCTTTTTTTCTTGTGGTGGATTAATAGGATGAACCATGGTATCATATATAACTGGATTTGGATTAGTTTCCAGAGAAAGCCTTCAATTCATCACGTCTATTATCTTCTTTTATTGCTCTTCTTAAATGACTTCTTGAGGTCTCTTCTTCCTTGTTGATTTTCTTCCTCAAAAATGTACATTCCCCAACACCACAATGATCAATTCAATATAGTTTGTTTTTTCTGGTCCTCAATTACAAGATTTCAAACCTTTAGTTCTTTATAACTATAGATCCTTCAAGTTTCTTCAATATTCCTTCTCAATTGTTCATATTTCCCATCAAAACAATGATGAATGAGAAAATTTACCTTTGGTGCTCTTCAATAATAAGCAAATGAAAGTTAAATCATAAATTGTTCCTCAAGCTGATTCTCTTGTACAATTGTGTATATCCACCATCACCATGAAATGGTCTTGAGGCTTGATATCTTATCTTGTGTGCTCCTCAATTATAGGAAAACTGAATCTTTCAAAGACCTTCTATTTGTTGTTATTCAATTGGAGACTCTTCAATCTTGTTGATTATCTTCTTCAAATACGATCATATAAACCAACACCATACTAATAAACCATGAAAGATGTCCTCAATGCTGCACTTGCATAACAAAAAGAATGATGGAGATGGTGCATTGTGAATATTTCCAATGGCAGGATCTGTTGAAATATTGTAACTTCGAAGAATATTCTATATGTATTTCTTTGTGGTCCCCGATGGTCCTACTGGGAGAACCACTTGTATTACTTTGTACCCCGATGCTCCTAATCGGAAGAACTAATAAGAGTCATGAGGCAGCCCCCTCTAATTGTAAAGGTGGGTCATTAGCACCCCAGTGTGTTACTTGAGCCTACATGTCTAACTCGATCCTACATGATTAACTCAAGCCTACATGACATATGAGTTAACTTAAGTGAATGGATGAATATAAATAGAGGTGTAGTGCTCCTCATTTATGACACACACTCTCACTTGTGTAGCGCATTAGTGGAAAAGAGAAGTAGCTGGAGAAGGAGGAGGATTAGGCTTTGATCTCCTTGCTGGTTTTATCTTTTATTTTATGGGGCATCTATATTGAGGAAGCTTTTGCTGGGTTTTTCCCTTTAGGGTTTTCCCAGGATAAATATTTGTGTTCCTTTTGTATGGTTGTGCTTGTCTATCTTTCAGTGATCCTGTTTATATGGTTTTGTAATGAAATATGAAATGAAATACTGATGTCTTAGCTAAGCATATGAAAATTTAACATGGTATTAGAGCCACCCTGAAAAGAAGACATTGTGCAGCTATAGAATCTAGGGCTTCTTACTCTTTTGTTCTCTCTCCACAATCGATCAACAAAATAAGGCTAGGCTGACTCTCCATTGAAGGGTGCATCTTTCTGTCGAAGCATAATTCGATTCCACGCATTTTCAGTTTTTCATGTGGGAAATTAGGGCTTCTTGCAGAAGAAGAATTTTTGAGTGAGCCCAGCATAGGATTTCTATCCTCATCAAAATCGAAGTTTAAAGACCTGGATCAAGATTTTTTGTTGGGTGAAACTCTGGGAAAGTCAAACCCTAGTTTGACCTGGAGCTAGAAAAACCCTAAATACTAAAACTGCTAAGTTTTGGTATATTCCCTATATCCCCATATTGGAGATGGTTCAAGAGATGAAAATTTCAAATACCTACGGTAAAATCTTGATGAACACTGTGTCCAAAATTCCATCTCATATTCGCTATATTCTAGTAGATATGATCCCTCCAAGTTAGGGTTCCAGCCTCTTCCAGAATTCATCCCTAAACAGGACACCTAGGGAAAATTGCTATAGCTTGGGCTACAGAGGTCCAAATGGAATTATTGAAGATGTTCTAATGGAATTCTTGAATATGTTCTAGAAAGAGAACAGAATTTAATTTTTTTGTTCTGAATTTCAGAACCTGAAGATGAACCAGTGACACGTGGCATGCCGTACAACTTCAATGTTCTGAACAGTCCTCTAACAGGTCGCCTTGGGAAAATGATCATAAATCCAAATTGGTGAAACCAAATCTAATGAAACCTATGGTGTTGGATCAGGGACATGCGAGGTTATGTCAGTACAAAATTTTAGACACAAAGGAGCCTTAATTTCAGAGATATCATAGAAACAGTAACATGCATTTCTGCAGAAGAAATTGGAAAACTAGGGCTTCCTGTTCCAGGAGCTTCCCTCCACTGTTTTCATAAAAGGAGTACATTAGATAGCTCCATTTAAAGATATATATCTTTATATATAATCATATCTAAAAGAATCCAAGTTTTCAAAATTAGGGTTTCTCTGACAAACCCTAGATCAGCCAGCTCCGGAAGCAGGACGGACACCTCAAATCGGTAAGATCTAATCTTTTGATATTTACATTTGAGGTTCTCATTTCAAAGTGATCTATCACATCAGCTTGATGATAAGCTTGGTGAAGTTGAAAAATTCCAAGCATGAAAGTATTTGATCTCTCTGAAGAAAATGAATTGGACACCTACATGAGTAGAGAGGTTCCAGTTCTAGAGGGAGATGAGCCTCAAATCCTTACACAAGAAGAACTTGATCAAGGCCAAGAAGATCACTGTTGATTCAATCACGGATCAACTTGTACCACAAGTTTCTTCCCTAAAGACACCGAAGATGTTTTATTTCTTGATCAAGCTATTTGAAGATAAGAACATAATTTAGAAGATGGATTTGAGAAAACAGTTGAAGAATGTGAAGATCCAGAATGAATAACATCTTGAAGCAGTATAAGAAGAAGCAGAGAATGCAAAAGTGGTGATAGCCACCTTGAATGGCCTCCCATCATCATGGGATTCATTCATGTGAGGAATGTGTGCCAGAAGAAAGTGATTACTATCAGTTGACTTTGGGAAGAAGAGAAGAAGAAAGATGGGAGCAAATTGAAGATCAAGCTATCACCATTCAAAGAAGATCCCTCAAGCGATGAGGAATATGAAGAACTCAATTCTTGATGAACCTCTTATCTATCTTATCATTTGGATAAGAAATGATGATAAAGCAGAATGATCAAGATGGAGTCTACCCACGAAACAAATAAAAGATAAGTATTCAATTGTCATTTCATGAGATTGTTTTACATTTGATTATATTTAGTTGATGTGTTATGCATGATAGATTGTTTGCATTAATGACTGTATTCTACTAATATGCATGTGATGGGTAAGTAGCTCATGGTGCTATACAACTCTCCATTGCTACTTATCAAACATCTTTGCTAACATATTGGATTGGTCTAGAAAGTTTCTGTGAGATATGGATGAATGTTGTATTGGCTAAACAATTGCATGATGCATAAGAATTTGTTGTTATGCATATGATTTATGAAATAGTTCTAACCATGCAACTGGTGCATTTGAATTGTAGGAAAGGTCCTGTACAACCTCCTACAAGAAAAGAAGGATGAGACTTGTTCCAAAGAACAAGTGATGACAATTCAATAAACATGAATCTGAAGCTCCCAGGGTCAGAGACACCATGGCGGAAGAAAGAGCTTCAAAGAGCGGTAGATCCACCTTGAAGGATGAAGACTACCATGGGTATGAGAGATAACTCAAGATGAAGAAAATAATTCTATGAAAGAAGCTATGATCAAAGAATAATAGTTGATCATGGGGAATGATGTATACGATATGATTTCGAGACATAAAGGAAAGTATGTAGTATCCTCCATATGGATATACAAGAACAAGTGTACAAAGAAAGGTTCGTGATTTTCCTCAGAAAGAATAGACTATGACATGACATACTCTATTGACCAGTATATATCAAGCATAGAACCACCTGTACAGAATGAACAAGGAAGATAATACTCCACTTTAGGGGGAGTGACTACAGAAGATATCTGAGTTCGACATGGTATGACATGATGAACAAATTCCTGATGGATCGAGACTTTTGGGTTCCAACCTTCAAAGTTGAATGCAGAAGACTAGGATATGTTGATGATCTGATAAGATGAACTCATGGAAGATGTTATTATAAAAGAATACTAGAATGATGTTTGGGATATAGTACTCAAACCAGAAAGTAAGAATGTGGTATCTTACAAATGGATTTGCAAGATAAAATATGTTGCTGATAGAAGTAAGGAAAGACTTGTGGCTAGAGGTTTCTATAAGGAAGAGGGAATTAAGTCTGAAGAGACACTTACTCCAGGAAGCAAGGTACAATTCCTTCAGAACTATGATGGTAGTTGCTTCCATGATGAAGTAAAGACAATTCTTCCTTAATGGTATGATTGGGGAAGAGTTTTACATCGAAAGGATTTGAAGTTGAAGACAGATGGACTCATATATGTAAGTTGAAGAAGGCCCTCTATGGCATGAAGCAAGCTCCTAGAGGTTGGTATGGAAGGATAGACAGCTTCCTGTCAATTATGGGCTTTACCAAGAGTAAAGCTGATCCTAAACTTTATCTCAAGGTTTTAGAAGATGAACCTATCATCCTGTTATTATATGTGGATGACTTATTCTTGACAGGGAAGGAGAAACAAATCATGGAAAGCAAGAAGAAACTTGCAGAAGAATTTGAGATGAATGACCTTGGTTTAATGCACTATTTCCTAGGTATAGAAGTATGACAAAGTTCAGAAGAAATATTTCCCAACAAAAGAAAGTATGCGGTAGAGATATCGAAGAGATTCAATATGTTGGAATGCAAATCCATGGCCACACCCATGGACTCCAACCTGAAGCTGTTAGCTGATTACTCATCAGAGTTAGTGGATGTGACTCATTATAGACAGATCATTGGGTCATTAATGTACTGAACAAATTCCAGACCAGACATTTGTTTTTCTGTGAACACCTTAAGTCAATATCTTGTTCAACCAAGACGGGTTCACCTAGCAACCGCAAAACATGTGATGAGATATCTGAAAGGGACTATAGACTTTGGTCTATACTATGATAGTAGCCATGAGTATAGATTGTATGGCTACACAGATGCAGATTGGGCTGGAAGTATCTTAGACAGGAAAAGCACATTAGGTAGATGATTTTGTTTGGGGTCTGCTATGAGTTCATGGTTTAGCAGGAAACAGTCTAGTGTTTCTCGTAGCACGGCTGAAGCAAATTACATAGCAGATTGCTCTGCTAAGTTGTGAATTCAGATGGCTTCGAAAGCTGATATCAGGTCTCTTTGACCTAAAGATGGATACTACAATGATTCTATGTGATAACTATATTTGTGATGACAAAGAACCCTGTGTTCCGATTGTAACACATAAAAATTCGGTATTTCTACATACGAGATAAGATGTAGATGATTATGTTTCAGTATTTACATACTGTAGATGCAGATGATGATGATTCTGTATTTCTATATTGAATATGTAGATGATGATGGTTTGAATGATGATGTACTGATAAGGCCTCTGTCTCGGGTAAAGTTTGAACACTTTCGAGACAAGCTTGGTGTTGTTCGAAAATACCTTCCTTGAAAGGGGGAGTAGTGATGTTGCAGTGGGATTGTATCATCCCTGGGCACTTGCCCTAAAGCGATCCAGAGACCTCAGTCCTCAAGAATGAAGAGGGATTTTATCATCCTAGGACATCTGTCCAAAAGTGATCCGGTGACCTCGGTCCTCGAGAATGAAGAGGGATTGTATCATCTTGGGACATCTGTCCAAAATATATTTGGTGACTTCGGTCTTTGTGAATGTGGTGGGATTGCATCTTCCCTGAAATTCAGTTCAAAATGCATCTGGAGGTCTCAGCCCCCGTGAATGTGGTGGGATTGCATCATCCCTGAACTTCAGTTCAAAATGTATCCAGAGGTCTCAGCCCCCGTGAATGTGGTAGTATTGCATCATCCCTGAACTTTGGTTCAAAATGTATCTGAAGGCCTCGGCCCCCGTGAAAGTGGTGGATTGCATCATCCCTGAACCTCGGTTCAAAATGTATCCGGAGGTCTCGGCCCCCATGAAAGTGGTAGGATTGCATCATCCCTGAACCTCGGTTCAAAATGTATCCGGAGGTCTCGGCCCCCATGAAAGTGGTAGGATTGCATCATCCCTGAACTTCGGTTCAAAATGTATCTAGAGGTCTCAACCCCCGTGAAAGTGGTGGACTGCATCATCCCTAAACCTTGGTTCAAAATGTATCAAGAGGTCTCAGCCCCTGTGAAAGTGGTAGGATTGTATCATCCTTGAACTTCGTTTCAGAACGGATCCGATGACTTCGGTACTCGAGAATGTGTGTTGATCCCATAATTCCTAGAGGAAGGATTGTCTGAGTTTC